>CM032452.1:112381481-112908923 GCA_019049505.1 Pachyrhynchus sulphureomaculatus | reverse complement strand
TAAACCAGTGGAAATTGACTAAAAACAGTCTTTTATTATATATTTATAATGAGTTTCCATCAAGTAGAAGCTACAACCATCCAAAATTTAAAAATTTATTCTTCATAAAAAGTTCTACATCACATGGAAATCCATAATCAAGCATCAAAAGTTTGAAATATTTGGTGATATATAAGGAAAATAAAAAATAATGATTTATAATTTTCAAAATAAAATGATATTAGCACAAATTTATTATGGATGTAACTGTTGCAAAGCAGATAAGAAGGTTATCAAATTTTTAACAAAAATATCACACAATCAAAATCAGGGCAATAGTTTTTTAATTAATTTCGTTTTGCTTTATTCAACAAATAATTCGACAATTACTGAAATGTTTATTGGAGTTTTTTTGAATTTTTAACTAGGAAGGCCACATAGGGTAAGTCCGGGATATACGCTCCAGCGGGATAGACGCCTTATTACATTTGTGTGAAATGTAAGACGCGTAAACAAAAGAATGCCTTATAATACGAACGTGCCCCTCCCTCACTTCAATCTGCCACAAAGCGTTGGTGCGTGCGGTTGTGCGTAGGAGCGCTAATGACAGTGACGAGCCAAACAGTCGAGATTTTATTTTGTGGATGATTTTCAGCCCCTTATAATTTTGGAGTTAACATGTAAGTTTATTTTATTTTTACTTCTGAATAAGGAGTAGGGTATGTAGATTATTATTAATTACATTTTTAGGATAAAATAAACGTATTTACCATTTTTTTTCGAAGGTATCTATTCCTGTGAAAAGGGATATATGCCCCGATATGTTTTGGGATAGTCGCCCCTAAGAGCGTCTATCCCTACTTCACCTTAATGCATGCTGGCTTTAAGGGCATCTATCCCTTGCCGTACTTAAGTGTATGTTATATGATTCAGATTGGAAATGCCCCGTAAATACAAGCGTAAAGCCGGCGTCCAACCGCGTGTCATTACTTGGATCGAGGACACATTGGCTGCAGCAATAGCAGAAATGCAAGATAAACGACTTAGCGTCAATGATATAGCAAAAAGACACGGAATACCATCTAGGACGTTACGTCGGCGGTTTGCTACACAAAATAAGAAAATAATACCATTAGGTAGGTCCCTACTTTTATGATTGCACGTGTGCATTTATAATAATATTGCTTAGGATTGAGAATACTTACCTACCTCGTATAATTATGGGCAGGTAGTAATTTTTTTTTATTTTGCCTAACTAATACCTACAATTTTTTAGGAAAACATCCAACTCTTGGATTCGAAAATGAACGTCGGCTGGTCACACATATTCATAAGCTAGAACAAGGCATAACAGTGAAAAGCAAAAAAAGATCAGTAAAAAGTTAAAGAAAAAGTTGATTTGAAAAGAACTAAAGCTAAGAAGCAAAAAAGAAATAATTCAAGTGATTATAAGTCAAGCGATACAGATATTACTGAGGATAGTATTGAAAGTGATAAAAATGAAAAAGAAAACAACAAAAAGAATAGCATTGAAAAACAAAGAAAAGATAAAGAGAAAATTAAAAGAAAACTGAGGAAGCGAACAGCTATGAAATTTTACAGTTCTAGTGAAGACGATAATAAAGAGAATGAGAACAGTAGTTTTGAAGTTGAAGAAATAAAAAAAACAAAAGACAAAGAAACAAAAACACGACAAAACTTATTCCAAAACCAAAGAAACATTCAAAAAGGCAAAGCCTGCTTTAATATATAGTTCTAATGATGAAAATGATGGAGTAGATGATAAGAATCTAGATGAGGATCATTGCGTGGAATGTCTTGACTATTATAGTAACACCAAATCCAAAGTAGATTGGATCCGTTGTGTTATGTGCCACAAGTGACTCCACGAAACAAGCACATTATATCGCAGTTATTGCAACAAATGTGGGCGAATGCAGATTATTGCCACCAAAATGGCTAAATAGTTTTTGCAGTTTTTAAGACGATTATATTTTTGTACCTAAGATGATTGATCTCTATACCTAGTGTTTTTAATTAATATGTTTATTTTTGTCCATGTTTAGTAAACTAGTAACATCATCTTAAATAATTGAAAAAAATAGCTAAAAAGAATATATATATATATATATATATATATATATATATATATATATATATAATATGTATCTATATATATATATATATATATATATATATATATATATATATATATATATATATATATATATGTATATATTTAATAAATAATAATGTTGATTCAAACATATATTCAAAATGTTTGTTTTCTTGCAAAGGGCATCTATCCTCTCCAAAAAATTAGGTCTGGGGCATATATACCGCATACGAGGCATCAATCCCGTTATGCAGTTTTATTTTAAACTCAAAATATACAGTTTATTTATTGACTAGTCTACAAAAAGTAGTACGAGGTGATTAAATGAAGTACCAAAGTTAGTGCACATATGAAAATCATGTGCGTATTATTTGTATGTTAAGAGGTATGAGTAAAATAAAAAAAGTTGGGCACATATCCCGGATTTACCTTATCTAAACGTGAGCATAATTTTTTAGTTCATATTAACATTTTCAATTAATATTTCGCTATGGGAATATGGGAAAGTTGGAGATCCTGAGAGATAAGGAGAAATATTTGGAGAATGGCTTGAATAATGATAGATAAAGAGATATAAGCCCCTGTATTACGGGAGAATTCGAGATTATGGGAGATAAGGCGAAATAATTGGAGATAATGCGGAAAAATGACAGAAAATGCAATATATAAGCACTTATAATATTGGAAAGTTGGAGATCCTGGGAGATAAGGAGCAATATTTGGAGAATGGCTTGAATAATGATAGATAAAGGGATATAAGCCCCTGTATTACGGGAGAATTCGAGATTATGGGAGATAAGACGAAATAATTGGAGATAATGCGGAAAAATGACAGAAAATGCAATATATAAGCCCTTATAATATTGAAAAGTTGGAGATCCTGGGAGATAAGGAGAAATATTTGGAGAATGGCTTGAATAATGATAGATAAAGAGATATAAGCCCCTGTATTATTTTTTATTTTCCCTGTATACCATCAAATATTTTAAACTTTTGATTCTTGATTATGGATTTCCACGTGATGCAGAACTTTTTATCAAGAATAAATTTTTTTGTAATATGTAAGATAAACTTTTTTCCATTTGTATAAAACTTTTTGGGACACACTGTATATAAAATAGGTTCTATTTTTTTTTTATGCACACATGCTGTAGGGAGATACGTGTACGGAAATGTGTAGATTGAATTCTAGGTCCTTACCAGCGGATCGTTAATGAAAATGAGAAAGAGAGTAGGAGACAGTATGATGCCTTGGGGCACTTCTACGTGCATTGTGAAGGTATCAGAAAAAAAATCCGCCGCCTGTAAAGAACGCTGTCGGCGAAAACACGAGAACTTTTGAGACCTACCATAAGAGCGTAGCTCAACCAAATACGGTCAAATACCTTGGATATATCAAGTGCAACCTCGCGAGATTCTCCAAAACTAGAAGATCCGTTGTTTTTTTGCTTACGAAACCTATATGGATGGTCCCTAATAATACTGAATACTTCTAGATATTTTATTCATATTTAACCTGTTTTTTACTATTTTCACTGAACATTGTTGTCTATTTCAATGAAATTAAAGCGTATAAAATGATACGAATCGTATAAACTCCACACGACGACCTGCACGAATTCGAGTCTCCTTTCATAACGATTTCCAGTGAAAAGTTGCTCCGGATCGAGCTTACTTACTTATTGCTCGTGAGGTTTTTGTGCGAAAGAAACGGAGCTTCAAATAAGTTGGCAAGAAAAGCGCCAGTAAAAAGCTTATTGAATCACATCACGAAAATCTGCTACAGTGCGGTAAATAAGAGCTGTAAATTGCCGCAAGGCTGGGAAACGGAGGCAAAAAATACAGATGTTTCTTAGGAGCGGGCTATGGCGCGTCTCTGTTGCCGCGGTACATTATTAATGACTCAAAGGTCGCCTCTTAATGGATTTATCGAATTTAGAGATATTAAGGCTTTTTGGAGGTTGTCATTGAAGTTAAGAAGAAACGATTCTTTTTGTTGCTGAAACCCTTAATTTTTAGAGAATTGTATTTTTTTCATCTACAGGGTGTTTTTTTAGGTTAAGACTTTTTGTTAACTTGTTATAATATGCACTGATCAACATAGCCCAGTCGCCAGGGGTTCTGAGCTCTCATTAAATGTTAACAGGCTGCATTTTGGCACACAGGTAGTTTTTCGAAGGTAGAATTAGATAAAAAAAATAAAAAAAAACCGGTCAAGTGCAAGTTGAACTTGCACAATTAGTGTTCCGTACGTTGATTGCTTTTAAAATAAAAAATTTTGTTAGCGTGGTATAAAATGATCAGTGACTTCACAAAACACACCCCAAATGAGTTTTCAACAAAGTTTGTTTCCAATCTTTACTGAAAACTGGTGACCTTGAAATTTTGGTTTTTTTGTATACCAAATAGATTATTAAGGTAATGATAATTTTCGTTCAATCTATACCCCGTGGAGAATATTCCAGGATTTTTTCAAAATTTTTTGATCAGTACTTTTGGAGATAAGGTACGGGACAGCGATTTTTCACGATTTTTTAAAAGTAATACGAAGAAAAGTGTGCGCAAGTATTACATTATATATATATATATATATATATATATATATATATATATATATATATATATATATATATATATATATATATATATATATATTTTACTCGTGTTTTCACAAGCTTTCATTTGACACCACACTCGATGACCTAGTAAAAAAATGTTTTCTTCACTTCCGATTTCACCCCTTAAAACGAATCCCTTAAGTCAAAATTTATGTTACGGTGATATAAAATGATCAGTGACTTCACAAAACACACCCCAAATAAATTTTCAACAAAGTTTATTTCCAATCTTTACTGAAAAATTGATGACCTTGAAATTTTTGTTTTTTTATATACCAGATAAATTATTACAGGTAATGCACTCGTGATAATTTTCGTTCAATCTACACCCCGTGGAGAATATTCCAGAATTTTTTCAAAATTGTTTGATAAGTACTTTCCGAGATAAGGCGGGTGGACAGTGATTTTTCGCGATTTTTTAAAAATAATACAAAGAAAAGTGCGCGCAAGTATTACATTATACATATGTTTTTTTACTCGTGTTTTCACAAGCTTTCATTTGACACCACACTCGATTACCTAGTAAAAAAATTTTTTTTTCATTTCCGATTTCACCCCCCAAAACTAACCCCTTAAGTCAAAATTTAACTTTTAAAACTACATGGCTCTGATGAGGCCATCAATTCCTATATTACTACCAAATTTCAACTTTCTATGACAAATAGTTTCGGAGAAAATCGGGTGTGACAGACGGACAGACAGACAGACAGACAGACAGACAGACAGACGGACAAACAGACATCGAAGTGATCTTATAAGTGTTCCGTACGGAACACTAAAAAGTTTACTAAAGTTTGATGTACGCTAAGCCCACAAAATACAAAATAAAATCAAAAATTCAGTTTTTCGGTAATATCTCGAAAAATAAAGAAGGTAATGAAAACCTAATAGGATTACATGAAAGAGCGTGAAATCCTTGCACATATATCATTATTATACCTTAAGTTTCAGTATAAAAATAATTAAAAATACTCAAATTGTCTGTGTTATTTAAAAATTGAGTTTAATAATATGAAAATCATCCCGTTTGTAGTGCACCGCCAGTAATTTTATAATACGTTCAAAGTAGTACGAAATGGTCAAAAAAAGTCGGACATTTTTTTTTAGTTACGGTTAAAATATACTTGCTTGATATTAGAAAATCATTAAAAACTTACCACGTGTACAAGTATGAAATGCGGATTTGTTTTCTAAAAAAACATGTTAAATTTCGGAAGAATGATAAAAAGTGCTTTATTCAAAGTATGCTCCATCGCTTGTTATACATTTTTTTCCCATCTTTCGGGCAATTTGTGAATACTACGCCAGTAAAAATCTTCCCCTTTTGCTGCGAACCATTCATCGAGCCATTTTTTTACATCTTCGTACGAACCAAAGCGCTGCTTAGCAAGTGCGTGACCCATCGATGCAAACAAGTGGTAATCGGAAGGAGCCAAGTCTGGTGAGTAAGCCGCATTGGGTAGAACTTCCTAGCTGAGTGCTTCCAACGTGTCGCGAACTGGTTTTGCCGTATGTGATGAAGCATTGTCATGAAGAAAAATGACTTTGTGTTGCCTCTTTCGGTATTCTGGCCTTTTTTTCAAGCAGCGAACTCGATAAACTTTAAAACTGACATAAGAAAAAGATAAATTAATTTTCAAATTGTTGCGTTAATTTTGTCCAGGAGTGTATATGATAAAAGATACTAGTTCTACTAAAGACAGAACCTGAATGATATAAAGGTTCATGTTGTAGAAAGTTTTTTTTAACCATCATTATAGTTTGTGTCCGAATCCTATATATTAATTGTTGAAAACTCATTAGAGGTATGTTTTATGAAGTTACTGCTATAACAGTGCTATACAACAATAATTGATAAGATGAACAATTTGTTGTTAATAATGATTTTATTACGAATATATTTACAACCAATATCTATAAACATAGGCAATATCCCTGAAAAAGCTGACAAATTGGTCATCTTCATTCTTTTTAGTGTTCCGTACGGAACACTTATAAGATCACTTCGGTGTCTGTCTGTCTGTCTGTCTGTCACACCTGATTTTCTCGGAAACTATTTGACATAAAAAGGTGAAATTTGGTAATAATATAGGAATTGATGGCCTCATCAGAGCCATGTAGTTTTGAGAATTAAATGTTGACTTAGGGGGTCAGTTTTGGGGGGTGAAGTCGGAAGTGAAAAAAAAATTTTTTTACTAGGTCATCGAGTGTGGTGTCAAATGAAAGCTTGTGAAAACATGAGTAAAAAATATATATATAATATTATACTTGCGCGCACTTTTCTTTGTATTATTTTTAAAAATTCGCGAAAAATCGCTGTCCCGGGCCTTATCTCGAAAAGTTCTTATCAAAAAATTTCGAAAAAATTCTGGAATATTCTCCACGGAGTGTAGATTGAACGAAAATTATCACGAGTGCATTACCTTTAATAATTTATATGGTATATAAAAAAAACAAAAATTTCAAGGTCATCAGATTTCAGTAAAGATTAGAAACAAACTTTGTTGAAAACTCATTTGGGGTGTGTTTTGTGAAGTCACTAATCATTTTATACCACCATAACATAAATTTTGACTTAAGAGGTTCGTTTTGAGGGGTGAAATCGGAAGTGAAAAAAAAATTATTTTACTAGGTCATCGAGTGTGGTGTCAAATGAAAGCTTGTGAAAACACGAGTAAATATATATATATATATATATATATATATATATATATATATATATATATATATATATATATATATATATATATATATATATATATATATATAATATAATACTTGCGCATACTTTTCTTCGTATTACTTTTAAAAAATCGCTGTCCCCTACCTTATCTCGAAAAGTACTCATCAAAAAATTTTGAAAAAATTCTGGAATATTCTCCACGGGGTATAGATTGAACGAAAATTATCACGAGTGCATTACCTTTAATAATTTATTTGGTATATAAAAAAAACAAAATTTCAAGGTCACCAGTTTTCAGTAAAGATTGGAAACAAAATTTGTTGAAAATTCATTTGGGGTGTGTTTTTTGAAGTCACTGATCATTTTATACCACCCTAACAAAAATTTTTATTTTAAAAACAATCAACGTACGGAACACTAATTGTGCAAGTTCAACTTGCACTTGACCGGTTTTATTTAATATCTTCTAGGATATAAGGTGTGATTGAAGATGATTTAATGGACTCCCTTCTCTTTCTTTAAGATGTAAATTTTGGTATCTAGCCACGACCATTCAATACCTTATGTATAAGCTCCTGTGAGCGGATCAACATAGTTTCGCTAGTCGCCGGCCACTCGTCTGAATGAATAACAGATTGAGACAGAACCTGTCTTTTTATAATTGGCATTAATGTTTTTTCATCTCTCCTTTCAACAATAAAATATCGTACTTTTCGTTTTTTAGTGTTCCGTACGGAACACTTATAAGATCACTTCGGTGTCTGTCTGTCTGTCTGTCTGTCTGTCTGTCTGTCTGTCTGTCTGTCTGTCTGTCTGTCTGTCTGTCTGTCTGTCTGTCTGTCTGTCTGTCTGTCTGTCTGTCACACCCCGATTTTCTCCGAAACTATTTGACATAGAAAGGTGAAATTTGGTAATACTATAGGAATTGATGGCCTCATCAGAGCCATGTAGTTTTTGAGAATTAAATTTTGACTTAAGGGGTTAGTTTTGGGGGGTGAAGTCGGAAGCGAAAAAAAAATTTTTTTACTAAGTCATCGAGTTTGGTGTCAAATGAAAGCTTGTGAAAACACGAGTAAAAAATATATATATAATATTATACTTGCGCGCACTTTTCGTTGTGTTATTTTTAAAAATTCGCGAAATATCGCTGTCCCGGGCCTTATCTCGAAAAGTACTTATCAAAAAATTTCGAAAAAATTCTGGAATATTCTCCACTGGATGTACATTGAACGAAAATTATCACGAGTGCATTACCTTTAATAATTTATATGGTATATAAAAAAAACAAAAATTTCAAGGTCATCAGATTTCAGTAAAGATTGGAAACAAACTTTATTGAAAACTCATTTAGGGTGTGTTTTTGTGAAGCCACTGATCATTTTATACCACCGTAACATAAATTTTGACTTAAGGGGTTCGTTTTGAGGGGTGAAATCGGAAGTGAAAAAATTTTTTTTTTACTAGGTCATCGAGTGTGGTGTCAAATGAAAGCTTGTGAAAACACGAGTAAAAATATGTATATATATATATATATATTTATATATATATATATATATATATATATATATATATATATACTCGTATATAATGTAATACTTGCGCACACTTTTCTTCGTATTACTTTTAAAAAATCGCTGTCCCCTACCTTATCTCGAAAAGTACTAATCAAAAAATTTTGAAAAAATTCTGGAATATTCTCCACGGGGTATAGATTGAACGAAAATTATCACGAGTGCATTACCTTTAATAATTAATTTATTTGGTATATAAAAAAAAAAACAGAATTTCAAGGTCACCAGTTTTCAGTAAAGATTGGAAACAAACTTTATTGAAAACTCATTTGGGGGTGTGTTTTGTGAAGTCACTGATCATTTTATATACCATCCTAACAAAAATTTTTATTTTGAAAACAATCAACGTACGGAACACTAATTGTGCAAGTTCAACTTGCACTTGACCGGTTTTTTTTTTAACCAATAACCTATTTATTCATCTACCACGGTTTTGATTATCTTGCACCGGTGCGTCGCTATCTTTAGATTCAGGTTGTTGATCACCTTGTAAGAGTTTTTCCCTATTAATATTAGAAACAAATCCATCCAGTGTCACTCGTAAAGAACTCTGAGGGAATAAGAGAGCCATGCCCAAAGTTTTTCATAAGTAAAAGACATTAAAGAAATTTAGTCTTGAAAAAGAAAAAGTAGATTAACTTGATAGTTCAGGTTTTCCAGGTCATTTTCTTCTTCTGGAAAAGTTCAACTTCTTATAAAACATGTGGAAAATTAAATGATATACTAATATAGCTTTTCGGTATATAATTAATAAAGGTAAATACAAATAAATGAATAATCGGTCAAGTGCAAGTGGGAACGGGGGCGAACGGTTGAAATCGGTCAATTGTTGTTGGTAACGTTTAGTATTAACCGTTTCCCCAGGTTTTAACAGCTCATAATAGACCACGCCCCTCTGGTCTCACCAAACACAGAGCATCGTCTTTCTGTCAAAGCGATTCGGTCTTGCGGTCGATGTGAATGGGCGCCTGGGTGTACCCATGATTTTTTGCGTTTGAGATTCTCAAAATAAATCCCCTTTTCATCCCGTGTAACTATACGACGCAAAAAAAAAACGACTTCCTTTTGTATCGAGTGAGCAAAATGTCACACGTGTTTTTGCGCTTTTTTCCATTTGCCTGCCGTTCAACTCATGTGGTACCCATCTACCGGTCTTCTGAATCTTTCCCATCTCTCGTAGCCAATTGGAAACAGCTTGTTGACTAACGCCCAATTGCTCGGCGAGTTGTTTTTGTGTTTGTGAATCATCTTCGTCCAACAATGCTTGCAATTCCACATCTTCGTATTTTTTTGGCGTTTTCCACGTTCCTTGTCTGCAACATCGAAGTCATCACTTTTGAAACGCCGAAACAAATGGTCACCACAAGCTTCTCGAAATAATCGGAATGATCCAACAGTAGTTTTCTTCAAATGAAAACAAAAAATTAATGCTGTCCGCGAGTGCTCTTTGTTCGGTATAAATTTCGACATATTGAACACAACAACACAACACTATGCACACACTTTTCCAATTTATCGCTCGTGCGGGTGTGACACTTGTCGATGACACAACAAAATGGCGCAGTGTCAAATCTTTATAGCACAAACTGCATTGGTGCACCATCTGTTGTCTGAAATCCGCATTTTATACTTGTACATCTGGTAAAAAAACTTTTTTTTTGTAGTTTTGCTCTTAAACAAATGTTTATGATAAATGTATTTTTTGCTTATTATTAATCATACAACTTAAAACTTAAAATAAAAAAAAATATATATTTAAAGGTAGGAAATGAAAGACAAAAGTCTAAGCTTGAAATATAAAGAATTTATATTTCATTTAAACATCCAAGTGAAAAGAAAACAATATTGAAAACACAACAATTTTAAATTATGCACTTCGGTTGTGCTCTTTTGATCTTCTCAGTATTTTCTCATCGGCTTTCGACTCGTATAGATCTGCGTAGAATATTTCTATCACTTTAAGTATTTGTGGTCTTTCTTCTCTAGGGTTTCCATTTTTGTCTATCAGTTTATTAATCTCTCTTCTGTGTGAGTTTTCCTCTCTGAATCTATTCAAACCCCTATTCTGTTGTATCAGTTCTTCTATCTATTTCTCCTTGTATTCTCTAGTATCCCGTTTTGCCCATTTTTCTTGCAATTCTGTTGATTTCAGCATAGTCCACCGTATTCGACCTTATTAGTTTCTCTTTTCCGTTTCTCCAGTAGTTGTTTTGTTTTTTGTATCAATTTATCCTTTGTTTGTTCCTTTAATGTCACGTGGTTTGCTGCCGTTTATCAATTTTGTCAGTCTTTTCCATTTATTTCGTCTATATTCTCATGAAGCTGTGATGATCCCTTTGTTAATTATTGTGTTAGTTGTCTATTATAGTCTTCTTTACGTTCCTTCAGTGAGTTCGCATATAATGGTTTTTGTTTGTTACTAAATCTCCTGGCTCTTTCTAGGTTTCCATTTATAAGGATTTTGCATCTTACTAGTCTGTAATCACTGCCAGTTGTGAAGGAACTAAGGACATCGACATTTTGGATTATGTGCTTGTGGTATGTTAGCACGTAGTCTATCTCATTCTTAATTTTACCCATCTGGGCTCATCCAGGTCCACTTTTTGTTCGGTCTTTTTTTTAAAAAAGGTGTACAGTGCGTATAGTTGTTCTTTTTCTAAGTAGTTAGTTCCTAGTACCAAGTCCAAATGGGCCAATGTATTTTGATTCGCTGTGTGTACTTCCTATTTTTACGTTTAAATCTCCTGTGACCAGGTGCTATTAGTTTCTCGATTTCAAAATTTTCGGACTGGCCATATGGGCACAAGTGACGCTGAACGTTCTGGACGGCCTGTGGAGGTTACGACTCCAGAAATCATTGATCAAATCCATGATATGGTGATGGATGACAGAAGAGTTAAGGTGCGTGAGATTGCTAGTGCTGTGGGCATCTCGACTGAACGGGTACATAATATTTTGCATAAACATTTGGACATGAGAAAGCTATCCGCAAGATGGGTGCCGCGATTGCTCACGCTTGACCAAAAACGGAATCGTGTGAAGTGTTGCAAGGATGGTTTGCAGCTGTTCCAGAAGAATCCGGAGGACTTTAAGCGTCGTTTCGTCACTGTGGATGAAACATGGATACATTACTATACTCCTGAGTCCAAACAACAATCTAAACAATGGGTTACCAAGGGGGAATCTGCACCAAAAAAGGCGAAGACCGTTCCTTCGGCCGGAAAGGTTATGACGACTGTCTTTTGGGATTCGCAAGGGATAATCCTCATCGACTATCTGGAGAAGGGTAAAACTATTACAGGTGAATATTATTCATCGTTATCGGACCGTTTGAAAACCGAGCTGCAAGAAAAACGCCCGCGATTGGCCCACAAGAAAGTCCTTTTCCATCACGACAACGCACCAGCACACACCTCAGCAGTTGTGGTCGCAAAATTAATGGAAATAGGATTCCAACTCGTTTCACATCCCCCCTATTCTCCAGACTTGGCTCCCTCGGACTACTATTTGTTCCCCAATTTGAAGAAATGGCTGGCGGGACAAAGATTTTATCCAAACGAGGAGGTGATTGCAGACACTAATGGATATTTTGCAGACTTGGACAAATCCTATTATTCGGAAGGGATCAACAAACTAGAACATCGTTGGACGAAGTGTATAGGCCTAAAAGGAGACTATGTCGAAAAATAAAAAAGGTTTACCCCAAACACATAAGTAGTTTTTATTTTTGTACTGACTTTTCAAACCAGCCTCGTATATATCTAAATTGAACTGTTTTGGAATTATTGTCGTTTGATATTTAAAAAAAAAGACAAAAAAGCTATTAATAATACTCTAGGTTTATTTTTAAGGTAATAATTGCTCAAAATGTCTACCGTTAACAGCGAGGCAATGACCCAGTTTGTCATAAACAGCCTGTACAGAGTTTTACAGAGAATTCGGGATGATCTGTGCTACTTCATATTGAATTCTTTGTTGTAAATCTTCTGCAGTTTTAGGTAGACTTCGGGATGTTTTTCAAATGATCTCATTAAAAAAAATCGAGTTGCGTAAGGTCGGGACTCCTTGCAGGCTATACTACATCACCTCTTCTGCCTATCCATCGATTAGGAAAAATCGCATCCAAATATCTACGAACATTGATTTCATAGTGAGTAGGTGCTCGGTCCTGTTGATAACAAAGTTTCCTGTTAGGGGTATCCAAATTATTTTCATCGGGAAAAAGACCTGCACGAGTTGGAAAAACTTGCTCTTGGAGTAACTGTAAATACCGCTGTCCTATTGATTCTTTCAGTTTCTGTTAAATGTACCATTATTATATTATGCTCAAATTGCAGTTTCACAAAATGCAGGAGTAAACATTTTCGTCAATAAATTTTGACGCGTTAAGTCGTTACCTGACAGTAAATGTTTGACACAAGCCAGCTTAAAAAAAAAAAAAATAATAATTGAATCTCCTTAATTTCAAATATCAATAATTCCAAAACAATTTCAATTTAGACATATGGTATGCTAGACATATAATATCTAGAATTTTTAGTAGGACTCAAAAATAAAATAATATTTATTTTTCCATTTAAAAAAATTTAAGATGGCGTAATTTCTTCGAACTGACAGTTCAAAACATTTTATTGTCAACGTCAGCAAGTGCGCCATGTAACACCCTATTAATAAATCATTATTCCATACATATGAAGCATCCTATATATATATATATATATATATATATATATATATATATATATATATATATATATATATATATATATGACAAAATAGATGCTTATACTGCACTCTGTCGGTGACTTATTTAAAGTTTATCCGAACAGAGCGGCCAGATCACAACTGACACTTAATTGCAGAAGCGCACCTTCTCAAGCTTACCGCTTGGTGAAATAACCAAGGCGAATCGAAAAATCCGCACTTGGTAGTACCCAAAAGTGTTCTCTGTATTTGCTATAAAGTCTATACGAACAAAGCTTTGCTCTGTTTGGATAGACTTTAAATAAGTCACCGACAGAGTGCTGTATAAGCATCTATTTTGTCATAGTTTTGCGTCAGTACCCGGATAAGGTCTGAAATGGTGTTTTGCGTGTTTGCTAAACCTAGCCTAGCTGATGAGCCGTGATATGGCGAAACTCGTCTTGGGCTGATCTAGCAAATACACAAACACTTTTGGGAATTACCAAGTGCGAATTTTTCGATTCGGCTTGGTTGCTTCACCAATGCGCCATATTTATATATATATATATATATATATATATATATATATATATATATATATATATATATGAATATATAGATATAATGCCTAATGAGGGAATGAAGCCTATAGTTTTTGGGTGACATCGCTTAAAAAAAAGAGGGTAAAAGGTGTGAGATTGCATATTTTTTTTTATAGTTTTAAAATAAAATACAAAAGGGGT
Source organism: Pachyrhynchus sulphureomaculatus (assembly GCA_019049505.1). Classification (NCBI taxonomy): domain Eukaryota; kingdom Metazoa; phylum Arthropoda; class Insecta; order Coleoptera; family Curculionidae; genus Pachyrhynchus; species Pachyrhynchus sulphureomaculatus. Next base: position 112,894,530 of record CM032452.1, on the reverse strand, counting down.
ATAAGGGATGGAGGTGAGAAGATTAGAGGGGTTGTTTATATGTCCTATTCAAGGTTTTTGGATTCGAAGTATTCAGACAATAGATTATTTTCTCAATTACTTTTACTTTTACTCCATGAAGAAGGCCGAAGAGGTGGATGTCGTTAAATATTGTATAGTTTCAATAGCCTTTTGAAAATTTTTCCAGGTTTTCTGGTTGATGTAAATATATAAAGTGTTAATGGAATGGGGTAGGGGGTTAGAGGGATTTCTTCATATATATCGTGCTATATGTTGGGAGAGTTGGGATACTTTACTCTTTGCTTGAAAAAGTCAACCCTTTTTAGAACTAGGGGGTTGCAAGGGAAGTACTGGGTAAATCACTTAACTGGGTTTTGTTGTCAGGAAGAAACTAGTTTAATAATTATTTGTATTCATATGTATAAAGTACAAAACGTATTTAGGATAGGAGAGGACAGTAGATTCCAATATATCATATTATATGTCGCGTTTACTGTTCTTGGATTCAAGCAACTTGAAAATCATGTTGAAATATCAGAAGAAAAAACTGGAATGTGTTATTTAATTCGTTGTCAATTAAATGTTTAAATTCATTATTTTTTTAAGTCATACTGTGTTATATTTGTATAATATATAAAAAAAAAGCCTGTATTCATTCAGCCAATTCCGCTACAGTCTGGATTTTTCTTCTTTTCTTTAAACGGCTCAACGTTTTAAGAAGGACTAAAAAGACAGATAATCCTCTTTGTTTGTACAGATGTCTCTAATTTTTTAAGTTACACGCCATTCTTGGATTACCCTAAAGTCTTTTTTACTGTTTTTTTTTTATTTATTTCCTTAGGAAATTAAGCTGTTACAAAAGGCTTACTTAATACTAAAAGAATTCTTTTATGTTTTAAAAACGCTTGATTCTTAAAATGTTCTAGCTTAAACAAGTTTTTTGGACCTTTTATTTATCATCATTACGGAAGACGCGGACTCCAAAACATCATCAAAATCATAGAAAATATTTACGCAACAAATTACGTCACAGCAAAAATAAATGGTGAACTTACGGGTCCAATTCCAGTAGAAAAAGATATTTGTTGAGGAAACATTTGAGTCCAATATATTTGAATGTAATAATGGATGAAATAATTAGAAAAAAAAGGAAACGTAGGAGTTATAGGATATGAAATAAACAAATTAAGAAATATGTTTTTTTTTTGTAGGTTCTCGTTTCGCATTATCGATGCTTAGTGGTCGGTTGTTGATGGCAAATTGAGAATTTTCTAGCTGCGCAAGCTATTTACATTCGGTCATGTAACAACATATCTCGGCACTTAAAAAGTGTATTTATTTGAAAGTCTTTTATATCATTCGACAATAAAGGATTGTCATTAAAATGCTAATGATTTGATAGTTTGTCCAGACCCATCAGCGTCGATGACACCCTTTCAGCATATTGATAGGGCAAAGATTTCCAAATTGCCCGAATTCGCCGTGTCAGCTGCTTCACTGTGTATACTTTTTTTATTACGAAGCTCCTGCTTGATGTATGACAACATGTTTTCGATTGGATTTGCATCGGGCGAATGGGATGGCCAATCTAGTGTGACCATACTGGATTCCTCTTTCCACTAGCTTCACATTTTACTCCGTTGTTTGAGGTCGTTATTTTCTTAAAGAACTCCTCATATTTATCGACAAACCACCGTTTGGCAGTCGATAATAATGCCTTTTTGCAAATCTGGAGCATTTTTTCAGCGCTCAAATTGTAGGTAAAGATGAAGAGTGACCAAAACCTTTTTCCAAAAGATATCCTCAAACATGGATCTTTATAGGGTGTTTCACGACCCGCTGAATCCATCAGTTAGTGGAAATTGGCCAGGGTCGTGAGGTGATAGCATAATCTCAAATTGAAGCAATGGCGAAAAAAAATACATTGCTCCAGTCTCAATATATGCTTTCCTGTGCCCACGAGAGTAGTTTATCTCTATTATACACCGCTACATCATATGGTTAGCCCGGAGATGAGTGCGAATCGGGAAAGCATGCTAATAATAATTTTTTCATCCGTGTCCGACACTTTTCCTCTCGCACCACGTTCTGGTAGATCATTAACATTTTTTAAGTGAGAGAATCGTTTTACCCACTTGCTAACGAATGCCCACGACTCGACCATATACTTAGCAGCCCCTATAGGCGTCATTGTCGAACCCTTCGCATTATTACATAGGAACACAGCCTCGAAGCACGAAGCATATGCGTCAACCATGTTCGATAATATATTATTTAACCATAAATGAGGTTAGAAATGAATCTCTTTCCACAAACTATTGTTTACAGGGTACCAACAATAATCTCAAAAAAAAATAAAAAAATTTTTTTAGCAACTACAAGTGATAGACGAAACGTTCTTAGTGGACCGACTGTATGCCTGGTCATGACTGTTGATTGTAGCGGTAATTAATTGTCACTCTAGGCTAGCATGTATGATTTCGGCGTTAGCTTTGGTTACTTCTTTTATTACACATTTTCATGCTAGAAAGCTGAGTTCAACTCTTTTGTTTAAGTTACTAGTTTTCTCAAAATTGATGGTTTTCCGGAAGTACGTAGTTTGTTTATGGGGATTTCTGTCACACGATACTGTATACTCCCTGGTTTTACTTCTTCTTTTTACGACGCCGTCCCCTCACCAAAGTTGGCGATCTATATAGCTAAACGAACTTTAGAAACTGCTGCTCCAAAAATATCCCTCGAAGCACATCCAAACCTCCTTTTCATGTCCTTCAGCCAAGAATTCTCTCGTCTTCCGATCCATCATTTGCCCTTTATTTTGCCTAGTTTTCTAGCTTCATTTTATTTTTCGGTTTCTAAGTGATGATTCTATTGTTTTATGAGATTTGTGAACGGTAGTATATTGTGCTTTCGTACAAATTGTCCGATGTAGTCTGTCATATCTTCGAGCTAGGGGAGTGAGATTCTAGGTTGGCTGAGGTAGGGCCTGACGTTCCGTTCGTGTTCCGTATTGTGTTGTATGATATTCTTAACTGTCCAACATATATTATGTGCTTGGGATGCCTTTCTGCAATCTTTTGTACAAGCTGGTCTAGAAGTAGCAGTTGAGTGTTTTCCTCTTGCTTCAGTGTGATATTGAGTTTTCTGGTTTAAAGAGCTCAGGTGATTTAAGATCATTTTTCCCAAGGACCACAGCAGGAAGTAGAAGAAGACAAAGAAGATTTATATTAGAAAAATGCAAATTTCTATCTTCTTCTTCTTTATAAGCCACTACTTCTCCACTACAGAAGATAGGCATTTTCAACTTTCTTCCCATTGTCTCTATCCTGTGCAAGATGGAGCGATCTACTGCCTGCTATCACTTTGATATCATCAGTACATCTTTTCATTGGTCTTCCAACACTTCGTCTGCTCTCCCAAGGTCTCCATTTAAGTAATTTTGTTGTCCATCTATCATCATTCGTTCTAGCCACGTATCCTGCCACGGACACTTTAATTTTGCTACTCTTTCACTGATATCTGTAATTCTTGTTGTTCGTATGATATCCTCGCTTTTAATGTGCTCTCGTAAACTAACACCTGACATCTGTCTTTCCATGACCTATTGCGTACATTAGTGTCCACAAAGACTATTTTTTGCAAGGGTCATGGTTTCCAGCCCATATGTAATTAATAGAAGTATCCAGCTCTCGTACACTTTTCTTTTTAAGGTAATGGGGATATGTCTGTTTTTTTAAAATGAATCTTACTTTTTGAACTGCAGTCTAGCTAAGACCAATTCGCCTTAATATTTCTGCCGTTTGATTGTCCTTATCCAATCTAATTCAAATCTCTACAGCTTCTATTGTAAGGTGCTATCCAAAGCTAGAATATTTCCAATAAACGCGCAAATTCAATTTCTATTATCATAAAACGAACATAAAACGGAAATCCAATAACAATTCGTCACAAAGTACAAAACACCATCGAATTTCTATTTACCCTTTTGTACCCCCCCCGGAGGTAGAGAAAATTAACAATACACTGTACGACCGGCATGTTATTTTGCCCGTTTTTCACGTGTATCGTTTTAACTAAAATCGAATCTTTTGTATAGTGGGAGCAGATCCAATTGACCCCCGGAGCGGTATTGGGCATTTTGGATGATGTCGACATTTTTTGACGCCGCAGGCTACGGATTTATTGCGATAATTTGACCTGGGAAATGGAATAATACGTTTCCAATTTTACAGAAAAAAGATTTTATAAATCAAAATGATATTTCGGAGTTGTTTATCGTCGATGTTTAATGATATGTGGAATTTTCGATGTTATTAATAATAAATTCGATACGACACTTGCGGATAAATCGACTCCAAATAGTCAAACATCCGAAAAATATGTGTGATCTTTATAAAATTAAGAAAATGTTTGCCTGTATAAACAAGATTCAAGCATAATAATTTGTAGTCAAACGTACGAGTTTTTAAATTTTTTGAGTGTAGTTTAGAGAGTTTTTCTTATATACGAGAGCTTATTAATAAGTTCCTAGGCTGGCATAAAAAGAAACAGTAAATCTCAAAAAACAAAAAATTATCTGTCTTGGTTTGCAAATTAATTTTCTTCATTTGAATGAAAATTGTGTTCTTTTAAATATTATATATATATATATATATATATATATATATATATATATATATATATATATATATATATATATATATATATATATATATTATATATATATATATATATATATATATATATATATATATATATATATATATATATATATAGTTGAAAAGGACAATTCATCAACAGACAAAAGAGTAATTAATAAGGAAACCCAAATATGCAAGTGAAAAACTTTAAAATATGCGCAAAAATATGCAAAAAATTTTCTCAAAATATGCACATACATGTTGTAAATATGCAGGCAAATTAAAATTCTGCTTTGTACCTTTTTTATTAGATTACCTAGAAATAGATACGTTTACGTATGTATTTCTATTTCGTGGTTTCGTTAAATAGAAATTTTGTTCGTTAAATGGAACAAAAATAACTTAAATGACATTGAAAATAGCATCAACGGCAAAATCCTGACAAAAATTTCGTTATGTTTAAATATTAAACGAAAATGAAATACCCTGTATATTCAATAGGTATTCAAAAATTGTACTTACAATTTTAACACATGCAGAACAGAAGATTTTTCCCATATCTATTCTTAGTTCTTTGTATGGTTTAATCCACACTGGCACACTAATGGCTTTGGGCATTTCACTGTAGTAAAATACGACTCACAAGATAAAAAGCACAAATCGACGTAACCACTTTAAAAGCACAACCAAAAATGAAATATAATAAATTAATAATACAAATATGCTCTGATGGCCGTCTGGCTGACTGGTTTTTACTGACCATAAAATAATAAAATTTATGAAAACGCCTGCCAAAGACCTACATTATTATAAATTCCTTCAAATATGCACATATATGCTATTTTATGCATTTATGCGAATATTTAGAAAAATGCAAAATATGCAATATATGCGCTTTGCATATTTGGGTGTCCTTAGTAATTAATGTCAACTCAGAAGAAATTCCTGACATAGAAATGGTTAGTTAAAAGTTAAAAAAAGCCTTACAACAGATGAAAAGTGGAAAAGCGGCTGGAGAGGATGATATTATACCTGAAATGCTAAAATGCGGAGGTGAAGCCCTAATGAATGAATTAAAAGATCTTTTTAATGAATACCTCAAGTGTGAAAATATACCAGAAGTCTGGGAAAACGCCATAGTAATCTTAATATACAAAAAAGGTGATACCCCGAAAACCTAGAAAACTACCGGCCAATTAGTTTACTTTCCTAAGTTTACAAGCTGTTCTCACGAATCATAACAAACAGACTGGAACACAAAATGGAATTATACCAACCGATAGAACAGGCTGGATTCAGATCAGGCTTCAGTACGATTGAGCACTTGCACACACTGAGAATACTAATTGAGAAGGCCACCGAATATAATATACCAATGTGGCTCACATTTGTAGATTTTCGCAAGGCTTTCGACACACACAAATGGGCGCTTATAAGAGCTCTTAGAAATGCTCATATAGACCACAGATACAGTGAACTGATAGCCAGAATATATGAACTAGTAACACTCAAAGTTATGGTAAACCAAGAACTGACAAACAAGATCCCAGTGAACAGAGTAAGGCAGGGCGATGTAATATCGCCTAAGTTGTTTACAATGATCTTAGAAGATGTATTCAAAGAACTGAATTGGGACGAAAATGGCCTTCTGATAGCTGGCGATCGGCTAAACAACCTGAGATTCGCAGATGACATTGTAATTATAGCAAACAATAAGAATGAAATGATCCAGATGATCACAGATCTCCACCACCAAGCAAGAAAAGTGGGACTTGACATAAATTTCTCCAAGACGAAGTACATGAGTAACGAAGAGACTAATGATGAAAATATAGTCATTGAACATTCAACAATAGAAAAAGTAAACACGTACATCTCTCTTGGCCAAATAATAACGATAGGAAAGGAAAACCAGCAGCTTGAAATAGAAAGAAGGATACGTATGGGATGGGCAGCATATGGAAAATTGAAATATGTACTGAATATAAACATTCCTCAAAGATTAAAAAGCCAAATTTATAATCAATGTATCTTACTAGCTACAACGTATGGAGCCGAGACATGGGTTTTAACTAAAAGAACAATAGAAAAACTACAAGTTCACCAACGAGCAATCGAAAGGAAGATGTTGAGTGTTACTTTGTAGGACAAGAAAACTAATAAATGGATTAGACAACAAACAAAGGTGGATGATATCATCAAACGGATAACATCTCTGAAATGGAGCTGGGCTGGCCATGTAGCTAAAGCGACGTATAAATGGAGTGGCAAGATCACTAGGTAGAGACCATAGGGTGAAAAGCGAAGCATAGGAAGACCCCAACTGAGATGGAGCGACGATCTGAAGAGAATCGGAGGGCTTAACTGGTATCAACAAGCACAACATAGAGAAAAATGGAAAGATTTGAGAGAGGCCTATACCCGACAGTGGGTAGAGAGCGGCTGAAGGAAGAAGATATATATATATATATATATATATATATATATATATATATATATATATATATATATATATATATATATAAAAATAAAGCGTTCATAGGCTATGGAAAGGCTTTTGATTCTGTCGAAAGATGGCCAATCATCAACGGCTTGAACAATACACTACCCTAATCAAAGATATATATGAAAATGCAAAGTACATAAACCTGAGTACAGAACAGACACGTATAGAAATAGATGTAAGACAGGAAGATACAATCACTCCTAAGTTATTTATTACAGCTCTAGAAGAGAGAGAGAGAGAGAGAAGTATTTTGCCAATTAGATTGGACAAAGAAAGGTATAAAGGTGGTTGGTGTGTATCTGAGTCATTTAAGGTTTGCAGACGATATTGTAGTCATCAGTAGTAATCCACATGAGTTACAAGAAATGACAAATGAATTAAATTAACACTCAAAGACAATTAGTCTTAAAATGAATAAAAGTAACCACTTATAATAACATAGTTATAAATTTGGAAGAAATAGCTCTCGAGATTGTTAAGAATTATGTGTATCTGGGGCAAAAAATTCGACGTGAGGCAGTGTCTCGGATGAAATTTCAAGAAGAATCAGGCTTAGATGGTCCGCATTCGGGAAACTGAATTATATATTCAAAGATAAAGCAATCACAAATAAGTTAAAGTCCAAAGTTTACGACCAGTGCATCCTACCCGTAATTACATATGGCGCTGAAACTTGGACACTGAATAAGGCCGAAATATAAAAACTAGCTCGGATCCAGAGAGCACACGAAAGACAGATGATCGGGATAAAACTTAAAGATAGAGAAAGAAACAAGTGGATCCGTGAGCAAACGAAATTAAAGGATATTATAGAGCACGTAGCAGAAAGAAAGTGGCAATAGGCTGAACATATAGCACGCACGACTGCAGATCGATGGACCAAGCGAACATTAGAATGGAGACCACGAGAACAGAAAAGGAGAGTAGGGCGTCCCGAAACAAGAAGACGGAATGAATGACAACAGCTGCAAATAGATATATGGAAATTCAGGAAGAAGGCCTACATCCAGCATTGGATAGAAATAGGTTTATTGTGATATATATATATATATATATATATATATATATATATATATATATATATATATATATATATATATTCTTTTACAACCTATCTCTCTAACCTCCGCTTCATAGCGTCCTGCGCCTTCGAGTTTCCAGTCTTCATTCTCGTGTTTCAGCTCAATCTCTAGGCTGCAAGTGACGTTCCGACATTGCCTTTTGGATTCCACTCATCCACGTGGTCTTAGATCTACCCTTTTTCCTCCATTCTGGAGGCTGCCATTCCATTATTTGTTTCAGTAGTCGATGAGCCCCTATGCATGCAGCACGTGATCATACCAGGAAAGCAGTTTTTGTTGTATATCACTTATAACATTAGTTATACGGTCCATGATTTCACGTATTCTTTCATTGGTTATGTGCATGGTTCTTGATATACCCGCAGATCTACATCAGAAGTCAATCTGCAGTACGAGTAGCTTCCGTTCGGTTTTCTTACTAAGTGAGAAAAGCCCGGTTTGCAGAAGAAAAAAAAATCATTTTTTGTCATGACAATGCATTTGTTCACAGAGATGCTTTGGCAACAGCAAAACTGGTCGGATTAAGGTACGACTTATTAGAACACCCATCCTATTCGCCAGATTTGGCTCCGTTTGACTTTCATCTGTTCCCAAACCTCAAAAGATTTCTACGTGGGAAGCGTTTTTTCAACAAATAATGAGGTGATAGCAATAGGTATTTTGAACGTTTTCGGAAAACCACTTCAGGGATGGGGTAAATGAATTGTAAAATCGCTGGAAAAATATATTTCGCCTCATTAATTCATCTTGTTTCATTTCTGCTTTCAAAACTTATTGATTCATCTATATTTATCAAAATTACTGATAGTTATTGACGAAAAAGTAAATGGTTTCATAATTATAATTAAGATAAGTACAGGACCACTGAACGAAATACCTTAAAACATCCTGCATAAGTAACTACTTACCATCCTTGTTCATACTAGCTTGAAAACATTTGGATAACCGACAGGCCCTACACTGATTTCTGTGAGTTTTATCTACTGGGCATCTGCCTTTCAAATCCCCTGTAGCCTTACAAGTGTATACTCTGTTTCTGTGGATGCTTCTCTTAAAAAAGCCTGAACAACCTAAAAAAGAAAGATAAAGACTTCAAAATTTTAGTATTTAATTAACGTTTCTATTTATTATATACTGATTTCTATTATATACTGATTCTTTTTCTAATAGAATTGGCCCAACCTCGTTGGAATTTCTGTCTAGAATTTATTCTCGCATTGCAGACAAACTTGTGTTTGATACGAAGTTGGATTGAAAAGTTTCTGAACAAGATGAAATCAAGATCCTATCCTAATCCATTAAAGGAAGTGAAAAAAATCCAAGGAGCTAAGCCTGAACAGTGTTCACGATTAATTTGTTGCTCACATCCATCGACAGTGGAAGTTTGTCAACAAAAGATAATTTAGAGTGTCATGCAGTCATAAATTCCCTTGAATTAAAAGAAGAAACCTCAATAAAGATTCTGTATTCATCCTAATCCACCGTACTCTCCAAATTTAACTTCGTCTAACTTTTCTCTTTCCAAATAATAAAAAAAATGTCTATCCGGAAGAAATTTTTATTGTATGCTCAAATAATAAGAATTGTGAATCATTATTTCTCTAGTTTCAATGCAAAACTATTATTCTGAGAGACCCAAAGGTCATGATTAACACTAGGCCAAATGTATTGTGAGAAAGGCTCAGAAATTTACAGTCTTCAAATAATAAGAATTGTGAATTATTTTTACTCTGGTTTCAATGCAAGACTATTATTCTGAGGGACTCAAAGGTCTTGAGTAACACTAGGCCAAGTGTATTGTGAGAAAGGCTCAGAAATATATGGTTTTCTGAGTTACGTAGGAAACTTTTCAATCTACACTCGCGCATAAAATGTATATCAGAGCGTATTAAATTGTGAATAAATATCGACAAAACGTTTTCCTGTATGGCAAAAGTTACGGCCATAAAAATTGTGGCATTTGCCATTTAATGACAAATTTGTCCGCGATTTTTCATTATACAGTGAAGCATGGTATTTTACACCTACTAAACATACTCAGCGCTTAACTGACACGTAACTATATTTCCTATAGCAAGTGACATATTTATTTTTAGTTTAGTTTAAGACGAATATTTAAGATGCTATTGATACAGTGATTGCTCATGTAACCTACCATCGCAGCTGTAGATTCCATAGTGTTTTCCAGAACTTCTATCTCCACAGACTTTACAGGGTATGTCCAAAAGCCGGTCCCCTTAAAACATAACGTTATAAATAGAAATATAATAATTGTTATTAACATACATGGAAAAATAACAAATATATTGCAAGCGTTTCATAACATAACAGCCACACCAAAAAAAAAAATTTCATTACCACGAATTAAAATACATGGATCCAGTGTATTTTTCGTCGCTGCATTCGAATCTGTAGTTAAAAAAAGGTTTATCGTGCCATTTCTCTTTTTTGGCCAAAAAAAACATTCCTTGAAATGAGATAAAACTGTAGTAATAATGTAACGAATTTTATTGAAGTGTGAAAAATGGTAATATTTTATAGTCTAGAGAAGAAAATATGCATGCAAACCTCAGCAAGCTATTTGTATTAATTAAACCAAAATCCATCCTTATAAGGGGTGAAAAGTACCCCTAAAACGCACGTGTGTTTAAATAACATGTCCAAAGGACAAATTCTTGTATCTCTTAGGACAAAATATCTGAATCTGTGACAGCCAGACGGTACTCTTAAAGGGTTGAGACTCACCTATGCAGGGTGTAAAAACCACCCCCACCTACGGAGGTATCTCATAAGTTTCAATAACGACGAAAGAAGTTTAGGCTTTTGTAGTTTTAGACAGGGTGAACAATTATGGAGTAGATTCGCTAGAACTACCCATACACGACTGGTTGTCACATCAAATTCATATATTTTGTCCTAAGAGCTACAACAATTTGTCCTTTATACATGTTATGTAAAGTCACGTGCGTTATTTGAGTTTTAGGGGTATTTTTCACCCCCTATAATGATGGATTTTGGTTTAGTTAATAGAAATAGCTTGCTATGGTTTGAATGTATATTCTCTTCTCTAGACTATAAAATATCTACCATTTTACACACTCCATTAAAAGTCATTACAATATTACTATAGTTTTATCCCATTTCAAGGTATGTTTTAGGCCAAAAAAAAAATGAGACGATAAATCTTTTTTTAAAAACGAATTCGAATTCAGCGTCGAAAAATACACTAGATCCATGTATTTTGGTTCGTGGTAATGATTTTTTTTTTTGGTGTGGCTATGTAAATTAATTATAGATTATTTATATGAATGATCTGTTTCTTTCAATAATTTGTAACATCCAACAGACATTTCTTTATACACTCCTGGACAAAATAAACGCAACAATATATTAAATCATACAAATCTCTATAATGAATTAATTTTAATAATTTTTTATGAACATTGGTTACACTAAAAGTTAAAAAAAACTTATTCGGATACTTTAAAAGTGAATTAGCTACTAAATTTCTCTATAAGATTCGAATTAAAATTATTCTTAAGACCTAATAACAAAATCGTTGAAATTATGTAATAATGAAAAAAATAAACTGGGACACTAGTAGCAAAATGTGTGTGGTGTAACTGGGACACTAGTCCTCTACTTCGGATGACAGCGTTTATGCGCCTAGGCATGCTTCTAATTAAATTTTGGTTAAAATCTTGAGGAATTTGCTCCCATTTTGTGATAACTGCATTTTCAAGTTCCCTCAGGTTTCTAGGTGCAGGCATGTGACTTTTCACATTTTTCCTAAGGTGATACCATGCATGTTCTATCGGATTCAGATCCGTGCTTTTTGGTGGCCATTGCATAATCGGTATATGAACTTGATTAAGATAATCGAGTACCTCCCTAGTCACGTGAGGTCGAGCGTTGTCTTGTATAAACAGGAAATTGGGCCCCACCAAATGACCGAAAGGCATCACATGTTCTATTACAATATTCTCAAGATAGTAGTCAGCATTCAGGAACTAACTCTGTGCGAGCATCAAAGCAGATGCCACCCCAGAACATAACAGAGCCACCGCCGAATATTGCAAGGAGCAAACCTCTCTCCTGGTCTTCGCCATACTCGCTCACGACCATCTGGATGTTCTAGACTAACCCTAGTTTTATCTGTGAAGAAAACTTGTTTCCAATCATCCACAGACCAGTTTTCGTGATTTCAAGCAAAACGTAACCTGGCAACTCTGTTCTCTCTAGTAAGCAAGGGCGCAGTTGCTGATCTCCTACTGTTTAATCCAGCTTCATTTAACCGTCTTCTAACTGTTTTAGAAGAAATTGTGACATTGCGAACAGCTTCGAGTTCGTTTCTTATTATAGAACTAGTGACAGTCCTGTTTCTTAAAGCATATTGTCTTATAAAACGTTCATCTAGGTCGCTAGTGCATCGTTTTCGCCCTTGCCCTAGCCTTCTAGAATAAGTTCATATTTCATTCAAGCGTCTTACCATACGACTTATTGTGGAATGATGTTTGCCTAACAAATTGGCAACATAACTCTGACAATATCCCTCGTCCAATAAAACTGAGGCTTGCACTACCTCGTGTTCAGTTAAATTCCTTGTTCAATTTATTTTTCTAATTCTTCGGGGTCAAAAATAAAACAGGCTACCACAAAAACGTATTACTTTGAAAATGGGAACAATTTATAAAGCATACTTTTAAAGAAAATCTATCGCATTATTACAGAAAATTGTTTATCTTCTAAAAAATTCTTTAAAACTGTAAATCTAAACGAATTGTTTTGATTTCTGTCATGAACAACGCAACAAAATATGCATAGCCTACTATTCAAATACTCGATAAACTTTAAAACTGACATAAGAAAAAGATAAATTAATTTTCAGATTGTTGCGTTAATTTTGTCCAGGAGTTTATTACAATAGCAGGCAAAGCTGGGTTCCGAATCTAAAATTAGTCGATAGGAACACGTCAGTAATCTCCTCATTATTCATTAAATGGGTGTATCTGAGGAGGGATAGACTACCATAATATAATTAAAGAGTTTAGAATGTGAACTCAACAAAAAAGTGATTTTTTTGCTAAATATATTATTAATTTTAATATTATTTAAATAACGTAATATTGCATGGATGTATGGTTGTATATGTGTATGTTTGTCCCCAAGTATTTACAAAACTAATTAAACTGATTTTAGTGACTTTTTTTTGTCCAATCAGGTATTTATTAATATAGTCAGAGAACTACTCAAAATATTTTTCAGTTTAAAAGTTATTTTTATAACTAACTCTGATAGTGGTCTATTGGAATATACTATCGCGCTTCATTAGAGCGCGTTCTTTAGACAGATTCCTCCTAATACCTCCCCTATCAACGCAGGTATGCCCTAAAGTTCCATACTGTCTCCTACTCTCTCTCTCTCTCATTTCTGTCTGCTGGATAGGACCAGGAATCCAATCTGCAGCTTTGCAGATGACAGTACGCCTACTTCTTCACTTTGATAGCTCGGATATCGGCTATTCATGCAAATATCTGCAGGAGGCAGGAAGTCGTTTAACTTAACAAAGACTTGGAAAAAATTCTATCTTGAGATGAAATTAACTAAGTAGAATTTAACGCTGCGTCAGTTTTTTCTAAAAAAAACTATCTTGGATGCAAATATTTATTAGCATGAATATGTTGCATGGTTTGCACAGAGAATGTCTCAAAAGCTGGGAATATAATTTCGAACATTACATATAGCAATGCATATTAATGTTTAAAACAGTTTCAGATCAAAACTCATTTCCAAAAATTCTGTACGTGCTTTTTAAAACACCCTCTCTATTTATTATTTATTCTGTGAACGCGTATACTCATTATAGCTAGATCACTCAACAATACTCATAACACTTTTATAAAAAAAAATTGATGAGTAAAAACATATTTATGAGATTAACCTAGCTTGTACATACTTGGAATGTTATAACTGATACAATATCAAAAGCTACTCTTACCTGTACCCATCCTACGCCCTGCTGGGGGCCTAACTTTGCCCCAAATCGAAGAATCAATCTTGAACACCACCTTTTACACGTATCACAAAAGAAAATCCAATAAATATCACCGAAAAGCAAGAGTAGTCTAGTCACAAAAAGTTTGTCACAATCTGTGTATCATCTATTGTGATATGGTGTCAATAGTTCGAAGTCGAATTTATAGTCTTCAGAAGAGACGCAAAGTTAATTAAATTAACTTACTCTAGTGTTAATATGAATTGTAAGCTTCCTGTTACATCAGAATAGAAAAGAGTTTTTTGCGTTCTTAAACATTAAAATACTGGTTTTTTTACGATTTTAAAGCATCTCTGCGTTTCGGTTCAAAAAATCACAATACTTGGAAACAATCTAAATGTCCTTTCTGTCAAGATTACTTTAATATTATCGATAATTTTTTGACTTCTATTACCCCTAAAATTCGGACGCGTCCAGCAGGAACAAAATTTTCGCGCTGACTGAATCGTTGCCGCTTTCTGGCATCGGCAAAACGGGGTGGCCTGCTGACGATGTTCGGCAGGTCTGCAGGCCATTTTGTCACCACCCCTAGTGCCGACATGTCATCCCCCTCCATTCTAGTTTATCTTTGTTTGGCTGGAATAAGATTGTTAGATATAGGATGGTTTCAGGGTGTTTATAATTTTATGGGGCATGATACACCGTTGTTTTTATTACTAAATTAAAAAAACTGATTGCTGTTTTCTAGTTTCTCCTTAGAATATAAATTTGGTTCTCAAAATTTTTTAAAGTGTTTTAGTTTTTAGAAAATACTTGCAAAATTTGTATCAGTAAAAAAACACGTAGGCTGAAAAGTTTTTGGTCTGACACATAAATGTCGCCCTTTTCAAAAAATCCATATGATTTTCAGGAAGTACCAACCTTCAAACGATACGTGTCAAAATTTCATGACATTTCGACGATTAGTTTACCAGTTACAGTGGTTTTAGTGACGCTACTTTTGATATTTGGAACAATGGAAAAGAATCGAATTTTGTGTGTTGATTAAAAACACTGTTTTTTGATGGGAAAAAAAATACCGTTCAAGCAAAGCGATGGCTTGATAACTGTTATGGTGACTCTGCCCCTGGAAAATCACTCATTATTTACTGGTATGCTGAATTTAAACGCGGTCGTACAGACACAAAAGATGCAGAACGCTCTGGACGCCCAAATGACGTGGTTACACCGGAAAATATCAAAAAAGTCCTCAAAATTGTTTTCTATTACCGTAAAGTGAAATTGCGGGAGATAGCTGACATCCTAAAGATATCAATAACGTGTTGGTCATATTTTGCATGAACATTTGGGCATAAGAAAGCTCTGTTCGAAATGGGTACCGCGTTTACTCACATTGGACCAAAAACAACAACACGTTGATGATTATGACCACTGTTTGTTCCTGTTTAAGCGCAATAAAAAGGATTTTTCATGCGGTAACAATAAATGAAACATGGATCCACCACTATACACCGGAATCAGTCAGCTGAGTGGACAGCAGCCGGTGAAAGCCGCCCGAAGCGACCATAGACGCAATAATCGGCTGGGAAGGTTTTGGCCTCTGTATTGTGGGATGCGCATGGAATAATTTTCATGGACTACGCCGAGAAGGAAAAAACCATCAATAGCGAATATTACATAAAGTTATTGATGCGTTTGAAGGCAGAAACCGCATAGAACCGGCCTCAAATGAACAGGAAAAAAATGATCTTTCATCAAGATAATGCACCCTGTCACAAGTCAGTGGTTACGATGGCAAAATAGCATAAATTAAAGTTCGCATCGCTTCCTCATCCACCGTATTCTCTAGATTTGGCCCCCAGCGACTATTATCTATTCGCAGATCTCAAAAAAATGCTCGTGGGAAAGAGATTTGGCTCCAAAGAAGAAGTTATCGCCGAAACTGTGGCCTATTTTGAAGGCAAAGACAAATTCTTCTACAAGAAAGGTATAGAAATATTAGAAAAGCGTAGGACTGATTGTATCCGTCTTGAAGAAGACCATTGATGAATAAAGTCGAATTTTACAAAAAAACAATGTGTTTTAAGTAGCTAGACGAAAAACTTTTCCGCCTACGTGTTATGAATTATGATACTCACAATGTCCAACAGAGAGTTTTGGGGAAGAGAGTCAAAATTCTTAGATGAGAAAAATTAGAAATATTTTCACAAAAATCGAAATATGGAGATAAAATTTCAAAAATCTGAGATAACTACCTGAATCTTCAAGATGAGGAGTTTAAAATTCAGAAATAAAAAGTCAGAGTTTTTTGGACACCAAAAAGCAAAACGAAATCTTGGAAAAAAAAGCGTAAAAATCTGAATGAACAAATAAAAATCACAAGTTAAAAGCCCTATTCTAAAAAAGCCACAACTTTAAGAATAATTTTCAGAATTTTAAAATAACTATAATAAGATGATAAGAAAACAAATATAAATATTCATCAAAAGTAACTGTAGAGATTTTGAAATAAGATCTTGCAAACAAAATTCTTGGATTTTGAGGTAAACAGCAGAAATTTTAATAATTCTGAGATAAAGAGAAATCCCGAGATATATTGGTCTCAAAATTTGAAGAACTAGAAGGTCAAAATGCTTAAAAAAGACACCAATTATAACATAAAATAACCGACCAAGTGCATACACCTGCGCTATTAGTATTCCGTACGTTGATTGCTTTAAAAATAAAAATTTTTGTTACGGAGGTATAAAAAATTATTTCCGATTTTACCTCCCAAAACTAACCCTTTAAGTCAAGTTAACTTTCAAAGCTACACGGCTCTGATGAGGCCATCATTTACTAGAAAATCTGGTGTGACAGATGGTCAGACTGCCAGACGGACAGACAGACACCGAAGTGATCTTATATAAGTGTTCCATACGGAACACCAAAAAATCAAAATTTTGTAATAGAAAAGTAATCTTTTAATAAAGAAGTGAAAAACCTAAGAATTTTGAGGTAGATTACAAAAATTCCCAGCTAGGAAACGCATAGTGCTCAGATTCAAAAAACATTTCGAATAGTTTGGAAAGAAAAAATTTTAATCCTGTTAAAAAACGTTGGATTTTCTTTTCGAAGTTCAAATTTAAAAAAAAAATAAATTAAAATATGAAATAAAATGCCAAAATTCCGGGATTATAAGTAGAAAATTTGGGTTAATTTTTGAAAAATCCTTAAATTCCTAAAATGGTATAAAGTAAACATAATAAACTAAAAATCGATGACTGAGGTGGAGAGTCTTGACCAGGAAAAATCCCTTTGTATAGTTGAACTTAAAAAACTTACACACACTGTGCGCTATTACCTACAATGACTAAGATCGGGGGGCATATGCTCCCCCTGTCACCTTTCCCTCGACGGCTGTGTTACAGATTTATATCTACTATTGAAAATGCTCTTAATAACAGACCGTTCCACGCTTTTCTTAAAAAATAAAATTTGAAACTACAAAAAGATCAGCTTTTCTCCGAAAACTACCCCCATCCCCCTGAAACCAACCCCCATCGTCATATGTCACGTAACAAGCGATAAATCGACAACACGGCTATGCCAAGTGACCCGTGGTTGTAAAGTGTGGGAAATCGGCACGTGGGCGTAACGACTCCAAGGGGTAAGCGAACGAAGAGGCGTGGCCAACCCCTAAAACGGACGAATCAGGTTGCGGCGCCGTCGTGACAGTCAGCCGACTTTCGACGTTCCGACGTCTGACGGTGGTCGGGGAGAGAATGTGCCTTGGTGGTGTTGTCGTCGATAGGGACGGGGGTGTAAGGTGGATGAAGCGGGGGTCAAGGTGTAGGAATAAGTTAATTGAATCTTTAATTCATTTCGGGGATTTGGCTTCGTGGTGTTTTGTAAATTGGAATTTGGTTTGTAGGTAGTTCAATATCTCGTAAAGAACAGCAGACTTACTTCTACTATCTCTTATTTAGATTAACGATTTATTGGAAAATAGCAGAAATCTAAGCTTTGCAGATGCTAGTACGTTTATTCCTTCATTGGCGTTAAAATGCTCGCAAATATGCGCAGACAGCAATAAATCGTGCCTACATTTTTGTTTTGTCTTGGTAACTACGATGTTATAGCGTAAGTGTATTAAAAAAAGGGTAAAAATTGAAAAATTCAAAATGAATCGAAAACTATTAGAAATAGGTATATGACATACTTAATAAAAGTTGGAGAGTTTTGTAAAATCTATCAAAAAAAATAATAATATCCATGGTGTGCCATTTAAAAAATTTTAGATTTTTCAATTTAAAATAGTCGAAATGCATAAATTTATTTTGAACACCCTGTAGCATCTAATTCAAATTTATTTACATATGTCTTTTTTTTCATCTCTATAGAACGCGCGTACCAATTATGAGTATTCTACCTTCAGAAACAATGGTGCTACTGGCAATTTTTTACGAAACTGAAAATTAGTATTTTAAAAAAAAAAATTGAAATATAAGAAAAACTACTAAGTTTAGGTATATAACATTATTAATAAAAAAGTTATAAAATGTTACGCAGAATTTAAAAATAAATTAGAAAATAGAATGTTCCATTTAAAAAAATATATGTTATATCGACCACACTTTTTTAAAGTACCCTGTGTTCTTAAAAATAATTTTAAACTGTGCATTAACTATGTTTAACATTTTTTGGTCATTACCGAAACAAATGAGATAATGAACTTTACTTTATCGTTGACTTACTCTGTACAAAGCTCAAATTCGATCAAGGATGGAAAACTGCTACCATGTTTGGGGTTGTGCTCCCAAACACACATTGCATTTGTTGGAAGGATTCGATGGATGATGCCCGCTTAAGTCCTCGCAGAGCGCTACGGTATGAAATTTAGCATATGACTCCTCGTATAAACCCTTCTCAACCAGAGTTTTATGTGAAGAACATCCTCCCGTTGAAATGATACTCCTAGTATTGTGTTTTATACCGAGTACTATTTACAGCGATTCAAGACCGACGTGAATCGCTTTTTCTACACACGAGTCGCTTCTGTAACGCTTGTGGGATTTCCCTGCAGCGTGCGCTATAAATAAAAGTATATAAATAAAGCAGGGAATGTGCTTGAGAATATTTTATTGACATATTTTGCGGAAAAGCTCAAGAAAGTTAAACCTTCTACATTAGGGTCAGTATATCTCATGCTCAAATCAACACTTGGTCCCATATTTGGAAAAAATATCAGTTTGTCACTTTGCTAAGAAGTCTAAGATTATAACACGAAAGCAAATTAGTCAGTTCATAAAAGAGGCAGATAATGAAATCTATTTAATGATTAGAGCAATAATTTTAATTTATGTTTCGTTTAATGCATATTGAGGAATTAACTAAAATGACTTGTCAACAAACTGTTGCAGGTCTAAGTAGTGTGATTAAATTTGTACTCTAAACTGTAAAATGCAAAAATTGTCTACACTTAGACAATTTGGGGATTCATTGTCGAGGTAGGAAATTTCTGAAGAACAGTTGATCTCTTTTGATACACATAGCCTAGGTCTGAAGAGTTCTCGGCCTGAAATATAGATGGCGTTAGAACCTGCGAAACCATGATATAGTGATTGACGAGTAAAAGTCTCAATCTCAAAAGAACGACTTGGAAATATTGTGCATGAAGAATTATATATGAAAAAACTTTGCGCAAAATGGGTGCCGTATTTGTTGACAATTGACCAAAAACGCATTCGAATGCGTATTTCTCAAGCATGTTTGGAACGTTTTAAGGAAAATATAATGGATTTCAAGCGTCGTTTCGTAACTGTTGATGAAATTTGGATCCACCACTATATACCAGAGTGAAAAGAACAGTCAAAATAATGGACTGAAGCCATTGGAAGTGCACCAAAGAAGACAAAGACAGTTCCATCCAACGAATTAGAGTACGAATTACTTGAAGATCCAGCGTATTCACCAGATTTGGCTCCCTCTAACTATTATCTGTTTCCAAACCTGACTGAAAAACATTTTACGTCAAATGACAAAGCTATTGCAGCCTTGGATGGATATTTTGCAAACTTTCTGAAACCACACTTTAATGATGATATTGAGTTGTTGGAAAAATATTCGAATAACATTTGAGTTTCAGGAGATTATATTGAAAAATAAAACATATTTCACTTAAAAAAAAAAATCTTTTATTGTTAGGCCGAGATTTTTTCAGACCGCCCTTAGATTTAGATAGATATATAAAGTTATTTTTCGTTGCTATGTTGGGAATGTGGAATCTCTGGCACAATGACACTACTCAGTATATATCACTACTACACCAAATACTTTATTTTTGCACTCGACGCGTGTTTTGCTATCCATGTTAGCTTCATCAGGAACGATGATTGATGAGTCAATCATCGTTCCTGATGAAGCTATTGTGGTTAGGGAAACGCACGTCGAGCGCAAAAATAAAGTGTTTGGTGTAGTGGTGATATATACTGAGTAGTATTATTTTTCATTAATTGTCATAGACGAGGAGACTTGAGTATTCTGTTGGAGTCCTGCACGAAGTCGAAGTCGTCGCAATGGTTTCAAAAAGTCTCTCTCCATCTCTAAAGAGCCATCCTCCGGAAAGTTGATGGCAGCTGTTTTTTGAGACTGTAAAGTTTAGCTTATTTAATATATGGAAAACGGATCCACAATTAATGGAGATGTTTACTCAAGGACGATCCAAAACCTGTAATATCCACAAGGCTCGCATAGCTTAAGCCATTACTAAAACCTGCGGATTGACTCAGTTACATACATCTTATAGCCCTATATTTAGTTCCGTGCCACTTCTTCTTATTCAGATGGTATGGTACTTGATTCTACATGAAAATAATCAGGCATATCAATTATAAGCTCTGAAAACCTTCTTGTGTTTATATTGACAAATTTTCCCACATTGAGCATATTGTCCAGACTTGGCTCTTTCGGATTACCATCTATCCCGATATCTACAACACTACCAGGATAATTTTCAGTTCAAGTCTTTTAAACAACTCAAAAAAGGACTCCGATGACTTCAAAGTCTTATGAAATTAACTGTCAGTACT
This sequence comes from Pachyrhynchus sulphureomaculatus, assembly GCA_019049505.1. Classification (NCBI taxonomy): domain Eukaryota; kingdom Metazoa; phylum Arthropoda; class Insecta; order Coleoptera; family Curculionidae; genus Pachyrhynchus; species Pachyrhynchus sulphureomaculatus. The sequence goes on along the minus strand of CM032452.1, from coordinate 112,873,237 downwards.
TGGACTGACTAATTCCTTAGTACTAGAAAATGATATTCAGTACTTATTTTAGAACTCCTTTTCTAAGGGTGCTCATACTTTAGAAAAATTCCATGAAATATTAGTTATAAGTATGCCAAGGAATACCAAAAAATAACAGCAAAATGATATAATTTTACTCATTTACTAAAAACATTTTGATTTAGCGCCCTGTCCCTTCTTCTTGTTTCAGACGGTATGATACTAATCCTACATGAAAATAACCTGGAAAATCAATTGTAAGCTCTGGAAACCTCCACGTGTTTATATTGACAAATTTTACAACATGGAGCATATTGTCCAGACTTGGCTCTTTCGGATTACCATCTATCCCGATATCTACAACACTACCAGGATAATTTTCAGTTCAAGTCATTTGAACAACTCAAAAAAGGCCTCCGATGACTTGAAATTCTTATAAAATCAACTGTCAGTACTTGGATTGACTAATTTCTTAGTACTAGAAAATGATATTCAGTACTTATTTTAGAACTCCTTTCCCAAGGGAACTCAGTTTAGAAGAATTTCGTGAAATATTGGTTTTAAGTATGCCAAAAAATAACAGCAAAATGATATAATTTTACTCATTTACTAAAAATATTTTGATTTAACGCCGTGTCCCTTCTTCTTGCTCAGAAGGTATACTTAATCCTACTTGAAAATAACCTGGAAAATCAATTGTAGGCTCTGGAAACTTTCTTGTGTCTGGATTGACACATGGAGCATATTGTCCAGAGTTGGCTCTTTCGGATTACCGTCTATTTCGATATCTACAACACTACCAGGATGATTTTGTTCAAGTCATTTGAACAACTCAAAAAAGCCTCCGATGACTTGAAATTCTTACAAAACCAATTATTTTCAAGTTTATGTCGTTCTCGTAAACTCATCCATACATTTTTAACATCTTTTTATTCATTTTTTTTTTCGATTTTCATTGAAATTTAAATCCTCTCTTCGAATGCACCACAGTTCGCGGACTCTATCTCTCTTTGTGTGTATTTTTATATAGATCAAACAGATCGTGGCCGATGGATTTGTTGCAAAATTGCCCAAAGGCCTTAACGCTGTTAAGCCTTTGGGGTTCAGATGGGCTTTTACTTCAATGTTGGAGCATGATGCATCGAATATGTAAAGTAGTAATGACATGAAATGTAAAAAAAGGTTTTTAAAATTGTATTGGTAGTTACATCTCATAAAAAGTTAACATAGGATGTGCTGTTGTTATAAATACTGTAGGTTTTTGCGTGTTTTTTTTATGGGTAGAGCACACGTAGTGCAGGAAAAACTTTTGAACGATTTAGTGAAACGATTCCAAATTTTTTTAGAGGTTTCAAGAAATTTATGAAATATAACACGTAGGCTGAAAAGCTTTTGGTCTGACACATAGATGTCGCCCTTTTCAAAAAATCCATATGATTTTTAGGAAGTACCAACCTTCAAACGATACGTGTCAAAATTTCATGACATTTCGACGATTAGTTTACAAGTTACAGTGGTTGTAGTAACGCTACTTTTGATATTTTCAAAACAACAGAAAAAATCGAATTTCGTGTGTTGATTAAACCCTGTTTTTTGATGGGAAAAAATACCGTTCAAGCAAAACAGTGGCTTGACAAGTTTTACGGGGACTCTGCCCTTGGACAATCACTCATCATTTATTGGTTTGCTGAATTTAAACGCGGTCGTACAGATACAAATGATGCTGAACGCTCTGGACGCGCAAATGAGGTGGTTACACACATCACACAACATCAAAAAAATCCACAAAATTGTTTTGGATGACCGTAAAGTGAAATTGCGTGAGATAGCGGACACCCTAAAGGTGTGAAAAGAACGTGTTGGTCATATTTTAGATGAACATTTGGGCATGAAAAAGCTCTGTTCGAAATAGACGCCGCGTTTGCTCACAGTGGATCAAAAACAACAACGTGTTGATGATTCTGAGGGCTGTTTATACCTGTTTAAGCGCAATAAAAAGGATTTTTTCATGCGATATGTGACAATGGATAAAACATGGATCCACCACTACACACCGGAATCAAATCGGCAATCAGCTGAGTGGACAGCAGCCACAGACAGGACGGAGCCGTGTTACAATGTTTTTTTGAAGATATTTTATTATTAAGAACATCTAACACTATCAAAATATTGCAGAAATTCCTGTCTATCAAAAAAGGTTTAAAACGTTAATTTAACAGCGCCCGCCGCGCCGTCTTTCGTTACAATTCGACTAAAAAATTATTGGTATCTGTTTACCGATACGGATATTACTAAATAATCTTTGTTTGAACTAAATGAAAGGTTATTTGAATAAGTGCGGATTACATAGCTCTACTATGCCTACGGTAATGGAAAAGGAATATATATATATATAGCTATTTGGGGTTAGAATTATCAGTTTTTAAAACTGCTTATGGAGAGGATGCTTGCTGTATGTCGAGTATTTACAGTGAAAGTAAGCGTACTGTCATCTGTAAAGTAGTTGATTGGACTCCTGATCTTTTTCTGCAGATCTTTAATGTGAGCGAGAAAGAGAGTAGGAGACAGTATGGAGTTTTGGAGCATATCGCGTCAATATTGAAGGAGTTAGAAACAAATCGGTCGACTGCCATTCCTAAAGAAGTGTGTAGCTTAGCCAACAATCCGTCATACCAAACACGGTCGAATACCTTGGATATATATATATAAGTGTTCAGTTGCGTTGTTCATGGGTTGCATACATTAGCAGATCTCCCGTTGATCTTTGCTTACGAAAGCCATATTGACGGTCGCTGAGAATATTGAATCCTTCTAGATATTTTCATAACTTTCGATATTATTGAAAGCAGTGCGACTGATCGGTAGATGTTTGGCAACTTCTTTTTGCCTTTTCTAGGCATCGGCTGAACTGTAGCGCATTTTTAGCAGGAAGAAAATATTCCCTTTCTGTACAATAGGTTGAAAAGCCTACAGATAACTAGTGTTAGTTTGATGGCGCATTTCTTGAGTACTATGGCAGGTATTCCTTCAGTGCCAGAAGGCTTTTTAGTGTTTATACTCTATTTATTTGAAAGTGATAGCAATAAATCGTCTAGAATTATGCAAATTAGCATCAAACAGTAGTAACGGCCCCAGAGTTTTACCTACATTTTACTTGTACTCTTAATGCAACAGTTCAACAACTTTACTGGAGTACCATCTGGCATCGGTCTAATATTGAAATTCTTTTTTCCATAAAAAAGTCATGAACAGTACGTCTTACTATTTTATGTAGTCTGTCAGCTGAAGTTCTTTTCTGTCTGGTCTCTTTTTTGGAGAGTCTTTTCTTCTCATAAAATTCTGTAAACTGTGGCTTTACCAACTCCGGTAAATGGTCCACACTTAAATCACAATTTTGATCGTTTTTAACCTAGTCAAATATATTTTTAACTATACGCTTTTCATTAGCTGCACGAACTTTTGGCATTTCGCTGAAGAAGACATTTATTTTTATTAACACTCTGACTTGTCACTAGCTGGCTTGTCACTTGGGCATGATATTCTGAATATATATTTATAGTTGGGGCAACAGGAAGGTATATAAATAAAAATGATTTGATCGGCAATAAAATTTCGTTACAAAAGAGCGTTGTTACCTGAAAAATACCTGGGCATGGATAGCACGCCTCTGTTATAGGACCGCCGTTCAGTCCACCGGCATTTTTATTGCTATCAGCTTCAAATAAATAGAGTATAGTTTCATTAAAATACGTTTTTTGATACGCTATCTGAAGACAATATCGGACATTCTTGACTGTACTTTGGGGATCGTTGATGGTGTTTTTCCTTGGTAATCGACAGTAGATTGTAAAGTCTTGATGCGTTATTGAAATCAAAATCGATATGTCCTTTCGTAAATACAAGTTCTAATAACACTTTAATAGATTATGTTTAATGAAGTAATCTATTGTAATAAATAACGCAAGCTGTAATAAACACGACCCCTCTATAGTTAACTACTAACTTTTCCTGTATAAAACCCAATTCTCCTTTTAAGACTTCCTTATTAAACAGTAATATCACTCCCAAAACTCTATTCCATAATAACTTAAAACCACTTGCAATAAGTTATTAATCCCCACAAGCCGCGAGCGAGGCAAAAGGGTTGCGCTCCGTCACTTACTTTTCCGGGATACGTTTACATAGGGATTTGGGGCACTTACCACCTCGAAAATTAATACTTTATTTTAAACTTTGCAAGTTGATTCTGGAATATTAGAGTAACAAGTAGAAACAAACATAAGGTGAGATTTAAAAAAAAAAAAAAAAAAAAAAAAAAAAAACTCTTAATATTCCAAAAAATTACGCAAAGTGTCTCATAAATCCCCACAAGAAAAACTCGATCGATGTCTAATCGGGACCGAGACATTGTATTACACTGGTCAACAAAAAAAAAGAAAATTGCTTGTTTCCTGTGATTTTTTTTTTGTTTCTATCTCAAATTGCCGCGTATTTTTTAAATATGGCAACAATTCTTCTCTAACAGCTTTTGTTCTTGAGTTATAGCTAACTACCCTCATTTACTATTTTTACTTAAATTTTCGTTTTTTTATTGGACACTAAAATATATATTGTTGTTGTTTTAGTTATGGCTTCGTCAAGAAGATGTTGTGTGCTTAATCCCGATTGTTTTTGCTATATTTGTGGTGAATATATATTTGCACAATATCGAAAACCTATATCGGACTGTGAAAACTGCGTATCATCAATACTTTAAAATAAAATTGTGTAATCAGGACAAGCCATGGGTTCCTCATATTGTATGCCAGAAATGTGTGGTATGTCTACGGTTATGGTCCAGTGGAAAAAGAGATAATGTTCGTAACACCCATGATTTGGCGAGAACCTCGAAACCATCATGACGATTGCTACTTCTGCGTTGTGAAAATAAACGGAATTAACCCTGGAAATCGAAGTAAGTGGTCATATCCTAACTTATCTTCTGCTCAACGACCTTAATTAAAATCACAGAAGGTACAACCCAGCACATCTAAATCTTCTGATGATCCAAATCTCTGTGAACCCGAACGAAATACATCAAGTGAAGACTCTGATTCAGACTACAAATGTAGCTTTTTTCAGAACTTCAACCATTTAATCAGAAAGAACTAAATGAGTTAGTAAGAGATCTGAACTTACCAAAAGAAGCTTCTGAAATTTTAGCATCTCGTTTAAAAGAAAAAAATTTGCTTACTCCGGAAACCAACATTACATTTCATCGTACCCGAGAAAAAAATCTGTTACCGTATTTTTCTCAAGAGAAGGATTTAGTTTTTGTAACGATGTTGGTGGTATTTTGCAGCAGATGGAATTAAAACAGTACCAACCTAGTGATTGGCGTCTTTTCATAGACAGCAGCAAAAGAAGTTTAAAGTGTGTTTTGCTTCATAACGGTAACAAGTACGGATCTACACCTATTGCACATTCGACGACTTTAAAAGAAGAATACGTAAATGTTTTTAAGATTATGGAAAAAATTAAGTATCAAGACCACAAATGGGTCATTTGTGTTGATCTGAAAATGGTTAACTTTCTTTTAGGTCAACAAGGGGGGTACACAAAGTTCCCTTGTTTCATGTGTCTCTGGGATAGTCGTGACAAACAACACTATTGGTCACAAAAAGTTTGGCCAGTGCAGGAAGAGCTAAAAGTTGGTACAAAAAATGTTATAAACGTGCCTTTAGTTAGCCGAGATCGCATCATATTTCCACCACTTCATATTGAACTCGGCATAATGAAACAGTTTGTGAAGGCGCTTGACAAAAGTGGCGAATGTTTTAATTTTCTTTCACGTAAGTTTCCAGGATTAAGTTCAGAAAAATTGAAAGCTGGTATTTTTGATGGGCCACAGATTAGGCAACTCGTGAAAGATCCTAATTTTGTCAAATCAATGACTGAAGTCGAATCCAAAGCTTGGAATTCATTTGTTTTGGTTATGAGTAGCTTCCTAGGCAAAAAGAAATCTGACGACCATGTCGAGCTTGTTGAGTGCATGCTATCGAACTTGCAAGAGCTAGGGTGCAACATGAGCATAAAAATCCACTTCCTGCACTCGCATTTAGACCGATTTCCACAAAATCTGGGTGATTTTAGTGAGGAGCAGGGTGAAAGATTTCATCAGGATCTTCGGACAATGGAAGAGCGTTATCAGGGGCGGTGGGACTCACATATGATGGCAGACTACTGCTGGAGTTTGCAACGAGATCTACCTAAAGTCGTTCATTCAAGGAAATCTTATAAAAGATCATTTGCTAGTGTTCAATAGAAATTTTGTTAACATAATGTATTATTTTTTTTGTATTTTTTTTGGCAAAATAACAAAACTGTATATTTCAAAAGGTAAAGCTGTTAGCAATCTCCCAGTATTTTTTTCATAGTCAGGGCTATAGAAATACCCAATAACAGAAAAAAAATAAAGGAAACGAGACTTGTGTTGACCAGTGTTATATATTATTAATTTACTTTCAAGCTCCATAACTGCTTCGCGAGGAGGCAGAATTCGGAGAAGCCAAATAAAAAAAAACTTACGTACAGGAATTCGAGGCCCAGCTGATAAAGTATCTAAAGAGCGCCTAAAACGTGCTGAACGCACGCCACGCTATGCTGACTTAAAATTGGTGAGCATCGGGTACCTGTGCGGAAGTAAAGTAAACAACTTAAAAATGGACTACAAAGGAAAAAGAGTAGCAATTGGTTGAACATTCGGTCAATATAGACTAACTATTATGTAAATAATGTTATTTTTGTAAAAGTGTAAAAAGTTTTAAACAAAGTGCAATAGTGCAGTGAAAAATGCTAAATAAAAATCATAAACGTGTTCAAAAAGTCTCCATACACCACCTGCTTTCTATACTATTTTTCTGTTATGTTTAACTAATTAACTGGAACTATGAGAAAACATGTTTAAATTAATATTTAAAACTTAACCAACGAAGATTAGTATTAAAAACAACTACGGAACATTTTATTTAGAAATTACATCATTGTTATAAAAATGTAAACAAAATTAATGTCAAACAAGTCTCCATACACTTAACAATTACCAAGAATATTTTGACGGAGTTTAACGAAAAATAACTTCGTTTAAACTAATATTTAGTGGGACTGCCATTGACCTTGATAATCTCCTGTAACTTTTTTGTCATGCTGGCAACCAGCTTTCTAGTAACTTGTGCTGGCATGTGCTTCCATTCGTTCAATATTCTGTTTTTTAATTCTTCTCTGTTTGAAACATTATGTTTGTGAACGTTCCTCCCACAAATGCTCGATGGGGTTAACATCGGGTAATTGCGGAGGTGTATGAAGCTGCTGTAGCACATTACGGATCATCCATTCTCGCACCAAGTTTGCGGTATGTTTCAGATCATTGTCCTGTTGGAAAATGTATGTTTTTTCGAGTGCTAATTTTTTGGACACTTTCTCTTAAATTGTCTCTCAAAATGTTCAGATAAACATGCTGATCAATGATACCATCATCAATAAAATGTAAATTTCCAATCCCTCCAGCGGACATGCATCCCCAAAGCAGAACACTGCCACCCCCCCCTTGTCTCACTGTGGAACAAATGGTTTTAATATCGAATGCGGTATTCTTCTTTCTCCAAACTTTAGTTCTGCCATCAGACCCAAAAAGGTTAATTTTAGTTTCATCACTAAAGATTACGAATTCCTAAAATTCAGGAGGTTTAGTAACGTATTCCCTAGCAAAAGCTAACCGCTTTTGTGATTAGCTTCCGAAATTAACGGCCTTCCCCCTTATAGCCTGCCCTGTGTAAACAATTTCTCACTGTTTGTGAACAAGCAGTTTTCGAAAATAGTTCTTCTTTTAATTTCGATACATTTTTTTTGGGATCTATAATTGTTTGTCTAACAATACTGGCCTCTTCACGTGGAGTCAGTTTCTTGGGACGACCGGAGCGTGGTGGAATTTTATAGAAATTCGTTGATTTATACTGGTTTACAATATACTGAACAATAGCATGCGACTTTTTAACAATTTTTTCCTATATTTCTGTACGATTTTTCATCTTTCCGCAAATCAATTATGATTTTTCGAACTTGAAATGGAATTTCACAATTTCTCTCGCTCATTTTTAATACTACATTTAAAACCCACTGCAAAATTACTAGCAACAAGTGACAAATTATTCATTTGTTTTCAGTTTAGCGAGCAATAGATAGCTTGATAAAAAGCGGCTGATTATAACGTGTTTTTTCTTCAGTGGAGTTCTTGAGTGTATGGAGACTTTTTTGCCATTAATTTTGTTTACATTTTTATAACAATGATGTAACTTCTAAACAAAACGTTCCGTAATTGTTTTTTAATACTAGTCCTCGTTGATTAAGTTTCAAATATTAATTTAAACATGTCTTCTCATAGTTCCAATTAATTAATTAAACATAATAGAAAAATAGTATAGAAAGCAGGTGGTGTATGGAGACTTTTTGGACTGACTATATATATATATATATATATATATATATATATATATATATATATATATATATATATATATACATATATATATATATATATATATATATATATATAAATTAGGTTAGGCTCTATAAATATATCTCTACCAAGTTGTAAGTAAACAAATGTAATTAGTATAAACAATGTAAAAAAGACTGAAGGGAACATAAAGTGTAAAAAAGAGTATGAAAGAGCAAGACATTCAAGCTGGGTTTTTTTACCAAATTATTTTTACCAGCAGATAATAACCTAAATCCCCACATAAATAAACAACACATAACAAAAAAAAAATCTCACAAACAAGTAAAAAATAAACTTCTATTTAAGGATGTACCGGAAATGGCATTATTATATAATCACTCACATAAGATACCAAGGCAGAACATCAGCAGCCGCCGCAAGGCTTCTCTGTACATGAGAATGTTGTAAAACATTCTGTATCCACAGATTTTTTAATTTGAATTTTAATTCGAGTGGGTGATAAAAGATATTGGTCAAATATTCCATTTAAGAAGCTCGGCATCTGAGCAATATATTGTAGTTTTTTGAAGCTTAACCAGTTTTTTTCAAAGTTCCACAGCTAGTTCGTTTTCTAGTTTTGCGCTAAAATACCCATGTTGTCTGCAAACCGAAGCATTCTGTTGTCATCCTGAGCCACTTCGTTGTATTTTCTGATCTAGGGTCATCCTGAATTAAGTTTCAGGTCCATCCAAGCTGTAGATCGAAATTTCACTTAAATGTAAGATGGGCCATTATTGCTGTACGCCAGGGGATATTCTTTCATGAAAACCTTTGGTTCAGTTCTCTGATTGGTGAGAAACTTTAACACTTAGCGATGATCCGATACCGCTCAATTAAAAGCAATTTTTTTTAATTTAGCGGTTGTACATATTTATTTTAAACAGCATTTTCCTACGTAGCTTAGTTAAAGGTGGCGTATGCGTGGTTTTTTAGTTAAACATGAACACTAAAACCTAATATTTATAAGTTTTTATGATAAACGTAGATTCAGAACATTTGTAGATGTCCGAAATAATAATTTTATTCCATAATTTTAATGATTATACAGTTTTACATTATTTATTAAAATACAGGTGTATGCATAAGTTTTTGCCGGTTTCACTAAGAGATGGCACCAGCGAACAGTACGCAGTGTATGAATTTGATAGATACGTCAGTTTGTTCGTCTGACATTAACCTAACCAACATACACAAGTTGAGTCCGCCAAACAATAGCGTCTGTATTGTATCGTTCAGTGATCATGTCGACTTTTGTGCCTGAAAAAGAACATTTGCGGCACGCATTACTTTTCTTATTTAATCAAAAGAAAAATGCTGCGGAAAGTCATCGTTTGCTGGAAGAAACATATGATGAACACGCTCCATCGATTAGAACATGTGAGACGTGGTTTCGACAATTTAAACGTGGTGATTTCATTGTGAAAGAGAGTGCGCGCTCTGGTAGACCACAAAAGTACGAAGACGAGGAATTGCAGGCGTTACTGGATGATGACCCAACTCAAACACAACAGCAATTGGCAAAAGCATTAAAAGTGTCACAAGAAACAATCAGCAGACGTTTACGAACACTGGGGAAGATCAATAAACTCGTAAATGGGTCCCACACGATTTAAATGAACGCCAAACAGAAAATCGTAAAGTCACTTGTGAAATGCTGCTTCAACGCCACGAAAGAAAATCATTTCAGCACCGAATTGTGACGGGTGACGGATTTATTTTGAAAACTCGAAGCGGAGAAAATCGTGGCTGTCACCTGGCGAAGCCGGTCCTTCAATACCAAGGCCAAATCGCTTCGGCAAGAAGACCATGCTTTGTGTCTGGTGGGCCCAAAGTGATATTGTGTATTATGAACTCTTGAAGCCCAGCGAAACCGTTAATGCACAACACTATCGCCAACAAATGATTAATTTAAATCATCGATCGAAAGATTACCGGAATGGGCCAGAAAACATGGCAAAGTGATTTTGTTACACGACAATGCGCCGTCTCACACAGCAAAACCAGTGAAAGACACCTTGAAATCGCTTTAATGGAACAGCCTTCCGCACCCGCCGTACTCTCCGACCTGGCGCCATCTGACTATCACCTCTTCGCATCAATGGGGCACGTGCTTGCAGAGCAGTACTTCAGCAATTTCGAGGAAATTGAAAAATGACGACGACGAATGGGTTGCCGCAAAAGACAAGTAGTTTTTCTGGCATGGTATTCATAATTTAACCTGAAAGATGGGCGAAGTGTGTAGAAACTAATGGCCAATATTTTGAATAAATAAAAAATGAATTTCCCTTGAAAATTACGTGTTTTCTTTAGCACAAAAACCGGCAAAAATTTATGCATACACCTAGGTATATTTTTTTAAATTTAATAGGTTTTCGCAACTTTAAGTGTCTTTTTAGAAAAAACCTCAGCGTGGATGTATTTTTTATGATTTTTTTTTTAGTTCAGCATTAAAAAAAAAAATGCAAAAAAAAACACGTGTTTTTCACAGAACAGAGAATTTTTTTTATTTTGTGTATCTGGCACTTCGAAACATGCTGTCGACGAAATTTTCTGCATACTCTGCAAATTTTAAAGATGTTATCGAATGGTCTCATGGAACACAACCAAACTCGATTTTCTTAATTTTGCTGCTCCTTGACGCAGCGTCAATTCCGGGACCCGTGAAAACAAAGACACGATTCGTTTTTCCACTTTCGGAGTGACTTTGCTTACCGAGCCACGTTTTGGCAAACGATACCGACTTTTTAATATATTTAGCGGCGGCGAAATGTGTCATTTTAGGCCCCTTTGGATGGGAACAAAGAACAGCCTCGAACTGACACGCAGACAAGTGATTCATTTTGGATTTTACGTGATTTCGACGAAAGCTCGGAATCGACTGATACTTTTACTAAAATACGTCGTAGACGAAGGTGTTCTCTGCCGATTTTGTGTTGAATAGCTAGAATCACATCTTCCAAAAATGAATTATCGCGGACAACGTTTTTACTTGACAGACTGTACATTGAATATGTGGGTTTATATTTAAAACCAAATTATTGTTTTCTTTTTGATAAAGGTTTGTTTTCTGATTTTTCATCATCAATTTCTAAATTAAAAAGGCTCTGAAAACAACTGAAGGGTTCAAATGCGTTAAATTTATCAAAACACCGACGGCAAACAGTTAAAAGCTACCCTTTAGGTCTTTAGGGCACGTTTTGATTTCCACAGCATCCGCCTCGTAAAATTTTGATTAGATATTTTTTAATTAGTCCCTTTTGTATTTTTTTTTTTTTTTTTTTTTTTTTTACGCTTTTTACCTAAGAATTTTCTATTTGTATATTGTAACATAATATATGTTTGGAATGTGGAATCTCATCACAATGACACTATTCAGTATAAATCACCACTACACCAAACACTTTATTTTTGCACTCGACGCGCGTTTCTCTAACCATGTTAGCTTCATCAGGAGCGATAACACAGGGGAACAGCTGTTTTGGTGTCGAGGTTTTTTGAGCTGATTCTATATCAATTTGATGTCCTGAATTCAAATAACGTATTCATTTGTACCTAGGAGCTCAAATTTTTAAGATATACAATTTTAGAGAAATATAAGTTACATTATTGTAACTCAAATCCGTAAGTGTAGTAAACAAAAGTAGATACGAAATTTTTATTTTAGTTATACAAAATACAATATTATGTCGTACTTACAAACAAAAAAAAAACATTGAAGAAATGAAATAGTCACTCAACACTTGGAAAGCTTCTTTTCCGCGACGTTCTTGAATGTTTTTTTAAACAGTCCCTTTTTAAACTCCAGCAGTAATCTGCCATCATGTGCATGTCCCATCTTCCTTGGTAGCGGTCCTCCATAACTTTAATATCTTGGTGAAATCTTTCACCTTGTTCCTCACTCATGTCTTCTAAATTTTCTGGAAAACGGTCTAAGTGGCTGTGTAAATAGTGTATTTTAATACTCATATTGCACCCTAAGGATTTGAAATTATTAAGCATCTTGTTAACCATTTCAACATAGTTTTGAGCTTTATGTTTGCCTAGAAAATTTTCTACAACTGCAACAAATGATGTCCAAGCTTCTCGTTCAACTTGATTCATTGAATTTATGAAGGCAGGATCCTTAATTAATTGTCTTATTTGTGGGCCGTCAAATATCCCTGCTTTGAGTTTTTCTGTGCTCAACTGATGCATTTTTCCTCTATATATGCAAAACAAGACCCATTCTTATCAAGAGCCTTTACAAATTGCTTCATTAAGCCCAACTTTATATGTAACGGAGGAAGTATGATTTTTTCTCTTTCAACCAAAGCGTCGTTAATGACATTCTTTTCCCCAACGTCCATGTTTTCTCTCTGAGGCCAATCTTTTCTAACCCAGTGGTGTGTTTTGTCCCTACTATCCCAGAGGCACAAGAAACACGGATATTTCGTGTAACCACTTTGCTGCCCAAGAAGAAAATTTACCATTTTTAAGTCTACACAAATCATCCATTGATGTTCGTAATACTTTATCTTCTGCAAGACCAAAGCTATGGTATTATATTCTTCTTTCAGTTTCGTTGAGTAAGCTAGTGGTATTGAACCATATTTATTCCCCATGTGGAAGGACACATTTTAAACTTCGCTTTGAACTGACAATAAATAGGCGCCAATCATCTGGAATATATTCAGAAAGTCCCATTTCTTTCACGAGTCCCCTAATTTCGTGACAAAATACAAGATTGTCTTCTTGAGAAAAGAATGGTAGCAGATCTTTTTCTCTTGTACGGTAAAAGGTAATTTTGGGTTCCTTGTTCCAGTAAATTTTTGTCGTTCAACCTAGAAGCCAATACTTCAGAAGCTTTTTTCGATAAATTGAGATCCCTGGTGAGATCAATTAATTCATTTTGATTGAAGCGTTGAGGAACTGATGACGTCCCCTCATAGTCACTGTTAGTTTTCATTAGCATCAGAACTTTTATTAGCATCAGAAGAGCGATCAGAGGGAAAATATTCGTCATCAGAGATATGTGGTAGCTGATGAAATGTTGGAATCGGTATTTCATCTGAGTGCGGGATAGGGCGTATTGCCGAGTCTAAATTGGGATAAGTCCACTTACTGCGGTTATTTCGATTGATTCCATTAGTATTTACTAAACAGAAATAACAATCATTGAAGTGGTTTTTTGGTTCTCTTCAAACCATTGGTACGCCGAATTTTAGACATTTTCTTTTCCCGGTAGTCCACTGCCGTAAATGCTCTGTACAAGTTTTACATACGAGATGCGGGGTCCACGTTTTGTCCTGATCACCAAGCTTAACTCCAAAGTATCCAAGATACGCTCGCTCAGTCAGTAATAGTTTGTCTGTTTTGTTGAAACATGTATTCTCCGCATATATAGCAAAACACATCAGGTTGATTTACACAGCTTCTTCTTGAACTGGAACCTGAACTCATTTTAATTCTGTTCAATAACACAAAAACACTCTTTTCTTAACATAAAATAACACGCCGAATTCGATCTACTCTCATTAGTAAGAACGCACAAACTGAGGAGACTTACCCGAGTTAGGTGATTAAAAGGGTCAGTTCAGGTACCTGATAGGCAATGGTTCCACTATTTATAGATTTACCTGAATTTACTCAATTACAGACTGACAATAAAACCATTGTACCTACATTAATGAATATATAATAATTTTAGAACTCTCATAAATGAATATACTGAATAAAAACCACATTGGTAGATAAGTTGATGTATCTAAAAAAGTAGAGCTGATAGAGAAAAACAGATTGCATGTATAGATTTAGCGTCCCAAATATAATTAAAATCAGCTCTAAAATCCCAGGCACCAAAACAAAAATATTTTTTTGTTGCCCTGTGTAATTGACTAAAGCTAAACTACAAATCTACCTTATTTATACTTGCCCGAACATCTGAATAACTCAAGCGGAACTAATTAGATGGGCGAAGCCATCAGTTCCGGTCAAGTAATCAGTAGAGGGAACTATAAGGAATAGGCCTTCTGTCTTTATTTAAACTACTTTTACATTTTATAATGTCGATACTTTCGTATGCGTTCAACAATCTCCTATCAGATACATCTTTAACTAATATTAGATTATCTAATGTTACAGTATGATCAGCTTCAAGGGCATGTTCGGCAATGCTAGAATTTTCTGTTCTACCGTATTTTAAATAGGCTAAATGTTCTTTTAAATCGTGTTTTAATCGACCTTCTAGTTTGCCCAACATACTTCTTGTCTCAATTATTACAACTAAGTTCATAAATGCCACTTTTCTCACAATTAGGATATCAGATTATTATTTTTGTGATATTAATATTATTTCAATTAGGAATCTTGATGATAACCTTTGGTTAGATTATTATTTTTTGTGATATTTAATATTATTTCTTATGAAATTGGAACTTTAAAAAATATGTCTTTCGTAATCTAAAAGCCCTAAAAAGAGAAAAATTTCGGAGGATTATTACTTCACGAATAAAACACTTCCCGTTAGCAGGGAAAGTAAATATAATAATTTCTCAATATCTTTTTAGGTTACTCTGTAAACAAATCCCTTCTATATACAATTTCTGTTAAAATTGGAAATAATGGAAAAAAACTTTACTCTACTTACTCTACTCGTACCTTTCTACTTCTCACACGCTTCTTCTTACTACTTTTTTACTTACTATACTTACCTACTCTACGCTACTCTTTTACTATTACTCTCTTCTTACGACTTCAATTATCTCTACTTTACTAACTTCTACTTACTCTTTCAACTATTTCCTTTTCTCCACTTACTCTCTTACTACTTACACTCTTCCTTCTTACTTACTTCTTATTAACTACTCTTACTTTTCTACTTACGTTACTTACTCTTTATTACTAATTTTACTACTGACTCTACTTTACTACGACTACTCTTACTCCTTACTACTCTTTTTACTTAACTCTCTACTCTCTTTCATTACTACTTCTTACTACTTTTACTCTTACTTTACTTACTCGTATTACTTATCTTACTACTCTTCTTCACTCTTCTCTACTTTACTCTTACCGATTTACTTTACTCTACTCTTCGACTACTTTTACTATTACTTATTACTACACGTACTTCTTTACCTATTATTACTTACTACTACTTAAACTACTTACTTTTACCTTCTTTTACTTACTCTTCTCTACTTCTTTTCAACTTCTTCGTTAACTACTCTTCAACATTTACTCTTACTTACAATTTTAACTTCTTACTCTTTTCTACTCTTTATAACTACTCTATTACTGTTACTTCTACTTTACTTACTTCTACTTCTTTACATTTCTTCAAAATACTTACTACTTACTTACTACTCTTTCTTTCTCTTCCTTTTCTATAATTACTACGTCTTTAACAAGAACACGGAAATAGTATATTACAACATGCACACAACCACCCTTTCATCCCCTACCTCATGCATTTTACCTCTAATTTGCTATTATTTTTATATTAAATATCCAATATTCCAATCATCCAAGTAAAAATTGTCAAAACACTGTTTAAAAAACGATAAAATTACCCCTACCCCCCTGTACTCTTTTCCCATGTTAATGAAAATAATGATGAAAAAATGTAATGGACTATATTAATGAATAAAGTTGAATTTTGCAAAAAAAAATTTGTGAAAAATTCGCGGATCCGAAAAAACCTGAAAAAATTCTCATAATACTATTGATTGATTCTCTCATCTCTTTTCACCCCCTTCCATATTAAAAACTGACAATTACGAAAAAATAACTTAATTTTAATATGAGTATGTTTGGAAGCAATGTCCCAACTACGGGCGCATTATTCCAGCATGAAGCTGTAACCGGATACTACATATAACTTTCTATTAAAAAAATTTAGTCCGATCTGAGTATCGTAACTCATCATTTACAGTCGCGTTTAGAGAAGCGAAACTTTAGTAAAAAGAATGGGAGGTACATTCAACAAAGGTTTTTTTATAACGTTGCATATGTGAAACATACGGTCTCCTTCTGATAAGATGACAGACAGAAAAATAAAAAGACCTGTCAAGTGCAAGTTGAACTAGCGCTGTTAGTGTTCTGTACCGTAGTTACTTTAAAATAAAGATTAGCTGCCTAAAAGCAAATAAAGGAATGCAGCTCAATCTAGAAACTAGTAGTAAAAGTTTAGAACAAATATTTACTACCTAAATATTTGTTTAATTTTAAACAAATAAAATAATATTATTTGGTCTTCGGTACCTATCAGTTGGTCACCATTTATCGTGATATTACTGATTGCACTGAATAGGTATTGATATTTCTTAGCTCTTAGTCCCGGTTAAATTCACAACTTCCCAAACCTGCACACCATTCTGTCCTGCCACACAGTTTTTTTGTTGTATCGACAAAATTATTAAACTTAATACATTCGTGATAATTTTTTCTCAATTTACACTTTATTTAGATTATTTCAGAATTTTTTTAAAATTTTTTGATCAGTACTTTTTCGAGATAGAGTGGGGGGACAGAAATTGTTGACCATTTTTTAAAAATAATGCTCAAGTATTACATTGTATATATTTTTGAACTCGTGTTTTCACGAATTTTCATTGGACTCCCCACTCGATGACCTGGTATTTTTTTTCTTCAGATTTCATCCCTCAAAACTAACCTCTGAAGTTAAAATTCTACTTTCTACTACTACACGGCTCTGATTAGACCATCAATACCTATATTTGTGCCAAATTTCAACTTTCTATATCAAACAGGCATGACACACAGACAGACGGGCAGACAGATGGACACCGAAGTGATACCATAAGTGTTTCGTACGGAACACTAATAACTTATTCGTTATTCTCATGACGTACCAGTGAAATCAATGTAAAGTTAGACGACAATTCTTAGATGGAGTTCTTACCTCGTTAGAAATTGCATCAACACATCACGTATTTACTGGCAATCTTCAGTGAAACTATTTTCCAGTAAAAATCGGTTCTCTCCTGAAAATATCGTCCCCTGCATCAAAATCCCGTGATATAATACTGTCATTAGCTGGAAAACACACAACAAAACGACTAAATTAAGGTACATTAGTCAGCATTTTCCATGGAAATTTCTCATCTGAGGAAAGCCTGCTTCTCCATTGAAAAGTTAGGCGTGTTCATTTGTCACCTGAAGTGAGACGCGAACCTCTTATACCTATATTGCCCTGGTGTATAGTCCGGAGTAATCCGGGAGACATCGTTAAATTGCTCTTTCTGTTACAATGTAAAATATCAGCGACGTGCTATTTTGTAGAGCACTATAAAAGTTCATCAATTTCAAAAAGTATTTTATATATACATATATATATATATATATAGATATATATATATATATATATATATATATATATATATATATAAAGAAAGCAAAAGATTGTCGTATCTACCAAAATTCTTAAAAATAAAATCTTAGTTGGGGAACTCGGCAAAAGGGGCGTGATAAGAGATCACACAATTTTCATAAAGCCAATATGTCGGTCCTAGGTTGGGACCTTCTTCAGGGCAAGAAATGAGTAGTGTGAAGTTGAGTTAGCCTGAATGGCCGTAAGTAGCTTATACATAAAAAAGTTGGTTTTCAATCCGTTCGTCTAACAATGAATTTGCACGACGTTTCTCCAAAATCTCATTTGGCATTTTCAAGTGCTCCTGCTGCTGCTGCTGCTACTTCTCGATACTGTGATCTTGCTGCTGCTGCCGCTCGAAGCATTGTTAGACGAATGAATTAAAACCAGGAATTTTAATGTAATATATTCCACCATCCATGAAAACCTTTATATATATATATATATATATATATATATATATATATATATAGCCTTCGACAAAAGTATTTGCCACAGAAACTTCAAATATTAAAACTCTGTTGGAATAGAATAAAACGAATGACATATGTTAAATAAAACTGATATATTTATTGTAAAAAGCAATATTTAGAACAATTTACTTTGGTTTTTATTACACATTACATATTTTATAGGATTGACATTTAGTGACTGTGGGGGCCAATGCAGAGGCTCCACCATATCCTCCAGGAACCACTTCATTATCGCTGCCGCTTTGTGATACGGTGCGTAATCTTGCTAAAAAAACACATTTTTTAAGTTTCAAGGTCATGCAATAACTTTCGAACTGAAAAATCAACTTGAATTATTCTTTTATTGTGACCTAAGGTAATACCTGAGTGAAAACAAAAAGTTTTTTCATTAAATTCGATCCAATCGTTTTATAGATAGTTGCGAATAAACATATAATGGTCCCACAGCAATTCGATGGGGTTCAAGTCGGATGATTGTGGAGGCCAAGTCATCACTTCCAGGACGTTATCGGATATCCACTGTTCCAAAAGTTCTCTAATTTGTTTAGCAGAATGTTTAGGGTCGCTGTCATGCTGAAAAATAAATTTCTCCTGAAAAATATCTCTTTCAGAAGGAAGCATTTGAGTTAGCAAAATTTCTTGATACTGTTCTTTTCGCATGATTCCTTCTATCCTAAAAATTTTTTCCAACTTTACCGTTGCCAAAACAACCCCAAACCATTACTGAACCTCCACCATGTTTTCTGTAGGCAACTGATAGGCCTCCAATATCCTCTCTCCAGCTGACCGCCGCACGTAAACTCGTTGATTTGAACCGAAAATTTCAAATTTAGATTCGTCGCTCCAAAGGACGGAATTCCATTGTTCTGATGTCCAATTTTTATGTTCTCGGGCCCAGTCTAATCGTTTACGTTTATTCACTTGGTTTCCTCACTACTCTCCCGTGTAGTCCACCTTCTGCTAACCTGTTCTTCACGGTTGTTACGCTGATGGGGATGGGCCGTTCCAGATTAACTTGATCCGTGATTTCTGGTGCGGTTAGGCAGCGATTACGTCTGCTGAACATTGTTATAGCTCTGTCTTCAGCGGGAGTCGTTATTCGAAACCTTCCTGAACGTTTTTGGTTGGAATTCCATGTCCCGCAAAAATTTTTTTACGATGTAGTCCATCGTTCTCCTTGACATCCGCATATCACTCGCGATTTGTCGACTCGAGTGACCATTTTGATGTCTCGCAATTATCAGATCCCGATTTTCAACGAAAACTTCTTTCGTTTTCGGCATTTTCACAAAACCATTGCGCCTGTATCAATGACAAAGTACTGTTTGCGAATGGTTAATTTCCAGAAGAGCAATGGTATTTATAGCATAGTTTTTATCATAAAATGTCACTAGGAATTTCCATAATCCCTAGAAAATTGAAATGAGTGCTTACTTCAACTGGAATTCTCAGAAATCGCCTCAAAATGATTATCATGCAAAACTTGCAAATTTGGTCTAATTGGTTTTTAATATGTGTTCACCAAAAAGGCTTATCTAAACAATTTTATGATGGACACTTGTTAAGAACAATTAAATTTACCTAATATATTGAAAGGGTTTAATTAGGTATTCAATTTTGACAGTTACATTGAAATTTCTAGGTGGGCAATTACTTTCTGACGGTAGTATATAAAGGGTGATTCATTTAGAGGTACTTTTTGTGATGGGGATTTAATTGCAGATCGCGCATGCGTCGTGTCAACTGAAGTGGCATTCCTGTTCAGTAGTGTTTGACAATTCATAATGGAAAGACTTAGCCCGGCACAGCGTCTACAAATTGTTCAACTTCATTACGAAAATGGGCGTTCGTTCTACGAGGAATGTGTATCGGGCGCTTAGAGCAACTTATGGTCCACATAATCGGCCTACCGAACGCACAATTCGCTCTACCATCAATACCAATTTTCATTATTGGATAATGCTCGACCGAATAGACCACATCCAGCACGTAGTAAAGAAAATATAGGGGCGGTAGCGGAGAGTGTACGCGAAGACCGTGAAGTGTCGATTCGTCGCCGTTCTCAACAGCTTGGCCTGTCATATTCAACAACTTGGCGTATTTTACGTAAGGATCTTTCTTTAAAAGCATACAAAATTCAACTAGTGCAACAACTGAAGCCGACCGACCTTCCGAATCGTTTCCGTTTTAGTCGTTGGGCTCTTGACAAGCTTGCAGAAGATCCACTGTTTTCGAGAAAAATTTTGTTCACCGATGAGGCCCATTTTTGGCTTAATGGGTTCGTGAATAAACAAAATGCCCGTATTTGGGGTGATGAACAACCTGAAGAGGTTCAAGAGCTGCCATTAAATCCAGAAAAAACAACTGTTTGGTGTGGTTTATGGGCCGGTGGAATAATCGGTCCATATTTCTTCAAAACAGAGGCCGGCCGGAATGTTACTGTGAATGGTGACCGTTATCGCGCCATGATAACAGACTATTTGATGCCAGAAATTGAAGCCCGTGGTCTCGACGAAATTTGGTTCCAACAAGATGGCGCCACTTGCCATACAGCCCCGTGAAACCATGGCTTTACTGCGAGGAGCAATTCGGCGAACAGATCATTCACGCTTTGGACCAGTGAATTGGCCGGCTAGATCATGTGACATCACACCTCTTGACTTTTTCCTTTGAGGCTATGTAAAGTCCAAAGTCTACATGGACAAGCCAGCTACAATTGAGGCATTGGAGGCCAATATTACTCGAGTCATTGGCCAAATACCACTCGAAATACTCACACGCGTCATTGAAAATTGGAACTTCAGAATGGACGTTGTTAACCGTAGTCGCGGACAACATTTGAAAGAAATTATCTTTAAGAAATAATTGTAAAGAATGGTTCTTTCATATGATAATAAAGATTATAAAATAAAATTGTTTTTATTCATTTTTTTTTTATTTAAAAAAAAAGTACCTCTAAATGAATCACCCTTTATATATATATATATATATATATATATTATATATATATATATATATAGATATATATATATATATATATAGATATATATATATATATATATATATATTATATATATATATATATATATATACAGTCGACACTGTTTATAGTGAAACTCTATATAGTGAAAAACTCTTTACAGTGCAATTTTTTCAAGACCTAGAATATTTTAATGAAATTTCATGTAAAAAGCCCTGCATATAGTGAATCTGTAAAATAGTAACACTCTATATAATAAAATTTTTACCGGAATTTTATGTATAAATTTTTATGCAGTTATTGAGATCTTGGCCATTTCGGGTTTCCCATTTTTATCTAACATTAGCACGAATTCCATTTTTATGACGCATTCTTTTGAAAGGGTTCTTAACGCGTTTATAACGCCTAATGGATGGCAATAAATCAGGTAGATTTCTGTGAGAAACCCGGGGAATAACCCATTTTATAGAAACCCGGGGAAAAAAAACCCATTTTATAGTCGCGGCCTAGTAATTCGCAAATTCAGGTTCAGTTTCTTTTTGTTTAAGAATCAAGTAAAGATGTCCAAGCGAGTGTGTTTAAGTTTAGCTGAGAAAATTAAAGTTTTGAGGAAGTTGATAAAGGCTGCAAAAAAAATTGATGTTGCTGCAAAATTTGGTGTTTCTTCAAGTTGCGTCTCTCTGATAATAAAAAGTCGCGACAGTATCATCAAGAAACCTAGTGTTCCAAGCAGTCGAAAATGAGTACGGGTGAGTACTTACGAGGATGTAAATGAAGCAGTTTTACGATGGTTTCAAGTGGCCCGTACGCATCAAAACGTACCAGTATCGGGAAATTTAATAAAGCAAAAGGCTCTACAATTTGCTAAAGAATTTAACTGCGTTAATTTTCAAGCTAGTGAAGGGTGGTTGAGTGCCTGGAAGACTCGCAATTCAATTGTTTTCAAGACGGTGTCTGGCGAGAGTGCAAGCGTTAGTCAGGAGGACTGTGACATTTGGACTGAAACTGTTTTAAATAGTGCATTGGAAAAGAAGGAGCCAAAAAACGTTTTCAATTGTGATGAAACCGGTTTGTTTTTTAAATGTTTGCCAAATAAAACTTTTGCTTTTAAAAGTGATAAATGTTTTAGTGTTAAAACAAGTAAAGAAAGGGTGACACTTATGGTTGGAGCAAACATGGATGGCTCAGAAAAACTGAAATTACTGCACATAGGTAAAAGCAAAAATCCCCATTGTTTTAAGGGTTAAATCTCTGGAGTTAGATTACGCCAATAATAAAAAGGCATGGATGACTTCTGAGATTTTCGAAAGATGGATCAAAGAACTGGACACGAAAATGAAAAGCCAAAAGCGAAAGATTGTGATGTTTATAGACAATTGTCCTGCACATCCAGTTACTGTAAGTAAAAAATTAAGGAATATTGAATTGATCTTTTTTCCACCAAACATGACCTCCAAATTACAACCTATGGACCAGGGTATTATAAAAAACATAAAACCGAAACAGAATTGTTCACAAAATTGTTAATGCGATTGATAACAACCTTCCAGTCCAAAAATTGATTACCCTTAAAGAGTGTATAACCGAAGTCGCTAAAGTATGGAGTGAAAATGTTTCTCAGAAAACTATCAAAAACTGCTTTTCTAAAGCAGGTTTTACTGAAAAAATTGACGAATGGGGAGAAGAAGACGAAATGGATCTCGCTACCTTAAAAAGGCAATGGGGTATTCTACAAAAAAAAACTGCTACCGTCGACGCAGATTTTTTACTTGAAGATTTCTTAGAAATCGACAATGATGTTGGCACGACAGATCTCCCAACTGACCAAGACATAATTGACGATATAAAAAGTATAGAAGATCATGAAGAAGAAACTGAAACCGGGGAATGTCCTGCTAAATTTAGTGAAAATGAAATAAGAAATGCATGTGACATTGTGCGAACTACTCTCAGGGGCCAGGAAAGTGTACCTGATCAAATCTTTATGCATTTGAATAAATGCGAGAATTTTGTTGAGCAACAATTATTTTTCAAAAGTAATGTTCAAAAGAAAATAACTGATTATTTTTCCTAGTACGTATGTACGTAGTATGTACATATATATTAACAGATTTTGTATTATTCTTTTTATTTCGTATGTAGTACATACATACATAAAGTCCGTACGTTATATCTTTACACGTGCGTCATAGTTTTCAGGCAATATCCCAGACGACTATTATATTTTTTGTCTCTTTTTACCAATACCTACGATTTATTGGTGAAAAGAGATAAATAATATAATAGTCGTCTGTTATATGGCCTGAAAACTATGACGCACGGGTAAAGATATAACGAACGGACTTTATGTATGTATTTAGCCCTGTACATGCTATGTACTATTTAAACTTTCAAATGTTTAATAAAATCTTTTCTAATAATTTAATTTTGCAATTTTTTTGTTGCTTGTACCTTATAAAATACAAGTAAATGATTACCAATATAAAATACATACATAGCAATATATACGGATTTTTTCTTTATAAAGTGAAAAACTTTCTATAGTGAAATTTCGGTCAACATTTTGGTCTTTCACTATATAGAGTGTCGACTGTATATATATATATATATATATATATATATATATATATATATATATATATATATATATATATATATATATTTAGGATCGCTGTCATGCTGAAAAAAAAAAGAGTATTTTTTGTAAATGCCCTAGAAAATACTTTATAATCTGGCTGCAACCCTGCGAAACTCACAATTTTTGTTTAAATACACAGGCGTGAAATTGATAACTCATATATATATATATATATATATATATATGTGTATATATATATATATATATATATATATATATATATATATATATATATATATATATAGATATAGATATAGATATAGATATTAGAGGTAAACAGTTTCTCTCATAATTTTTTCAAAATTTAGTTGCATTGATAGTAATATTTGCCTATAATTTCGTTCGTCAATGGTTAGATCAAATGCGGCACTTAGTCGCAGTCCCATCTCCAAGATCTGCGGGCGTTCCATTAAGCGACAGCAAAGTGACACTTTGTACGGCGCGACGTCATTATTTAAATGCGGCAACGCCATTGTCAAACGGAAACGGGTAAAGCTCTCCATACACTGTCGAATCGTCTTAGTTATTGTTACAATAAAATATAGTTAAAAAAGTAGTTGGCTGAAAAATTACACAAGTGAACGGCAGTACCGTGAGACTCTTTAATAACACCAAACAACATTGTTTAATTGCCGTAACGTCGTTTTTTGACTTCTTATGGACTTTTGAATTGTTTTATCTCCGGTGCCTTGTTCTAGACACAAATAAACTCGTCGTTCGGCAGATCTGCGATAATAAAAGCTCGTGACTTCACAGAGAGCTATGGAGAGAAGCATGCTTGATATCTCCCTTAGGGCTAGAATTCATAACGAGCAGATAAGGAGACGAACCAAAGTCATTGACATAACTCTCAAGGCAGCAAAAGATGAAATGGCGATGAGTAGGTCATGTGGCTAGATCATCCAGACACAGATGGGTGTAATGGAGACCCTGAGAAACAGGAAGATGGGTTGGACGTCCACAGAAACGATGAGTCGATGTTATACCAGGTGAACAAGTATGAAATGCGGATTTCAGACAACAGATGGTGCACCAATGCAGTTTGTGCTATAAAGATTTGTCATTTGCCATTTTGTTGTGTCATCAACAAGTTTCAGACACGCACGAGTGATAAATTGGAAAAGTGTGTGCATAGTGTTGTGTTCAATATGTCGAAATTTATAGCGAACAAAGAGCATTCGCGGACAGCATTAATTTTTTGTTTTCATTTGAAGAAAACTGGTGTTGAATCAAACCAATTACTTCGAGAAGCTTATGGTGAACATGCTCCATCGCAAGATGCGTGTGAACGATGGTTTCGGAGTTTCAAAAGTGGTGACTTCGATGTTGCAGACAAGGAACGTGGAAAACCGCCAAAAAAAATACGAAGATGTGGAATTGCAAGCATTGTTGGACGAAGATCATTCGCAAACACAAAAATAACTCGCTGAGCAATTGGGCGTTAGTCAACAAGCTGTTTTCAATCGGCTACGAGAGATGGGAAAGATTCAGAAGACCGGTAGATGGGTGCCACATGAGTTGAACGACAGGCAAATGGAAAAGCGCAAAAAACACGTATGACATTTTGCTCGCTCCTTACAAAAGTCGTTTCTGCATGGTATAGTTACAGGGGATAAAAAGTGGTTTTATTTTGAGAATTCCAAGCGCAAAAAATCATGGGTAGACCCAGGCACACCATCCACATGGACCGCAAGACCGAATCGCTTTGCAGAAAGACGATGCCTTGTGTTTGGTGGGACCGCAGGGCGTGGTCTATTATGAGCTGTTAAAACCTGGGGAAACGGTTAATAATAAACGTTACCAACAACAATCGACCGATTTAAAACCGTTCGCTGCTTGAAAAAAGGCCAGAATACACAAAGACATTTTTCTTCATGACAAAGCTCCATCACATACGGCAAAACCAGTTCGCGACACGTTGGAAGCACTCAGCTGGGAAATTCTACCCCATGCGGCTTACTCACCAGACTTGGCTCCTTCCGATTACCACTTGTTTGCATCGATGGGTCACGCACTTGCTGAACAGCGCTTTGGTTCCTACGAGGATGTGAAAAAATGGCTCGATGAATGGTTCGCAGCAAAAGGGGAAGATTTTTACTGGTGTGGTATTCACAAATTGCCTGAAAGATGGGAAAAATGTATAACAAGCGATGGAGCATACTTTGAATAAAGCACTTGTTATCATTCTTCCGAATTTAACATGTTTTTTTTAGAAAAAAAATCCGCATTTCATACTTGTACACCTGTGTAAAAGTAGTAGCTGGCGAGCAGTAGTTAAAGGTGGCAAGAGATAGGGAAGTATGGAAGAGATTAGAAAATACATACGTCCAGGAGTGGACAGACTTAGGTTGAGAAGAAGAAAAAAGAAGAAGATGGTATGAATAACATGCTCTGTCTATTCCTTTTTGTTTAAAAACAATGAAATATTCACTTATTTACTTAAGTTGTTATATAAACACTACTACAAATATAAATTTTCCCTATTATCAAACTTAATCCTCGAATTGAACCATTCGACAAAAGTTGTCTCGCAATAGTTAAAATAATAGAGAGGACCAATTTACCCGGCATATTGACAATGTTTATTGTGGATTATTGAGGATAGGGTCAATTTTTATACCTCCCAGAGCCCGAATACGGGGGCTAATCCTTCGTACGTGACACTGCCGATGACCTGCGGCCTACTGAAGGTCGGGCGAATTTTGGACACTGCGTCAATTCAAGAAAAAGTGTTATTTTATCATCGATATTTAATTTTCATTTCGTTCATTCGACATTTATTGCTACAGCAGACAGATAGATGAAAATTAGTATTTTTAAATTTTGTGATCCAAGCTTTTTGAAGTCTAATTAAACGCGGAAACTTTTCATAAACTTCGAATATTGATAAAACTCCAGGCGAAAAATTGTAACGATTTCATATGTACAAGGTCATTCACTATAAATTGTCCACTAGCGTATTTGGAAAATTAAGTAAAAACACAGAAGTTTTGGCGCTTTTTAATAATGTTGAGACGCTCGCATCGCAGTCCCAAATAAACGGCATTCATCAACTCGCCAGAAGACGACTAAGTTTTCGCCTTCTTTGGAGGTGAAGCGCCCTTAAGAACTCATTGAATAGACTACGGGTTCGTGGGAGAATCCCAATAGAACATTCAAGTATCGCCGTCTGTGATAATTCGCGAAAAATAACTCTACTACATGGAATAAAAAGTCCCGAGACTTTCCAAGAGATGGCAGCACAAACAAAAAACCATATGACTTTTAGTTAGTGTCAACCCTCAGAAGATTTGTGTAAAATTTTCATGACATTTTGTCTATTAGTTTGCGAGCTGCAATTAGCGAAAAAAAAACTGTTGTTTCACCAAGATAATGCACCAGCTCATATGTCTATAAAGTCGATGGTGAAATTAGACCGATTGGGCTATGAACTGCTTCTTCATCCATCGTATTTACCAGATTTGATGCACAACGATTATTACCTCTTTTCAAACTTGAAAACTTGGCTTAAGGGAAAGAAATTTGGCTCAAAAGAAGAAGTCAGATGGGAAGCTGAGTCTTATATTAGAGAGGTTGACAAATCGTACTGATTTTTTTGCAAAAACACTGTTCCTTTTCTTCAAAAGTCTCGAGATTTTCATCCCATGTAGTAAAGCAGCCAAATCTTCTGGAGACATTTCTTTCGGCGCCAGTTTCTGCGCTAGTATAAGGAGCTTGGGCATCCATCACGTAGAAACTCTTTCAATTCCCAAATTTCCGTGCCCAATCTTCAATAAAGGGCTTGTACTCCTTCGAACTCATTCAGTGTCCAAATTTCGAAGAGTAAAGATGTTTCGTGCATGCGTAAACGAAACGTCGGAGAGTTACTCCAAATTAACACGGTCTAATTCCAAAACCCGCAATTTTTCAAACGTGGAGGCCTTTTCAGAAAATATTACTACAATAATTTAATATGTTGAAAGTGGTGATTCGTTAGACCAAGTAGTGAAGCAATCTGTATTTTTTTTTTCCTCAATTCAGACGTACGAGAGTCATTCAGTAAGTAAAGAGATAATTAGTCTCAGCTTAAAGCCATTCTTCTAAGAGTGCAAGTTGTAACCTTGTGATGAGTTTTAATCAGCTGTTCGATCGTGTAATGTAAACATACGGTAATCTCAAAATATCCAGTTTACCATGGCGAATCCATTGGAAGACTGTACTTTAGAAGGGCAGCGTTCTGTCATCAGAATTTTAGTAACAGAAGGTGTTAAGTCAAGTAAAATACATTCTAGAATGTTATTACAGTATGGACAAAGTTGTATGAACCGTGTGAACGTTTACAAGTGGATAGATCGGTTCAAAAGTGGCCGAACAAGAGTGTGTGACGAGCAACAACATGGGCGTTCAGTCGAAGTTTCCGGTCCCTCGATGGAATCGGGGACTTATTCGTGATAACAGAAGAATTGTGTGTTGCTGGAAGACAAAGTTAAGCTAGCTATTATGAGTAAACGTCGTGGACTCTTGCGCAAAGGAGTAATTCTTCAACAGAACAATACCCGCCGTCATACGGCCCGACTTACTCAAGAAAAGCTTAAAGAACTGGGTTGGGAGATCTTGCCTCATTCCGCTTACAGCCAGACCTGATTCCGTGTGATTTTTACCTGTTCGGACTTCTCGAAAATGCCCTACGTGGAAAGAGGTTCACCGACAATAAGAAAGTGAAGCAAAATGCTTCGTGGCTTAGACGTCAACCGAAAGAATTCTTTGCAACAAGAATCAAGAAGCTAGCAGAAAGGTGGGACAAGTGTATTAACGTTGGGGAGATTATGTCGAAAAGTAGGCCAAATTTTGTAGCAATCCAATAAATCTTCTTGAGCTAGAGCTATTTGTGTCTTAACTTATTGAATGACCCTCGTACTTAAAATTTATTAATAATTTTTGTTTATGGTTCTCGTGTTTCCTTAGAGAGCTTTCTTTACGAGTGGCAGTAGATGAATTTCTTCCTAATACCTTCATTATCAACGCCAGTGTGCTCCAAGGCTCCATACTGTCTCCTACTCTCTTTCTCATTTACATTAACGATCTACTGGAAAGGAATCTAAGCTACAGCTTTGCAGATGACAGTACACGTATTTCTTCATTCACTTTGACCGCTCCAACATCGACTACTCATGCAAATATCCGCAGACGACAGGAAGTCTTAACAAATACCTGGAAGAAATTTTATCTTGGGGTGACAGTAACCAAGTAGAGTTTAACGATACGAAGACCCTGGCGACAGTTTTTTCTTAAACAGTTAACGTTGCTGAACCCGATATATTTATCTTGGAATTCCCCATTCGGCTTTATTTTCAATATGATCTCTATTTATCTCGCTGCACTTCCTTATCTTTAATGTTATTTTTCGAGTTCTTCAAATTGTTAAACAAATAATAGTCGCAGGATACTAAGTCAGGACTGTAGGGTTAACCGCTGATAACTTTTTCACTCGAACTTTGTCAATTATGTCAACATAATAATTGTCTGATCCACTATGCCGCCACGTTATTCTCTGTGACTTTGTGGCAGCCCTACAAATTTTATTACCCACTGACGAATTTTTCTTTAGTTATTTTAAACTCTCCATGGCTCTAAGGGCTACTATTTACACTATATTATACATTTAAAAATAAATTGTGAACTTCGTACTACGTATTTCCTGTGCAAAAAGTAATATCGCACCGACTAAGCCCCAGCCTGCCAAACATTCTTCTTCAATGTTGAGAGTTCATCCGACCCTAGTGAGAGGCTGTTATGTCACGTGATCCGCTAGTCCGATAAACAATCGACGATCGCGCGTGTGATTTTCCGGTAGTTAAACAACGAAAACAGTTTTCCCCAGTATTAAAGTGTTATTGGCCTATTGTAGTTTTGTTTAATAATAGAGATTGTGTTTCGTATTTTATCATGAGTTACTGAGGGAAATAACAGTTATTTTTTTTAACTGACAGAGGGCATTAAAGAGTAGTGCGTCGGAATAGTTACCATAATTTCTATAGGATAAAAACCCGAGACACAACAGAAATTACACAGAGTATTTCATTCACACAGAAAGCGAGTGGGAAGAATATTATAAAAAAACTGCTAACAGAAGACAGACAAGAATTCCAAGAAGAGAACACTGAAGAAGAACAGAATAAGGAAAGAAAAAAGAAATAGAAGTAAGCTATGAAGAGGTAAAGAAGACAATAAAAATACTCAAAAATAATAAATCTGCAGGGCCTGGAGGTGTGGTAAACGAAATAATTAAGTACGGGTCTAATAAATTACATCGTATGCTGAGAAACATGTCCCACAGAGTGATAATTGGAGAAAAAATACCAGAGGAATGGTCAAAAGCCTATATAGTATCTATATTTAAAAATGCACAAACTATAGAGGCCTAAGCATAATATCGCGTATGAGGCGTTTGTATGGAAAAATTATTAGAAATATTATAGAGGAAAATATAAAAGGAAAAATTGGAGAAGACCAATTAGGCTTTACGGCCGGAAAATCATGTATAGACCACATATACAGTATAAAACAAACAATGGAAAGAAAACTCGCAAAGAATAGAGAAGTTCACCTAGGCTTCATAGACAAAAGAAAGGCCTGTGACTCAATACCAAGACAAAGATTATGGAACGCAATGAAAGAAATAGGCATTGACAAAGAACTAATATACGCAGTAAAAGCTCTCTACGAAAACAACACAGTGAACATAAAAATAGGACACAAAATAGGGAAGAGACTCCAAACATTAAAAGGCCTTCTACAAGGATACCCTACATCCCCAACACTATTCAAAATATACCTCGAACAAACATTAAAAAATAGAAGCAAAAATGTAGTGGAATGGGAGTCCCAATACGAGAAGATTACTTATATACTCTAAGTTTCGCAGACGACCAAGTAATCATAGCGCAAGATGAGCAAGACCTCAGTTATATGGTAACAAAACTGAAAGAAGAATACACCAAAGCAGGATTAGCAATAAACTTTGATAAAATTGAATATCTAACAACAAAGGAGGGAAATGTGGAAAATTTAGAAGTCGATAATGAAGCAACAATCAAATGAACCGATAGATTCAAATATTTAGGAATCAGCATTTCAAAAAACGCAACATCAGAAGAAGAGATCAAATTTAGATTAGGACAAACGCGGACATGCATAAGACAATTAAATTCGATCCTGTGGGTCAAAGATATTACAAAGAGAAACAAAACACGCATATACAAATCAATAATACAAAGTTTAATGAGACACGGGTCAAAAACATGGACGATCAACAAAAGAAATAATTCTAAAATTAACGCGGTAGAGATGGAGTATTGGAGAAGATGTTGTAGAGTGACACGTATGGAGAGAATAACCAAAGAAGAAATAAGAAGCAGAATGAACATCAAAGAGAACGCAATAAACACCATTGAAGAAGAATGATTAAAATGGTATGGACACATAAGACGGAGCGAGGATAATAGGTGGTTAAAGAAAATAACGGAGGGGAGCCCTATAGGGAGAAGAAAAAGAGGGCTGAGAAAAGGAAGACAGTGTCAGCTATAGAAAATCCTTGATTTATATATATATATATATATATATATATATATATATATATATATATATATATATATATATATATATATATATATATCATTCACAATGTCGTTTTCTGCCAAATCAATGATCCATAAGAATCTTCAGTGCAAGCGGTATGGGCAAGTAAAAAACACTGGACAGATTTCCAACCATGTCTTATAGAAAAAAATGCCTTATTTCGCGTCCGTGCGGCGCGGCGCCGCTAAAAACCTGATTAATTGTAGGTGCTCTGCTAGTAAAATCGGCTGTGGATACGTACCGATGTTGTCACATATTTGTTAATTTTAATGACAGGTTCTATGTAGTTATATAAAACTTATTTAAGTAAATTTTAGAAAATATTCTTATAAATATAATGTTATGTCCTCTCTATTAGCTAAAACTATACAAGAGAATCTTAGTTCATTAGATTACGCTTCTAAAAATATAGCGAAAGCCGGTGAACCATTGAATATTTTAAATTTTACAAATCTGACAACACTTACATTTTACTATATCGTAACTAATCGTGTCGAGTTGTCATTTCTTGACTAGACCTGAACTAACATGTGGTGAAAAGTCCCGAGACTTTTCACAAACAAAAAAACCACATGATCTTGAGTTAGTGTCAATTTCCAGAAGATTCGAGTAAAATTTTCATGACATAGACAAAATGTCTATTAGTTTGCGGGTTACAGCTGTTTAAGTGACGCTACGTTTGATTTTTGCAAAACAATGAAACAAGAAGAAATTTCTGTGTTGATTAAACATTGTTTTTTGATGAAAAAAAATACAACCTAAAACAGCAATGTATCGAGGATTCAGAGCGCCCTTTGGCACTGTTTCGGCGTAATACAAAGGAGTTTTTGCATCGATTCGTAACAATGGCCGAAACATGAATCCACCACCATTCGCCTGAGTCCAACAGGCAGTCCGCAGAGTGGCTAGAACCGCATGAAAGCCGACCGAAGCGTCCAAAAATACAAACGTCAGCTGAAATGGTTTTGGCAAGTATTTATTGGGATACGCATGAAATAATACTGATCGACTATCTTGAGAAGGGACGAACAATACCGGAGTCTATTACGTTGGTGTATTGGACCTTTTGAATGATGAAATTAAGAAAAAAGGCCGCATTTAGCGAAGAAAAAAGTATTGTTTCATCAAAATAATGCACCAGGCCACAACTCCATAAAATCGATGGTGATATTGGACTAAATGGGCTATGAATTTCTTTCATATACACCGTATCCACCAGATCTGGCCCTCGGCGATTATTACCTAATTCCAAATGCGAAAAGGTGACTCCAGGGAAAGAGATTTGGTTCAAATGGAGAATTGAATAGGGAAACTGTGGCTTATTTTAGAGAGGTTGACAAATCGTAGTAATAATAAACATTATCCTTGATTGATTAATTATTTACTTAGTTATTATCAAACACCAGTTAATATAATAACGATTTCTGGAACATTACAGCATCAGTTTTAATTTTACTGACTTATTTCCAAACGCAATCGAACAAGATGATACAATATTAATTAAAGGTGACATAGCATAACTCTATGCATCTCAATCAACCCCGTCAGCCCCCCTTGACCATCACCACCACCCACAAAATAATCCTGCACCATTTCTGCTCGGAGCAACAACACACAGGAAGTGTGACTCAATGGGAATCCGTCAGGTGTGGCTTTCGTACGCCCATAACTTCCTGATCCTGTACTGATGCGTAATCCTGAAGATGTAATTTGTAATAGATTAATAGCTATACATATAAAGAGGGTGAATAAGAGGATGAATGTGAGCATGATGTATTAAAAATATTTTATACATTAGGACTGAGATGTATTCGAAGTTTTTCCAAAATTGTTCTTTTCTCTTTTTTATCTATGACGATTCTGCGTTAGATTAGATAGGTGCTGCACAACGCATACTGCCAGTTATTATACAGTCCCTGGCCAAATTATTAGACGCATTGTATTTTTTTTAGTAATTTTATGTTTCTTAAGAGTTTTTATGCAATAATGGTATATTTAAACTACAATATTATTGATTTTTATTTAAAAGAATTGTTGTAGACTACATATTTGTATTTCTTTTTAACATATGGCAACACTGTGTTGACAAAGTGATACATGAACGTAAATAAGTACAAACCTGTATCAGTCGCGATCGGAATCGAGTCAGGTACGGACGTGTTTCTGTGGCTTTATGGACTGTGATTGTTTGTTTAATAGTTTTATACTACTCAGTTATTAGTTTATTTTGTATGCAGTGTTTTAAAAAAGTAATTGGACTATTTTCATTATGGGTAGAAAAGGCGATCTTTCACCACGTAAAAAAGCTGAAGTGAAGGCCCTTGTGATTGCGAAAACATTTACAAATCGAGAAATATCACGAAGATTGGAGGTTTCTGAAGCTAGTGTACGACGCATAAAAAAGAAAATTGAGTCAGGGAAGGAATTAAGCCCGAAAAGAAAGAAAAGATGCGGTAGAAAACCAATTTTCACTCCACGGTCAGAGAGATGTTTGAAGAAAATTTGTGTAGAAAACAGATTTGCTACCACACAAATAATTTTTATTATTACAATACATTGTAATAAAATCACAACTCCAGGATGCTAGCGTAAATGCTTCTGAGCCCACTGTTCGAAGAAAATTGAAAGAATTAGATTTTAAGGCCTGTCGCCCGCCAGGAAGCCCAAGTTAACAGCTTCAATGAAAGCAAAGCGCCTGAAGTGGGCCAAACAATGGCAAGACAAAGATGTGGACTTCTGGAGATCGGTAAGATACAGCAATTTAATCAATAATTGATACATTATTATCATTTTCAGTTAAATAAAGCAAATAAACATGGAAGTTTATATATTTTTCCTATTTTTGACAGGTCTGCTTCAGTGACGAAAGCGCATTCGAAATTTTGCAGAATAAAGCTCAGTATGTGCGTCGTCGTCATGGAGAAAAGTTTCATTCTGATTGTGTCGTCCCGACGGTTAAACATCCCACCAAAGTGATGATTTGGTCAGTCATCAGCGGCAAGGGCACTGGACGTCTGTACGTCGTCAAAGGAATAATGAGGCAAGATCAGTACAAAGAAGTATTACAAAATCGGCTGATTCCGCAGCTCAGAGAATGGTTTCCAAATGGGGAACCATTCACTTTCATGCAAGATGGAGCTCCCTGCTACACTGCTCGGTCTGTTAAAGCTTTTTTGGCAGAAAAAAATATCCCTCTATTGGATTGGCCCTGATATGAACCCCATTGAAAATGTGTGGGAGCTGATGAAAAGAGAAGTGGCTAAAGATGTGATTACCAACAAAACCCAGCTCCTAGAAAAGATTATTCATGTGTGGAATCATCATCCTCAAATGCAGGAGACAGTACAATCTTGCATTGATAGCATGCCGCGCAGAATTAAAGCTTTGATAGCGGCTAAAGGTGGCTCAACTAAATATTGACTTTTACTAACATTAATTTCACTTTTCTTTAAAACTTAATAAACTTATGCTTTTCTAAATTAATGCTGTTTTATTTATATCAAATAAATAGGTAATTGATTGGATAATATAAAAATAAAAAACAAATCAATTTAAAATAATAAAACGGTACAATATCACTCGGTAATTAATATTTTACATGAAATCTTGCAGTGCGTCTAATAATTTGGCCAGGGACTGTATATGAATACCTACAATGAGGATGCAAAGAACGGTTATAATATAAGTTTAGTCGAAGATTACTAACTACACGGACGTGAGACCGACTCATGCCTGCGAAATAAAAAATTTTAAAAGTTTTTTTGCTTATACACCACGTGAATTAAATTTAAAATAAAACATAAACAAATACAAAATATGAAGAATATAATAATAATGATATCGCTGTTTCTTTGGGAAAAAAGCTTCGTTTCGTTGGTTTCCGTTTATAAACTTTACCTTCATGGATTATCCAACAAAGAATCCGTCATCATACTGACGTCCCAACGGCCTTGATATCTACTTTTCATCTCTTTTATATCTTGATGGAACCGTTCCCCTTGTTCCTCACTGTAGTATCCTAGATTTTTTGGGAAATGATCGATATGCGAATTTAAAAAGTGAACTTTCAGACTCATATTACAACTTAAGTTTTACATTTTTTGGGATGTAATAGTTTTACATTTTTTGGATAATCCTTTTATAATTAGGATCTTTTAAGTGGCCTAAAAATTTAGAAGTAACATTTTTTGAAAGAATTCCAGGCATTTTTTTTTGAATTCGTCATGACCTTCTCAAAGTCTGCATCCTCGATTAGTTTCCTGATGCCAGGTCCTGTGAATATGCCCTCCTTTAACTTTGCATCAGATAAACTAGGAAAAGATGAACAGAGATACTTGAAAGTATTTCCGTCTTTTGGTAATCTTTAAAATCTATTTGATTAAACCGAGTGTGATGTGGAGTGAAGCAATCTATCAAGTTTAGATTAATGAGATTCTGTACTCCAACTTCCAATTTTTTTCTTATCAGCCAATCTGATTTTTCGCCATGTAAATTCTTTGCCCTACTATGCTACTCAAGAATATAACGTGGGAATTTCGTCTAGCCTTGCTGTTGACCAAGAAGCATGCATACTATTTTTAAGTCACCACAAATTAGCCATTTGTGTTTTGCGTATTTTATTTTCTCCAAAACATTTTTTAAGTTAGCGTAAGTTTCTTTAAAATAAACTGAATATGCTATTTATTGGTGCAAATTAATTGCCAATGTACAAAAAAACAGCTTTCAAGCTTATTTTTGAAGAATCTATAAAAAGTCGTTATTCTTGGACGATGTATTCGATGTCAAATTTACGTACTAAACCGCCAATATCACAGCAAAAAAACAAATTTTCCTCTTTCTTGAAATACCGTACAAATTCTTCTTCTCTGCTTCGATACCAATCAAATTTTGTATCAGGATCTAACAAATTGTTTTCCTTTAGACGAGAACCGAAAAGTTCTGCTGCATCTTTAGGTAATCCAAGATTCCTTACCAAGTGTTCTTTCTATTTTAAAAGTTGGGACTCATTCATGGGTTGAAAGTTTCACTACTACTTAAATGATCCCTGATTTCTGACGTTTGTGATAAAGGCATATCGGTGCCCTCATTCTTAGTAGGAACAGATATGAGTAATTCAGGCCCATGTGGAATTGTTTTGTTATAGATGGAATATTTTGGCGCGATTTTTAGAATTATATCCTGCCACATTGCTAAAACAAAAGTAACAATCATCAGTATGATTTATTTGTTCCCGCCACACTATGGGAATACCAAATGACAATGATTTTGATTGACCATAAGACCACTGTCTTAATACTTCAGCACAAAACTGGCATAGTTTATGTGGAACCCACTGTTTATTTTGGTAACGTAACTTAATTCCGAAGTAAACAAAATATGCATTTTTCCCAAAATTTGCTATATTTTACCTTTGTTTGTTGTTTGACTGTTGTATATTGTCCATAACTGTAAAAAAATACACCTGGACTGTTTTTTACAAGACCGAAAGGCAATAATTATGGATAAGAACAAAACACAACCTTAATCTTACACGTGTACGTCTGTCCCTCTTAATGGCGCGAGCAGACTGCTTGAAAAGTTCTACAGTAACTGTTTTCACTTAGAGAGAAATGGATTTACTACGCGTATGTGTAGTGGGAATATCATAGATCATAAATAAACTATACTATCAAAGTAAACATGAATTTACTGTTTTAAAACTGATAAAAATATTTAAAAATTTTAATAGACTTATTTTAAAAACAATATCTAAATGTACACATAAATAAAAAAATTATGACGTGATACATTAAAACGGAGCTTATATTTGGAATGAGGAGGTCAAAATCTATCTGTTTCATGTGAGAGTATTCGAAAAAAAACGTTTTCATCGCAGACCTGTGTTATTATTTGGCCATATTGCGAGATAGTATGTGTGAGTCGGAACCACAGGATTTTTCGTGTCAGATTTTCCTTTTCTTTTAAATAATAATAATTATAATAATAATTTGGAAGTTATTCGAATAAATAAATTCCGTTAAATTACCCTTATCAGTGATGACTATTCTTTTTCATAAAAACAACAATCTTGACGCGGAAAAATTTCGAGAGATATCTCGCGTTTTCGACGCTTTACTTTTTGTGCTTTTTCAACCTTGCCGGCCCCGCAATACGGTTGAGAGAAAAATAACACGACACGAATAACAACGCACGAGATGGATTTTCTATGGCCTAAGGCGCTCTTTCCGTATAACTGTTTTCACAAGGTAATACAAGCTGCAGGTCGCTAATATAGGCATTGACGTAGACCAGATTTTTTTCATACCATAATACTTTAATACCGACGACTTTGTTTTTACATGTTAACCAATCTGTATTTTTGTTTTCATACTTCATTCAGTTCAAATTGGAACATTCTGTTCTGAAATTTAACATTTTTAGGAAAATTTCATGAAGGATACTCCGGGTGGGCAGTACAATAGAGAGAAAATAACAGATGGAACATGCTATATATATATATATATATATATATATATATATATATATATATATATATATATATAAATATACAGGGACAAAAGCACTTGCCACCTAACAAAAACTTCTTAAAACTCTACTGGAACAGAACAAAATGAAATAAATTAAACTGGTATATTTACTATAAAAATCAATATTTAGTTCAAATACCTTGCGTGCGTTTTTACGTTTTTAGAAGGATTAATAGTACTATGTGAACATTTCATAATTTTTGCAATGCAATTTATTTTTTCTACTGTTCCGTTGTTGACTTCCAAGAATTTATGTTTTTTTTTTTTCAATGTGATTCATTATTTAGTAACTTTATTTGATGTGCCCATTCAGAGAAATGAACAACAGAAACACGAGTCCAGCATCGCCTTTCCTGTGTTAGATTAAATGTTTCATAACAACATCATCAGAATCTGGTCTTTTATAGCGTTCTTCGCCTTCCGGTTCCCAGTTTCCATCCTCTTCGATTTTCCCAATCTTCGAGGTCTTAGCTCATTGTCCTCTGAACATCTCCAAACTATGTTTCTCTTGATCTCCCTCTTCTCCTCCTTTTGCTTGGTACCAACTTAAGAACAATCTTTGGTATTCGGTGTTCTTCCATTCTTTCCACGTGCCCGTACTATATAAGTTGCCGTTGTTGAATTTTCTCAATAATCGTGGTTTTTTACATTCATTACATCCTGTATTTTTCATTTTTAACTCTATCCATTCTTGACACTCTAACCAATATTCGCCAGTAATCCATTTCGGGTACCATTAGTTTCTGTTCCAATCGCTTCGCTAAATGCCAAG
The DNA here is from genome assembly GCA_019049505.1 of Pachyrhynchus sulphureomaculatus. Lineage (NCBI taxonomy): Eukaryota > Metazoa > Arthropoda > Insecta > Coleoptera > Curculionidae > Pachyrhynchus > Pachyrhynchus sulphureomaculatus. Next base: position 112,834,324 of record CM032452.1, on the reverse strand, counting down.
TTTCACAACCGTATAACTCTATGCTCTTAAATACTGCATCATAATGATAAGAACATAATCGCATAAAAATATTCACTAATTTTATTCCGGCACGCTTCTGATCTCAAGTCGCGTTTTGTTTTTTTTTTTTTTATTGTCCAGGTTTATTGCTTTTCCATTAACGACGATCCACCTTTTATATTTCGCCGTGTTTTCCGCTCGTTTTCCGCGAAATTAAAATCTGTACTACTGACGACGCAGTGTACACTATAGGGCACAAAATGGGGGAATTTTCCCCCGTTTTTTCCCACGTTATTTAATTTAGCCATTTAGCGTTTTTTTGTTTGCTTTTTTATTTAAGAAAGTGTTTTCATTCGAGCTATTATGACGATCATATTATTATAAAATGTACACATATGTCGATTATAGAGTTTACTTTCTATACAGCGTGTTTTTTAAGTTGGAGAAATATTATTATTGCTTTAGAGTACTTACTGACCAAATATAGTCTTTGCTACTTGTCAAGTTCCTGGAAGAAAGATGAGATAGTCATGATCACTGAAAAACCAATATATAACTTAGTGACAAGTATTTCATAAGGAAGTAGCAAGTGAAGGCAGAAATCAAGAAGACTAATTCCTAGGCAAATTGTAACCCTTATGCAACAGGTCTTCTGTATTGTCAAGTAAATATAAACTGACAATTTACAAAATGATCATCAGAGCCTGACTCACTTATGCCTGCCAAACCTGCTTCAAGTCTTCAATAATTCTAACAAAGTTAGCTCCAGACGGTTCGGAACAAAGCTCCCCGCACAATCACGAACGTCTAAACAATCAACAGCACCGAAAAACACGATTTTTCATCTTCAACGGGACCTCCAGAAGCCTACTCTCCAAGATCATAAGAGGGGAGTGTAAAAATCTTGTTCAGAAGTGGGAAAGCGATCCGCCACCGATTTAATTTGTTCTCTCCATGTAATCTTTCATGAAGAAATAGGAAATATTTTTGTCTTTACTTTTTAAAAGTTAATTAATTGTCCCTTACCTCTGACTTGGCGTTGTAGTAGCTGTTCCGCTCTTCTCAAATGAGTATGATCCTCGGATGATCGCGTATAGCTTACCCTTTTGGTGTGAGTCATTGACTTATTCAGACGTGCAACTTTTGTATTTGCTTTGTAGTATAAAGTCACTGTGAAAGAGTTTACTTGGCCATCTATGAAACAGTAATTTAACTACTAATAAAACTGTTTCCTCTTGAAAAGCTATTAGCGCCTTTGACATTACATACACGAACTAATCAAATAATTGGCCCCCTTTCGTCCGATTTTGCAACTTAATGACAAAGTGAAGCCAAGTTGACCACCATCTTGTGTGGCGCCTTCTTTATTCGTTAATATTCTACAATATTTTCCAAGTTTTCTCCATAAGAAATGGAAGGAAGAAAGACTTCCTTGCGGGAAATGAAAATCTGCAGGTTCTGTTTTGAAAGTAACGAAAATGAACTGACGAATATTTATCAGAAGGAACCGAAATCGATCCCTCTACCTGTTCAAATTATGAGTTGTGTCTCGATTGAGGTAGGAAAACTGTAAATTCTGGAGTAGTTTTGATATTAGAATCAGTATAAAACTAGTCTCGGTGTTCAATTAGAAAAAAGTTCACTGTTGATAATTGTGATATTATAGAGCTTTCTGTTTTCATGTTTATTTATTATGTTTAGAAGCAAACTGTACTTCATTTTCGCATTTATTTTATCCTTGAATTGTAGTTTATAAAAAGTGCTAGATTTTAATTCAGTTTATTTAGCTTTAGTTTGATGAATTACAAGATGATTAAATTGGACAGAAATGATCTACAGTTTTCTTTACGACAGTCAATGCTGCTTACTTTTTCATTAAACCATTAACAAAGATGCAAATTGTTTACCCCAAGTAAAAGTAGTCAAAACTATATTCTGGAACTATTTCTGATATTCTTGAAGATAAACAACATGCTTATTGTGTCCAGAGTGCATTATATTAAACATTATTCACTTATAACTGAGCATTAAGGGTGCTGCATTACCATATATATTTACTACAATACTGATGAGTGTTGGAAATAAAAGAAGTTGCATTTTCCGAAATTATACCTTCCCCACTTCCAGGCTTCCCCAGGCAAATGAACAGACATCACAGTTATGAATAAAGATACTAGATTCCTCTGTGTCTGAAGCACTTCCTATTAGCCATTTTGTCGCGCAATGATTGTTACTTGGTCTCTGACTTTTCCTCAGTTATATTAACAATTTAGCCACTATCGATATTTAAGGCCAGTTTACTTTTTTTTATGGATGATACCACTCTTCTCTTGAGGGAAGGAAGGCTGATGTGTTGATGTCTGCTAATGTGCAGGAAGTTTAGTGCTGGTGTGAGGCTAATTCGTGTAGTTTCAACACCAATAAAACTAATATAATTACTTTTAAATTTGAAATAACTGCAAGTTACATACCTGTTTCCAACAAGACTTTGACCAAGATCTTGGGTGTTTGGATAAAATTTAGTGACCATATTTAGGGCCTTAAAGGCATATACCTAGTCATGGAGCTAAAAAAAGCTTGTTTTTAGGAAATTTTTTTTAGCAGAGCTATTCATTATATAAATCGGGCTTTTAAAGGAGCATTTATCTGAATCAAAATTTTTGAAGAAATTAGGGTAAACATTTACAAGTGGGGTTCCAATCGACTTCAGATGTTTTTCTGCATATTAAGGGCCATTTTTTTTATATAAGAATATGTATTTTAAGGTGGGGGAAGGGATTTTTTTTATTTATATTCATTAAAAGAATGCAATATTTTTAAAAACCCAAAAATATACATTTTTATCACTTAATGAAATAGGTTATTTATCATTATTTTACATTATTATTATTATTTGCAAAATAATTCCTTATGGCAACAGCCAATTCATACACTTGTATGGTGGGAAATGCCATCTGAATAGAAAATCTGCGATATATCCATCTATATGGTATTCACGATGACCATATTTGGGCATTTTTTCATGAGCATCTCACCATACTCTCTCAACATTTTGATTGTATGCCCCTGAATCAGGATCAACAAAGTCGTAGGAGTGGTTGACAGTAAGGTGCTTGTAACCTGAGAAAGTAAATATATGTGTGGTCTATATGTATACGAGGCTGGTTTGAAAAGTCCATGCAAAAGTAAAAACTACTAATGTGTTTGGGGTAAACCTTTTTTATTTTTCGACATAGTCTCCTTTTAGGCTTATTATACACTTCGTCCAATGATGTTCTAGTTTGTTGATCCCTTCCGAATAATAGGATTTCTCCAAGACTGCAAAATATCCATTAGTGTCTGCAATCACCTCCTCGTTTGAATAAAATCTTTGTCCCGCCAGCGATTTCTTCAAATTGGGGAACAAATAGTAGTCCGAGGGAGTCAAGTCTGGAGAATAGGGGGGATGTGAAACGAGTTGGAATCCTATTTCCATTAATTTTGCGACCACAACTGCTGAGGTGTGTGCTGGTGCGTTGTCGTGATGGAAAAGGACTTTCTTGTGGGCCAATCGCGGGCGTTTTTCTTGCAGCTCGGTTTTCAAACGGTCCAATAACGATGAATAATATTCACCTGTAATAGTTTTAACCCTTTTCCAGATAGTCGATGAGGATTATCCCTTGCGAATCCCAAAAGACAGTCGCCATAACCTTTCCGGCCGAAGGAACGGTCTTCGCCTTTTTTGGTGCAGATTCCCCCTTGGTAACCCATTGTTTAGATTGTTGTTTGGTCTCAGGAGTATAGTAATGTATCCATGTTTCATCCACAGTGACGAAACGACGCTTAAAGTCCTCCGGATTTTTCTGGAACAGCTGCAAACCATCCTTGCAACACTTCACACGATTCCGTTTTTGGTCAAGCGTGAGCAATCGCGGCACCCATCTTGCGGATAGCTTTCTCATGTCCAAATGTTTATGCAAAATATTATGTACCCGTTCAGTCGAGATGCCCACAGCACTAGCAATCTCACGCACCTTAACTCTTCTGTCATCCATCACCATATCATGGATTTGATCAATGATTTCTGGAGTCGTAACCTCCACAGGCCGTCCAGAACGTTCAGCGTCACTTGTGCGCATATGGCCAGTCCGAAAATTTTGAAACCACTTATAAACTGTTCTAATCGAAGGTGCAGAGTCACCATGTTTATCAAGCTTCTCTTTGGTCTCCTGAGGCGTTTTGCCTTTCATAAAATAATGTTTAATCAGCACACGAAATTCTTTTTCGTCCATTTCTTGAAAATCACTCGACTTCCTTGATTCACACGAATGCCAAACACAAAGAAATAGACCAATATGGCTGAAACTTGGTGTGCGTTCATTCAAGAGATGCTACTAACTAAACATGACCTCGATACGCGCCGGTGGTACCATCTCTCGGACTTTGCACGGACTTTTCAAACCAGCCTCGTATATGCATGTATGTATGTATGTGAGTGATCAATTAAATGTAAATAGTTCAGATTCTATATCTGTATAATTGTGATAAACACATCTATTTCATTTTAATGTGTTCAATAAAATTCGATGAAAAAAATATAAAACTATATATCATGATCGCGAAAATGTGTATCCCCACTTTAAAATTTATGTTTGGAGCCTTAGAAAAGATCCTCAATACGTGGAAAAATTTTTGAAGTCGATTAGGGTTGGAGCCGTATTTGTAAATATTGTATGTATTACAAACCACCATCCGCGAAAACCTCTGTTGTAACATATATACATACCAGGTGTACAAGTATGAAATGCAGATTTCAGACATCAGATGGTGCACCAATGCAGTTTGTGCTATAAAGATTTGACACTGCGCCATTTTGTTGTGTCATCAACAAGTGTCAGATGCGCACGAGTGATCAGTTGGAAAAGTGTGTGCATAGTGTTATGTTCAATATGTCGAAATTTATACCGAACAAAGAGCATTCGCGGACAGGATTAATTTTTTGTTTTTATTTGAAGAAAACTGCTGCTGTGAACATGCTCCATCGCAAGATACGTGTGAACGATGGTTTCAGCGTTTCAAAAGTGGTGACTTTGGTGTTGCAGACAAGGAACGTGGAAAACCGTCAAAAAAATACGAAGATGTGGAATTGCAAGCATTGTTGGACGAAGATGATTCGCAAACACAAAAACAACTCGCCGAGCAATTGGGCGTTGGTCAACAGACTGTTTCCAATCGGCTACGAGAGATGGGAAAGATTCAGAAGACCGGTAGATGGGTACCACATGAGTTGAACGACAGGCAAATGGAAAAGCGCAAAAACACATGTGACATTTTGCTCGTTCGGTACAAAAGGAAGTCGTTTTTGCATCGTATAGTTACAGGGGAAGAAAAGTGGATTTATTTTGAGAATCCCAAGCGCAAAAAATTACTGATAGACCCAGGCGCACCATCCACATCGACCGCAAGACCGAATCGCTTTGGCAGAAAGACGATGCTCTGTGTTTGATGAGACCAGAGGGGCGTGCTCTATTATTAGCTGTTAACACCTGGGGAAACGGTTAATACTAAACGTTACCAACAACAATTGACCGATTTGAACCATTCGCTGCTTGAAGAAAGGCCAGAATACCGAAAGAGGCAACACAAAGTCATTTTTCTTCATGACAATGCTCCATCACATACGGCAAAACCAGTTCGCGACACGTTGGAAGCATTCAGCTGAGAAGTTCTACCCCATGCGGCTTCCTCACCAGACTTGGCTCCTTCCGATTACCACTTGTTTGCATCGATGGGTCACGCATTTGCTGAGTAGAGCTTTGGTTCGTACCAAGATGTGAAAAAATGGCTCGATGAATGGTTCGCAGCAAAAGGGGAAGATTTTTACTGGCGTGGTATTCACAAATTGCCCGAAAGATGGGAAAAATGTATAACAAGCGATAGAGCATGCTTTGATTAAAGCACTTTTTATCATTCTTCCGAATTTAACATGTTTTTTTAGAAAAAAAAAACCGCATTTCATACTTGTACACCTGGTATACACACATACTATATACACATATAAAAGGCTGTCGAATTTTAGGTGCACAGTATAAAATTATTGCTTATTTATAGGTGTTTCCCAATGATGGACTTCCTCAAATGATATGTAACACATGTAAACAACAAACAAATCAATCGTATACTTTTAAGAGTAACTGTAAAAAGGCTGATGATGCTCTTAAGGTAATTATAGCAGACTATAGACAGTGTTTTTAAGTTTAAATATAATTGATACTCAGCTATATTAAATAAATTCACTTCGCTAAATATAACCCATAAAAAAGTTGTAAAAAGATAATTTTATTCCCAGTTTTAGGCTTGATTCATACTATGAGGCCGCTCTCGATACGCTCTCGCTTCGCTCTCGGTTCGATAAAATTTTCTCATATCCACATTGCTGTTCCGATATAGATCTCGCTTCAGTTTGCCTTCATCAACATTTCAAGTTAGATCGGAGTAGTTCAGAAAAGTGCATATATAATGTTATTTAACTTTTCAATTAAAGAATTATCAATTATGGCTATTCTTTGAGACGATGATTCAAAAATCATCGAAACACGGAGGAAACCGAGAAGACGAATAAGGGTACATCCAAGTTTAAAGGTTCGAAATGAAGGTGAAGATTATACGCTGTACCGTCATCTAATTGACGACGAAGAAAAGTTTATAAAGTATTTTAGAATGGATTCTGGGACATTTGAAATGATCTTCCACAATTTTTCACTCGCTATTATTTATTAACGTGTTTTAATTTTTGTTAATTTTTTACCTTACACACACTTGTTGTCTAATCCAGAACTGAGCGGGGACGGGATGGAGCGGGATCGAAAACATATATTCATACTATTTATTTATTTATTTATTTACTGCACTTTACAGATTGATCACAGAGATCTTTCCGATTACAAAGTACTAGAACTTAAATTAACTTAATTTAAATAATATTACATAATAATCTACATACACTTAAAACAACGCACGCAATTTAGTTTTGAAAAGACTGCACTTATTAAATATATCTACACTATTCTGGATTCCATTGTATAGCATGCAAGCATTATACAATGGAGATCCCAGGTGATAGTTATTATGGGCTACATCTGATATATAGAAAGTGCTATGATTTCTTGTGGTATACGTTGGCACATTAAAATATAAGTTGGACAGAAATGCCGGGTCATCAATGAGACCATTCGCTACTTTGTACAAGTAGAACATGCAATATTGTTTTCTACGTTTCTCTAAGGTTACCATCCCATAGCGTTCGTGCAACAGTGTGGAAGAGATCATAGAGTTATATGAACCGGTTTGTTTATAATGCATGTAACGCATCATTTTATTCTGTATCAATTGAAGTGTTCGCTTGTGACAATTATAAAAGGGTGACCATACTATACTAGCATATTCTAATATACTTCTAACATAGGATATGTATAGCTGTTTTATGCAATTTGTACTTCTAAAATCTTTTGTGCTTCTGATAATTAAGCCATACATTTTGTTCGCTTTACTTGCTGTATAACTTACGTGATAGTTAAACGTCAATTTGGAATCAAAAATCACCCCTCATACAAAAGTGGGACATTCTCAATACTATATGTAAACTTTATCGGCTTCAGTTTTCTAGTATAAGAAACAACAGTACACTTACTACTGTGATGAACCATGACAGGTCCGATCTCGCTCCGATAAAATATTCTTTGAAATGTATCGATATTGAAGCGTTATGAGATCGAGATCTGAGCGATAGTGGTAGTGTGAATACACTCATTGTTTCTTTTGTAAACATATTTTATCGAATCGAGAGCGAACCGAGAGCGTATCGAGAGCGGCCTCATAGTATGAATTAAGCCTTAATCTTGCAAAATTAATGTCATTTTCAGTGAATGAACTTTCTCTTTACACTTTTGTTTTTTTTTTTTTTTTTTTTTTTACTGTGTTTTATGGCTTGGCGTATACCAATTAGCCAGCATCTCTCTTTGTTTCATCACACGAATTTTTACACATGCATACAAGGAACAACACAACACCCAAGCAAACAGGCGGAATCGAACCGCCGACCCTCACGACAACAGTGAGTTACTCTACCCACTGCGCTGAGGGCCTCGCCACACTTTTGTTTACAATGCTTTTTTTCAATAAAAATTCTTTTGGTGCAGTAACCATTTTAACACGTAAATGTCAGTTGCGTTTAAGAGATATTATTTTGATACATTTTCTGGGGCTGAAAAACTTTCTTTTTAACTTTTTTTTAAACATTATATATATATATATATATATATATATATATATATATATATATATATATATATATATATATATATATATATATAGTGGACACTCTATATAGTGAAATACCAAAATGTTGACCGACATTTCACTATAGAGAGTTTTTCACTATATAAAGAAAAAATCCATATATATTGTTATGTATGTAAGATATTCTAGGTCTTGAAAAATTGCACTATAAAGAGTTTTTCACTATGTAGAGTTTCACTATAAACAGTGTCGACTGTGTATATATATATATATATATATATATATATATATATATATATATATATATATATATGTATATATATATATATATATATATATATATGTGGTATGTCTCAGAAGTAATGAGAATGATTTATTTTTAAGTTGTCTCCTTTAAAATATGCTCTTTGGGAATGCACACAGCGTCTCCAGCGATTTTGCCATTCCTGGTAACAATTCTGGAAGTCTTGTTCCGTTTAGAACCTGCGTCGTGATTCTTTGGATGTTGTCCCATAATAGTGACCTTTCAACTTCAGCTTAAGCGTTGGGAAAAGAAAATAATCACATGGAGCCATATCTGGACTGTAGGGTGGGTGTGGGATTACTGGAACGTTCTTTTCTGCCAAAAAATCTCTAACCGACAATGAGGTGTGACTGGGGGCATTATCGTGATGCAAGATCCAAGAGCTGGCAATGTCAGGTCGCGCACGCAAAACCTTTTTCCGCAAACTTTCAAGGACCTCGCGATGAAAGTTTTGATTCACTGTCTGGCCCTGCGGTATGAATTCTTTGTGAACAATTTCACGATCATCAAAAGATGATAAGCATAAACTTGATTCGCGATTTGCATGAAGTTGGGTTCGATTATCAAGCGATCCAACAGTTCTTGGCTAATGGATAAGTGATTCTCTTTTTGTTCATCAGACAAGTTCTTGGACACCAGCTTTGCACAAATTTTTCTCGTGCCTAGTTCCTCTGTCACAGTTCGATGAACAGTATCCTTACTCGTGCTTAGCTTATGTGCGATCATCCTGACTGTTAACCGTCTGTCTCGTGCTAACACAGAATGCACCTTCGACACGCTTTCATCGGTTTCTTAACATTTGAAGTGTCTCTGAAGCAGTTATTTCCAGTTTAACATAAAATTTAATTGCATATCGCTGCTCGATATTTGCCTGCATTTTTTGTGCGACGCTGTATTGGAACGCAACTGTAAACAAATAACGATCACACCGCTAACACTACACTGAATGGACTGAATCTGTTCTGGTTGTAGTCGTCTCCAGCCTATGCAGTATTACCACATTTAGCGTAAAAAATTCATTCTCATTACTTCTGAGACATACCACATATATATATATATATATATATATATATATATATATATATATATATATATATATATATATATATATATATATATACACATACACATACACATACACATATATATACATACACACACACATACGTGTGTGTATGTATATTATATTTTCATGCTTCACTTGTATTTACAATATTCTAGTACTATAACCTGGTAAAAAAAACTTAAAAAAACACTGCTATAGGCTTCTTAAAGCAAGTTGAAAATTTAACCTCATATTAAGTTATAAAAAAATAACTTGTTTTAGTTGTACCTTCAGACTGGTAAATTCGATCAGGATCTTCTAGAGTCGGCGTCAAAAAAATTCAAAAAGGCTCCTACCCCTAAAGTGGTTAAAAAAGTTAAAGATGTCAAAATTGAAACGAGTAACGCGGCGACACCGGAAAGCCCGGAAATTAAAAGGATGAAGCTTGATGATGGGACGGAGGTTATAACTTTGTGTATCTCACAACGGGAAAGCGGGCAGAGTCCTGATGTAAGGTTGAGATTTTCCTTTTTAATTCTAGTATTGGTTTTATACAGTTCACCATTTAAATCTTATTCTTCTTCCTGGTCTGCTTATTTTATATAAAAACGTATCCTGCATTATTTATATGTAACTATGGCTATTAATAACATTTTTTTAAATAATTTGTATATTTAAACTTGAACTTTCTGTTACTTATTAGTTATTAACACAGGTTTTACTAAGACATGCTTGGCTAAAATTCAACGCGACCTACAGTTACCCAACGGAACAGTCTTAACCTAGCAACCTGTATTTTTGGTTTTCTTCTTAGGAATCGAGCCAAGATTCTGTTCAAAAAGAATCATCCAGTCAAAACTCTGAGATAGCAGAATCTGCAAAAGGAGACGAGCCTACGGAAATTCCTGAACAGGTAAAAAAAACGAACTTTTCAACCCAGCCCTGCTAACGGATTTTATACGCATTTAGATTTATATATTTTTTTAGTTGAACTGCGCCGTTAAAACGCCGCACCGCGCGGCACTGTCGTAAATTGTAATACATCCATTTATTACTATTTTTTCCAAAATCGGAATGACCCTTCCGTTTACAGCAGTCATACTGCAACAAGACAAGATTGTTTTCTTTTTTAGGTCGAAACGGACATTTTTCCTTGCCAGTATTGTGAAAGATCTTTCCCGTTAAAGCAGCTCTTGGAATTACACATAACGAATTATCACAGAGAAAGACAATTTTCCTGTCCCGAATGTGACAGTAAATTTTTCACGTAAGTAAAGTCGATTAGTTACATTCCTTTGTGCATCCATCTTGACTCTACTAGTAAGTATAATATCCTATTGTATCTTTTTTTTTAGTAAATATGACATGATGAAACATCAACAAACACACAAAGATATCAAGCCGTTCTGTTGCAGCGTCTGTGATAAGGTTTTCGCCCGTGAAGCGCTGTTAAGACGTCACGAGCAGACGCACAACGAAATTCCCAAATATATGTGTTCGCAATGCGAGAGAACGTTTTTGGTGAAAGAAGACCTCGACGGTCACATGAAAAAACACGAGAAAAAGAGACCTTTTACTTGTGATACTTGTGATAAGAGTTTTGTGTTTAAACAGGTATTTAACAAAAAAACTACATTTTCTTTTCATACGCTTTCGTATTGAAAAAGTGCGAAACTATATAAGATGATTCATAAGTTGGGGTTTTTCTTTTAATCGCTTTTAGTAATAATTACAACAGTAAAGTAACAAATACAATAATCGGTCAAGTGCAAGTTGAACTTGCGCAATTAGTGTTCCGTACGTTGATTGCTTTTAAAACAAAAATTTTGTTACAGATGTATAAAATGATCAGTGACTTCACAAAACACACCCCAAATGAGTTTTCAACAAAGTTTGTTTCCAATCTTTACTGAAATCTGATGACCTTGAAATTTTTTTTTTTTTTTAAATACCAGAAAAATTATTAAAGGTAATGCACTCGTGATAATTTCGTTCAATCTACACCACAGTACTTTTCGAGATAAGGCGCGGGGACAGCGATTTTTCGCGATTTTTTAAAAATAATACAAAGAAAAGTGCGCAGAAGTATTACATTATATATACATTTTTTACTCGTGTTTTCACAAGCTTTCATTTGACACTACACTTCATTACCTAGTAAAAATTTTTTTTTTTTCACTTCCGATTTCGCCCCCTAAAACTAAGACCTTAGGTCAAAATTTAACTCTCAAAACTACATGGCTCTGATGAGGCCATCAATTCCTATATTATTACCAAATTTCAACTTTCTATGTCAAATAGTTTCGGAGAAAATCGGGTGTGACAGACAGACAGACAGACATCGAAGTGATCTTATAAGTGTTCCGTACGGAACACTAAAAATGGCTGTTGAAGTTTTTAAATTTTTTAATTCCAGGCAATTTCATTGATGGCTATTTTAATGGGTTACTCACTCTGACAAATTCTCTATAGAGTTAAGGTATGCCCTTTTAAGTTTTTGTTTCTTCTTTGTGTTCTTTTTCCAATAAAAATTCTTTTAATACAATAGACATTGTGAAACCTAGATACTAACTCCGTATAAGAGTCAATTACGAGAGGCGGATTAAGTTCTAATATACTCCCAAGATGGACTCACTAACTACATATCACAACGTTGTTTGGCCGAGCGAGCGAATGGCAAAGACAACTCGTAAAAGCGACACAAGAACCATTTATTTATTGAAACAATCATTTGTATCACAGTGATAAAAAAAACTAGGTATTACATCACTCTGTACTTCGTCCTAATAAAGCTCAATAATTTTTTTGAACGGACATTAGTTGACGCCAGAAGTTTTAGTTTTAGATTGAAAATTATTGGGTGTATGTTACTTTGGTTAGAATTTCTTTTAAAACATTGAACTCCAGGTATAATGTTTCTTCCGCCATCACCGAAAAAGATAAAAACTGTTAACCTTTTTTATCAAAATTGGAATTAATTGTTTTTGGTGTATGTATTTCCTGTAACCATTGGCGTACATGCTGAAAAACTATAAATCTTTGAGGTTGATTTTGTCAGTAGTTATAGCGAAGCACACATTATTTTTATCAATTCTACGATTTTCATAACACTATATTGGGTGAATGAAGGGAATTATTTTCGTTTATATTACAGCGTACTTAAAGAAGAAACCCAACTTAATTGATACCCTAAACACAGAATGTTGCAAAAACCAACGTATTCTTTTCCAGGGCTGCTCACCAGAATTTTTAAACATGACCTTTGTGAAAAGTTCGAGAGTCAAAGTTCGCTAGTTAAAAGGTTTTTACTCATGATAATTGCAAAAATATTTTTTTCCCACAGGCTTAGCACCATTAGTTTTATTTTAAAACTGTGATCAACAGCAGGGTTATTCAGTATTACATAATAATAATTAGAATCTTCTTCTCAACATAAGCCTGTCCACTTCTAAACTGTCTTTTGCCTGTACTACTCATATATCATCGACCCATTATTTCTGCGGACGTCCAACGCTTCTTCCTGTTTCTCAGGGTCTCCATTTCGTGATCCTATACCCCCATCTGTCTCCGGATGCCGCCTCGAAAGTTATATCAGTGACTTCTCTCCATAGGTATTTGTGAAGTCACGAGCTTTTTAATGAGACACATCGTTTCCAGTCCATATGTGCTGCCTGGTAGAACACAGGATTTATAGAAATTAGTTTTTAGGTTTATGGGTATTGTAGTACTTTTTAAGATATGTCCTAGGTTCCCAAAAGCTGCCCATGCCAGCTTTATTCGCCTGGTAATTTCTGCATGCCGCATGCCCTTTTCCGATCTTAATAGTGTAACTTAAGTAGATATATTTGTCGACGCGTTCTATGGAGTTATTTCCTATCTGTATGTTGGTATCTTCAGGGCTCATAAATTTAATTTTTTGAAATTTCATTTTGAGACCTACCCTTGCAAAGACCACATTCAGCTGGTTCAACATTTCCTGTATCTCATTGGTGTTATTAGCTATTACTACTATGTCGTCTGCAAACCTAAGACGAGTCAGTCTATTGCCATCGATGTTGATGCCTTTCTCATCCCCATTTAACTTCTTAAAGACGTCTTCAAGGGCCATCGTAAATAATTTAGGTGAGATAGTATCTCCTTGTCGCACTCCTCTTTTTACTGGAATGTCGTTAGTGACAATTGTTTCTTCAATTTTAATATGTATAGATGCTTCTTTTGTGTGGGGCTTCTTTATAGATATTCTCTATTATTTTTAGATATTCGGAATCTATTCTTGCATTCGCTAGGGATACTGACCAGATATCAACAGTATCGAATGCCTTATGAACATCAGTGAAGGCCAAATGTATTGGTAACTTATATTAGAATCTTAGAATATGGAAATTTGTAGTCATGGTACTCGGTATTGTGTAGATTTTCACGAAATTCATAAAAGTGTCAATATCTCCAAATCTGACGATTTTTCACTAAGGTCCATATTTACATCTGGTGAATTATGATCTGGCATATCAGCTCTCGAAGGGAATACGTTGACTTTTGCGACATCCGGTATATTTATTTGAATTTTCGTAGGGTTTAGATCGTCATATGAACTCGGTACACACGCCCAAGACAAACCATACAAGTGTAATTATTGTGACGCTAGTTTCAGTTCGTCGATTCGACTAACTAGACACATTACGACACACGCAGGATTGAGGCCATATCCTTGCAAGGTATGTTTAGTTTACAACGCTCCTTAGGGAGTATCCAACCTCTCACTTGCCCAGTCGCCAGGGGTTTTGAGCTCTCATTAAATGTTAGCAGGCTGCATTTTGGCACATAGGTAGTTTTTTGAACGTAGAATATCATAAAAAAAAGTTTGCTAAAGTTTAAAAGATAGTTTTTTGAAGAGGAGACTTTCAGCTTTCCGATGATACTAATAGTTTTTATTTTTGTTGCTGTTTTATTTAAAAATTTCGTTTTAAAATATGAAAATTTGTCTGCTGTAGTGCACCACCGATAATTTTACGTTTACAGCAGTACGAAATGGCCAAAAAAGCCGGACAGTTGTTTTTTTTAGTTACAGTTAAAAGTATACTTGTTTAGACCACATATACACTATAAAACAAACAATGGAAAAAAAACTGGCAAAGAATAGAGAAGTTCATCTAGCCTTCATAGACATAAGAAAGGCCTATGACTCAGTACCAAGACAAAGATTATGGAACGCAATGGAAGAAATAGGCATTGACAAAGAACTAATATACGCAGTAAAAGCTCTCTACGAAAACAACACAGTGAACATAAAAATAGGACATAAAATAGGGAAGAGACTCCAAACATCAAAAGGCCTATTACAAGGATGCTCTACATCCCCAACACTATTCAAAACACACCTCGAACAAACATTAAAAAATGGAAGCAAAAATGTAGTAGAATAGGAGTCCCAATACGAAAAGATTACTTATATACTCTAAGTTTCGCAGGCGACCAAGTAATCATAGCGCAAGATGAGGAAGACCTCGGTTATATGGTAAGAAAACTGAAAGAAGAATACACTAAAACAGGATTAGCAATAAACTTTGATAAAACGGAATATCTAACAACAAAGGAGAGAAACGTGGAGAATCTAGAAGTAGATAACGAAACAATAATCAAAGGAACCGATAGATTTAAATATTTAGGAACCATCATTTCAAAAAACGCAATATCAGAAGAGGAGATTAAGGCTAGATTAGGACAAACGCGAACATGCATAAGACAATTAAATTCGATCCTGTGGGACAAGCACATTACAAAGAGAAACAAAACACGCATATACAAATCAATAATACAAAGCATAATGACATACGGGTCAGAAACATGGACGATCAACAAAAGAAATAAATCTAAAATTAACGCGGTAGAGATGGAGTATTGGAGAAGATGTTGTTGAGTGACACGTATGGAGAGAATAACCAATGAAGAAATAAGAACCCGAATGAACATCAAAGAGAACGCAATAAATACCATTGAAGAAAAACGATTAAAAAAATGTATGGACACATAAGACGAAGCGAAGATAATAGGTGGATAAAGAAAATAACGGAGTGGAGCCCTGTAGGGAGAAGAAAAAGAGGAAGACCCAGACGATCGTGGAGAGACGATGTGGACGAGGCTATGGAGGACAGGGGTCTAACAGATGGAGACAGGGAAGATAGAAACGGATGGAATCAAAGGCTGAGAGAAGGAAGACAGCGTCAGCTGTAGAAAATCCTTGTTATATATATAAAAGTATACTTGATATTAGAATATTCTTAAAATCTTTTTTGTAATTTTTGCTCTTAAAAAACTGGTCATGATAAATGCTTTTGCTTATTAATCATACAACTTAAACTTAAAATATAAAAAAATATATTTGAAGATGAGAAATGAAATATAAAAGTCTAAACTTTAAGTATAAAGTATTTATATTTTATTTAAACATCCGATTACAAAAAAAAACAGTTATTGAAAACACAAAAATTCTAAATTACTCGAAGAAATTAAATGAATTACATACTCTTTGGCCGTCATATTGGATCCGCCATTTTGATTTTTTCAAATCTGTCATCGGATTCTTAATCAGCACCCCGAGGAACCCCTTAATAGCCGATTTCAAACGTTAGATTAATCATAAATGATTCCCACTACAAGTAAAGGGGTTAAACCAGCCATTTTATTTTAAATATTTTTTTTAAATTCCGGTAAAAACTAAAAAAATAATCTATATACAGTGAAGTCCGTTTATAACGAACTCCCAAAAAATCGCTAAAAATAGTTCGCTATATCCGAAGTTCGTTACAAACCGTAAACAAAATCTAATATCATTTTTCACTACTTTTTTATTTAGATTAGGCGCTAATGCTTAGAAAACTGAATAATAATAATTATTAAATTAAAAGCAAACGTTCAAAGAAAAATAAAACAAGTCACACTAAAGGTATTATTATGTATGTGGTATATAAACGAGTATAAACTAAAACATTAAAATACGTTCGTATTTTCGTTTGCACAATTTTACTTGAAAAACAAATAGTATTTATATAATTTTCAAGGTCACAAAAACTACTCCATATATGTTCAGGGACTTCACAAGTTTCCAAAAAATTGCGAGTTTCAGTCATTTCCTTGATCATTTCTGGAATGGATGGAACATAAATATTATCTCCTTCTCCAAGCTCGTCTTCGTCGTCATTATCGCTTAAAATCTTTCCAGAAGTCACTGATGTCACAATTTGATCATCAGTTAATATTTTTCTCGTCATTAATTCATTATCAGCACATACATATTCTTCAAAATTAAAGTGATTAAACATCTTTTTAATCGCGTTTTCCACTGTACTTTGTTGAATGTCAGCATCGTAAACAAATTCTAGATAATCCGTAGGATCTCGATGTTTTTCAATCCACTGAGTCAACGGTAGCTCATCATTTGAGTCATATCTAAATTCCTTCCTTAAAAATCCGCCATGCTTAAAACAGTTTGCAATGATTTCTTTACTGGCTCTTTGCCAAGTCATATGGATAAAGTTTATAGCGTCCAAGAGAGTTACAGAAAAAATGTTACCTTTATCGATCATCTCTAACATTTTCATAAGTAAAATCTTTCTGTAATGGCATTTTAAAGAATGTTTCACACACTGATCCACAGACTGGAGCTTGTGTTTGGAGGCATAAAAACTAATTTTATTTGCTGTAGATTAACTTCAGGGTGCGCTGGATAGTTGTCAATCAAAAGTAATATTTTTCTGTTTCGGAATTTTAATTCTTTGTCCCATTCGATAAGTTCGTTTGTAAGAATTTCTGAGGTCATCCAGGCTTTACTGTTTGATTTGTAATTTACTGGTAAATGTTTGTTTTTAAAACACCTGGGATTGGCGAACTTTTCTATCACCAACAATTTTCTTTTCTATGTTCCAAACATATGTGCAGTTACCAACACAATAATCCTTACTTTTGATAATTTTCCACCAACACAATTCTCTCCTACAAACTTTAATGTCTGAGCAGGCGTCATCTTGTAAAACAAACACGTTTCATCCGCATTAAAATGTCCACATATTCATAACTTTCTCGAATTTCCTGCCATATATTGGCCAACCACTCATCAACAACAGTCATATCTAGTCCTGCAGTGTCTCCTACTATCTTACCTCCACTAATATTATGTCGCTTTTGAAATCGTTCAATCTTCTTTTAGAACAGTTAAACTCGGTGTTTTCTATTTTCCTTCCCAATTCACTAGCTTTCTCTTGTAAAGTATAGCCGGTAATAAGAACATGTTCATGTCGTTTTCGATTAAACTATTTAAAGCGTCCTTTATCGACTTGGTCATGTGTGGATTTTCTTACTTTTTTACAACTAAAGTTTCTTTTATCATAGATTGGTAAGATTTCTTGCCTCTTCTTCTATATGGTAGAAACCATAGATTTAGTTAAATTCACATCACTTTGTTTAACTCCATTTTTCTGTTTTCGTTATAATATCGTATTTGTCTTTTAAAGTAAACGCTTTACGTTTTTGTGTATTCATTTTAAAATAAAAATTTCACAACATCCACTTTGCTACTTTGATCAAATATGCATTAGAACCGCATAACACAACAAGTGAATTGAAAATAATACTGCTCGGACTAGCGACGCGGCGGAAACAAGTAGAATAGGGGTTTCCAGCGAGTTCGGTGAATTCCCTAGATCAAGTCGTGCTACATCGAGCACAGGGAGTGGCAAGTTCGTTATAAACGGACACAAAACATCCAAATTTGGTTCGCTTTATCCGGAAGTTCGTTATAACCGACCAAAATTTGCATTGGTCTTATGGAAGTTTTTTCGTGTATTATAAAATAGTTCGTTTTAACCGGAAATTCGCTATAAACGGTTTCGATATAAGCAAACTTCACTGTACTATTTTTTTGTAAAATTTCCAGTTCTTTCACGTGGTGCTTTTTTATTTTTCGAGATATTTGCGAAAAACTGAATTTTTCATTTTATTTTCGATTTTGTAGGCTTAGCGTACACGTTAGAGCAGCAAACTTTTTTTATCTGCAGCTTGTTAACATTTAATGACTGGGATATATAAGCACAATGTTCTGGATTGGGCCGTGGATTTTTTTTATCGATAACCTTATATTTAATTAATTCTAGATTTGCGCTAGAACATTCCTTTTAAGCCACCATTTAACGAGGCATATGCGTAGCCACTACGCCGCCGATCAGGGAAAACAGCCCGAAGAGGCCGTCGGGCCCCACAAATGTGACATTTGCAGCATGGCGTTCAAGAGAAAAGACAGTTTGATAAATCACAGTGCCATACATAGTATGGTTAATTTAAGGTGAGGAAAGAATTAATTGGATCGAGCAAGAAATAAAACGAAAGTTAATTTCTTCTTTATTTCTAGATGTGTAATTTGCAATACAGCTTTTGAAACTGCTAAAGAAGTTAAGGAGCACATCCCTACTCATTTGCAGGGACTTTTGTATGGCTGTCGAAAATGCGATTACAGCTTCGAGACGCAAGACCAGCTGGAAGAACATGAGCTTAAGCATGCTGAAATGGAATATGAGGAGCAAATCGAGCAAGAGGTACGTGTTTGCCGTTCCGACAATAAGGAAGCCCGTTTTCATTTGTCTGCCTATCAGGTCGTCTATTGTCGCTGATTCATTTAACTTCCATCACACCGCTATTGCGAAAATAAAAATAAGGATAAAAAACTGATCGAATTGATGGAATTTCAATAAGAATGTTCGATTGTCTTCCCGAAAACTATTTGAATGATCTGGTTGAATCTGTTAATTTATCCTTTGAAAACGTTTTATCCCCTGAGGGCAACAGCCGTTGTCCGACCAATTCACAACGGAGGTAATCTCGACGGAAATTTTCAGCCCATCTCTCTATCAAGGATGTTGAAAATTTTTGTTAAGAGAATGCTCAGCTACCTTAATCACCATACTTTCCTAGAACCTTCGCAGTTTGGTTCCTTTTTTTTTCTTTCTTTCTCTTATACCCTTTTACCCTGCCGGGTGTTGGATATTAATTTGTCTATCTATCTGCAATTGTAGGTTCCAACTTTTTTTATCCAGTTCTTCCATTTTTCCCTGTCTATCAGCATTTTGTTTATATTTTCCATCGTTTTCGCCCTTGCTTTTTCAATGCCCTTCATCCAAGTTAGTCTTGGTCTTCCTCTCTTTCGCTTCTTTGCTGTTTTCATTTCCAGTATTCTTTTTGGTATTCTATCACTGTCCAGTCTAAGTACATGCCCATACCATTGCAATTGCTTTTTCTCAATTTTTTGTATTATTGACTTTTGCGCTAGTTTCTCTATAATTTCTTCGTTTTTGAGGTGGTCCAGCTTAGTCTTTCCTGCTATCTTTCGGAGATATTTCATTTCCAAATTTCACTTCCTTATAATATCATTGGGTTCACGATTAAATTATATATTTTTAATTTTATTCTTTCACTTATTTCCTTTTTCCCAAAAATTGTCTTGTTTAGCAAATAATAGATATTATTTGCCTTTTTAATTTTATTGGCTTTTTCAAGTTCTATACTTCCTTCATTTTCTATTATACTTCCTAGATATTCCATGGTGGTCACTTCCTCCAGAGCTTGGTTCTTATATGTAATATTATTTTGTTTCTGTACTTCCTTTTTATTTATACACATTATTTTACTTTTATCTACATTTACCTCCATTTTCAGCTTTTCTATTTCTTCTATCCATACATCTATCAATTTTTTGCATTTTGGTGTCTCCATCTGCTATAAGCACTAGGTCCTCAGCATTTAATAAGCTATTCATTCTGATTGGCATCATATTTCTATATCCCACTGTAGTCTGTACTTTGGACGTTCTTTGTCTCATATTTTTGAGTAGCCTATCCATTACTATTATAAAAATATACGGACTCAAACTGTCTCCTTACTTTATTCCCTTTTTGATTTGAAATGTTTCTGATCTATTTCCGTTTACTTGCACTTTCAGTTGTGTGCCTTCCTGTCTTGACTTTATGTTTTGAATTAATTTTTTAGGCGTATCTATTAATTTTATTTCATTAACAGTTTTCTTGTGTGTGTGTAGTAGTAGTCAAAAGCCGCCCTTAGGTCTATAAATGCGAGTATGAGTTTTTCTTCCGTCTCAAATTTCCTTTCTGTACGTAATATATTATTTGAGGTTTGTCTCTTCTCCCTGAATGCTGTTTGCTCATCTTCTAGTTTGTTTACTACGTTTATTTTTAGTTTGTTTTGTATTATTTTTGTGTAGACTTTGTATACTACCGGTGATAGGCAAATTGGTCTATAGTTATCGCACCGAGTTCTGTCCCCCCTTTTGAATATGGGCACTATTATGTTGTTTTTCCACTCCCTCAGGTATCTTATTCGTTTCCCACGCCTTCGATAATATTTTATACAGCCACTCTATTCCTTTCTTCCCCATGTATTTGATCATTTCTGGGTCTACTTTATCTTCGCCACTTGCTTTAGTAATTTTGATGTTATTTATTGCCTCTTCCAACTCTTCAATATCAATTTTATTTTGGTGCGTTTCACCTTCTTGTTGTCCACCCTCCATGTTTACTTCTATTGATTGTATTCTGTCTTTTTCATCTAGATCACATTTTTGTTTATGTCTTCTCCAGACTTACATTTTTTCAGAATTTGTTTTAATTATGTTATTTTCATCCCTTATGCCAGAATCTACTTCTTTTCTTTTTCCTCTTAGACCTTTGATCATACTTGAGAATTTTTGATTTTATTGCTTATATCCTTCATTTAATTCCTTTCCAAAATCCTCCCATGTTTGTTGTTTGACCTTCTTCACCAATTCTTTTGTGTCTCTTTGTTTCTTGTCGTATATTGCCTTGTCTTTGAGCTCTTTGGTAAGTATATATTTTTTCCATGCTTGTTTTTTGTCTTGTACTACCAGTTTAAGTTCTTTTGTCCATCACTTTGTTTTTTCCTTCCAGTATTTATTATCCTATATCTGCATATTTCCTTTGCCATGCTAATTAAAATTTCTTTTAACGCTTGCCATCTATCATCTAGTGTCCATCTTCTGTTTGTTTCTCCAACCTTTTTGTTTCTATCTCCAACCTTTTTGTTTCTATCATCTTTATGTATTTACCCTTATTTTCATCTTTTGATCATTTCATTATATCTATTCGAGTGTATTTTTTTGTTCTCTCTGTGTTTAGTTTAAAATTTTTTAGTATTCCTATTACTAGTCTGTGTTATGTATCCATTTCTGCTTGCAGTTCTACTTTTACTTTACATCTTCCTCCATTTTCGCTGTATATACTATGTAGTCTATGATGCTCCTTGCGTGTCTTTCTTGTGCCACGAATGTGTATCTATTCTCTTGTTCTTGTAACCAGGAGTTTTCAATTTTCAGTTCATTTGCTATACAAAATTGTATCATTCTATTTCCATTTCTGTTTATTTTGTTTTCTCCATATGGGACGTTGAGTTGCATTCCTTGGTGCGCTTATATTTTGGGTTTAATGAGGGTGATCTAGCTGCAGCAGGCTTTTGTGACTTTTCTAAGGCGTTCGACTATTTTCGGCTTCAGTTTTCGTCCTACTTAAAATATGGAAAACAGCTGGTGGGAGGTGGGTCTGGCATTTCCAGCAAGACTTCGACCAAGTTCTTGGGTGTTTGGATTGATGACAAACTGAAATTTAGTGACCCTATTCAGGCCCTTAAGGGTAAACACCACTGTAGAGGTCAAAAAAAATTTGAACTTTAAGAATTTTTTTACGAAAAATTATACGAGATATCTACTTGTGATTAAAAAATTTTTAATGTACAAATATCAAAGAATATACATGATTTTTTCAGAATTATTTAATACAAAATAGTGATTGTAGCCCCCGGTGAACAAAAACCCTTTTTTTGCTCTACCGGAGTGTTCCGTACGTTGATTGCTTTTAAAATAAAAATTTTTATTACGGAAGTATAAGATGATCAGTGACTTCACAAAATACATCCCAAATGAGTTTAACAAAGTTTTTTTCCGATCTTTACTGAAAACTGATGACCTTGAAATTTCTGTTTTGTTTTTTTATATACCAGATAAATTATTAAAGGTAATGCACTCGCGATAATTTTCGTTCAATCTACACTTTTTTAAAAATAATACAAAGAGAAGTGTGCGCAAGTATTACATTATATATATTTTTGACCGCGTCTTTTTACAAGCTTTCATTTGACACCCCCCACTCGATGATCTGGTAATTTTTTTTTTTCACTTCCGATTTCACCCCCTAAAACTAACCCCATAAGTCAAAATTTAACTTTTAAAACTACACAGCTCTGATGAGGCCATCAATTCCTATATTAATGCCAAATTTCAACGTTCTATGTCAAATAATAATCCATCGTTAGTCTTATAAAATTTTTAATTATTTAATACAAAACATTTCTAAATGACAATTTCAAAAACTTTTGGTTTCAACCTCCTTAATTATTTTTTAAGGGTCTCAGGCTGAATAGTCATCTTTCACCATGTACAAACCACATAGCAAATATGAAACCATTTACGAACTCTTTAAAAAAAACCGGTCAAGTGCAAGTTGAACTTGCGCAATTAGTGTTCCGTACGTTGATTGCTTTTAAAATAAAAAATTTTCTTACAGATGTATAAAATGATCAGTGACTTCACAAAACACACCCCAAATGAGTTTTCAACAAAGTTTGTTTCTAATCTTTACTGAAATCTGATGACCTTGAATTTTTTTTTTTTTTTTTTAAATACCAGAAGAATTATTAAAGGTAATGCACTCGTGATAATTTTCGTTCAATCTACACCCCGTGGAGAATATTCCGGAATTTTTTCAAAATTTTTTGATAAGTACTTTTCGAGATAAGGCGCGGGACAGCGATTTTTCGCGATTTTTAAAAAAAAATACAAAGAAAAGTGCGCGTAAGTATTACATTATATATACATTTTTTACTCGTGTTTTCACAAGCTTTCATTTGACACCACACTCGATGACTTGGTAAAAAATTTTTTTTTTCACTTCCGATTTCACCCCCCAAAATTTAACTCTTGAAACTACATGGCTCTGATGAGACCATCAATTCCTATATTATTACCAAATTTCAACTTTCTATCTCAAATAGTTTCGGAGAAAATCGGGTGTGACAGACAGACAGACAGACAGACAGACACCGAAGTGATCTTATAAGTGTTCCGTACGGAACACTAAAAATTTAGTGAAAAATGCCTTTTATTGTTTGCAAGAATTTTATGACTGCAACGTGTGTTTGTTTAAATAATTCTAATTTATTATTTACTGTAATTTTAATGATTTTCCAATTAATTTCTTTTTTTGGACTGAATTCGGTTTTTGTTGTTTTTAGCAGAAGTAATTGTTTTTGACATTTGTTTATTATGTAGTATAATTTTAATGATTTTTCAAAAAAATATTTTTTGGGACTGAACACAAGTTTATTATTTTTAGCTGATTTAATTGTTTTTGACAATTTACAACAAAAAAAGCGATTATTCTTTCTTTCTGTCTATAAGTCTTGAAGAAAATATAAAAATTACTCTCAAGGTAAAAATTGGAACATCTACAATGTGACTGATATGGGAAAAAGCTTTTTTTTGACGAGATGTACAAGGCATGTAAAAATTCCTGTGGGATAGTTTTGTTGAGCTAGTCAAAAGACAGCTTGAATAATTTTTTCGGAATGAATTTTTGTATCATAGTGTTTTTTTAGGTAATTTCTGAAGTGCATCGAATAAGAAGTCAAATATCAGAAGAAGAGGAGGAAGACGAAGAAGAAGAAGGACGAGATGATAGGAAATTTATGGAAGAAGATGGCGGCAGCGAGGTAAGCTGAAGTTATTTTTTTCAAGATGAACTGGTGTTCGCTTATTGTACTAATAAAATGCTTACAGCTCTTTTTAAACAAGAATTCATCTTAAATACCTTAAAATTACCCCATTACTTACAGATAATAGAGTATCACATACCAGATCTCGATAATCCTGAAACAGTAGTTCGCAATGTGCCAGCCTTACCTATCAAGAAGAACGTCATTTCAAAAATAGCACAGGCCCTACAGCGGGTCACAGGATCTCCTGTTGAACACGAAGCAATAGCCCAACAGAGCATAGAACAACAGGAAACCGACCAACAGATTACGGAAGATGGTCTGAATCAGTTCTTTAAAACTGAACTGACCGACACCGAGGGAGAGGGTGAGGAATATCCACATGTTACCGGGGAGGACGAGGGGCATTATGTTATCGAGGAGGAGACGAGTATTAGGCCGATATTTAGGCATGAGGGGACGAAGGTAGGATGAAGAAATTTCATAAGTGCGGTCATTGCATCATTAAAATTTCCGATTTCCTAGATGTATAAACGAAAAGGACCAATTCAAAGGAAAATCCCCAAAGTAGCGGCCCAACCGCAAAATACGTCGACCGTGCCCTTGGAACAGATCAACGAACCGCCGAACCCGTTAGGCTCGATTACTCAGGAAGCTCTGAGTAATTTGCCTTGTAAGAAGCCTGTCAATGTCAAAGTTGGCGATAAGATGGTGAAGGTGCAGAAGTTTATTATCAGTAAAGAGGAGATGAAACAGATGGCTAAATTAGGTAAGTTGGTCGTTTATAGGACTATCTCGTGTTTTACGTCCTTTTTAAGGTTTTTGTGGTCGGGAAGTCTGAAAGTTATGTTACTTTTTCGTTTTTTTCAATCGTCAAGTGCAAGTTGGACTTGCGCAATTAATGTTCCGTACGTTGACCACGTTTATTATTAAAAATTTTGGTGCGTAGGTATAAAATAATCAATGACTTCACAAAACACACCCCAAATGAGTTTTCAACAAACTTTTTTTTTCGATTTTTACTGAAAAGTAATGACCTTGAAATTCTTGTTTTTTTTTTATATACCAGATAAATTATTGAAGGTAAGGCACTCGTGATAATTTTCGTTCAATTTACACCCTGTGGAGAATATTCCAGAATTTTTTCAAAATTATTTGATCAGTACTTTTCGAGATGAGGGGGCAGCGATTTTCCGCGGTTTTTTAAAAATAATACAAAGAAAAGTGTGCGCAAGTATTACATTATATATATATTTTTAACTCGTATTTTCACAAGCTTTCATTTGACACCACACTCGATGACCTAGTAAAAAAAATTTTTTCACTTCCGATTTCACCCCTTAAGTCAAAATTTAACTTTCAAAACTACTCAAAATTATTACCAAATTTCAACTTTCTATGACGAATAGTTTCAGAGAAAATCGGGTGTGACAGACAGACAGACGAACAGACAGACAGACACCGAAGTCATAAGTGTTCCGTACGGAACACTAAAAAGACCTGTAAAAACCATTTGTCACAATTTTTTGTCGAGAAACCACACAAGTTCTACAGTGACGGGGTTGTGGTGTTGCCAGAAAAATTGCAGTATATCATCGAAGAAAATGGCACGTATTTAGTTTAATAAAGTTATTTCAGAATTAAAAAAAAAATGACCTTAATTTTGACTTTAAACGATCCAGTAATTTTTCGTCAGCCTCTTATAATCGCGACTTGTATGGGCAAAGGAAGCACTACATAAATAACTTTACTAATTTTTTTCTAGGTATTTTAGATATTAAAAATGGTCAAGTCACAATGAGAAACCCAGGACAACCGATTTTAAATGCGGTTATCAAGCCGGTACAACAGAGCGACATCGAAAGCTTATTGAACAGACAAAAAAATCCCAACAAGACTCCATTAAAACAGTATGAGAGGAAAGGACATAGTAGTCAAAGTTATTCGGAAAATGCCGTCGAAAATATTGTTGAAGATTTTGCTGAATAATAAAAATATAGTTGTTTTAGGTATAGCGCCCATAGATTAGCCGCTGTCAGTAGACTTATTTGTGTTTGCCTTGGTTCAAATTGGGTGACATCTCAACTTCCAACAAACATGGCTCACCATACCCTGTGGGTGTCGGACCTTCAGTGGACTTTTTAAGCCCTACTTTTTGGAGTTATGAAGTAACTTTTTTGCAAATTCATATTTACAATTATAGACAACTTTATATAAGTCTTTTTTTCAACTTTAGAATTGATCGTTTTAGTAACGTTACGTTATAATATTTAACACATTGACACTACATATCACTCTCCTACACCAAGCGCTTTATTTTTGCACTCGAAATGCTTTTTGCTACCCATATTAACATCTTTCCTGATGATGCTACCATGGTTAGCGAAATGTGCTTCGCGTGAAAAAATAGTGTGCAGGGGTGATGTTTGTCGTGTAGTGATAGTTTTGGTGTTTTTTTTTCGATAGTATAGAATGTTAACGGAAATTGTGTTATAATATTAACAATTAAGGTATTTTGTTAATTAAGGGTATATATTTACATTTACAACACTTTCCGTAAATGCATTTTTTGTAAAAACAACAGGCCTATTAGGTAAAATAAAAATTGCCATTTGTAGAGGACGTGTTTTTTTATTTGATTTAAAGCCTCCTAAGGGTCAAAGAAGAGCAAGATATTTTTGTCTAAACTTTAATAACGGATTTTTAAATTTTTTCCACAGTCGGTATAAAATCAATTCGGGGAATAAAATAGCATGGTAGGACAGCCACCACACCCCAAAACAAAACGGATCATATGATATGGATGGAAAACCAGTTTTGCTGCCATTTTTGCACCACGCCTAGGCTTGCCCAAACAAGCAGGAGCGATAATGTTGGACATAGGCGTTTGACAAAAGCTGGCACGACTGATTTGCTTTGGGTTCATTTGATACATTACGAAACAAATCTAGTCATTGATCTCGGGTAGAATATATATATATATATATATAATATATATATATATATATATATATATATATATATATATATATATATATATATATATACATATATATATACATACATACATATACATACATATACATACATATACATATATATACATATATATATATATATATATATATATATATATATATATATATATATATATATATACATATATATATATATATATATATATATATATATATATATATATATATATATATACATATATATATATATATATATATATATATATATATATATATATATATATATATATATATATATACACATATAGGGTGTTATGGAAATCACTGCATATATTTGAACTGGCACCTCTTTGTAGTAAAACCGCTTACAGAAAATTCACCTTAAATAGCGGATCTCAATAATAAAGTAAAAAATCGACCCTAAAGAAATGACGAAATGAACATTATTAACAGGAACGTGACATTTACAGTGTTGGTGAGATTTAACTCAGCGCAGGCGTATTGTACAAACAGCAATACCTGCGCCTGAGCTAGTTCGTACAATGGCGGCCTTTCAGGTGTGGGTTGGATTGGCGGTAGAATCCTTTTTTTTTAGATATTTCAAAAATTTTTGAATTTGAAAAAACAGTATATATATATATATATATATATATATATATATATATATATATATATATATATATACATATATACATATATATATATATATATATATATATATATATATATATATATATATATATATATATATAGATATTATAGGGTGTTATACGACGCACATGCTAACGTTGACAATAAAATGTTTTGAACTGTCAGTTCGAAGAAATTTTGATTTTTTTTTAAATGGAGAGCCCCGTATATTATTTTATTTTTGAGTCCTACTAAAAATTCTAGATATTATTTGTCTAACATACCGTAAGTCTACTATGTATATATATGTATATATATTTATATATATTTATATTTATATATATTTATATATTTATATATATTTACATATATTTATTTATATATTTATATATTTATATTTATATATTTATATATTTATATATTTATATATTTATATATATATATATATATATATATATATATATATATATATATATATATATATATATATATATATATAATATATAAAGGGTGTTTTTTTATAGAGGTATAAAACTTTAAGTTGGCAACACTTTTTTAACTGGCAGCCATTTTGTCAGCTGTCAAGTGATTTATGTTTAGTTTGGTGTGGCATTTCAACATGAATAGACTGACGCCTGAACAAACGCTTCCAAATTGTGCAAATTTATTTTGAAAATCATGGTTCTGTTCGAAATACGTATCGCGCACTACGTCCATTTTACGGTCAACATAACCGTCCATCAGAGCAATTAATTCGATTAACTATGGAACGTTTTCGCACCACGTTTACTCTAAATGATAATACGCATCCACAGAGACGTCGTACAGTGCGTACAGAAGAAGTCATTGCTGCTGTAGAGCGTAGCGTAGAGGAAGACCCGAATCAGTCTATCCGCCATCGTGCACAGGAATTGGATATGTGTCCATCCACTTTATGGAAGATTTTGCGGAAAGATCTTGATTTGTGTGCTTACAAAATCCAACTCGTGCAACAATTGAAGCCACACGATCACCTAGCAAGGCGTAGATTCGGTGAATGGACCCAAAACAAGATTGCCGTTGATCCCGATTTTCATAAGCGAATTTTGTTTAGCGATGAAGCTCACTTTTGTTTGAATGGATATACATCAATAAACAAAACTGCCCTATTTGGAGTGATGATAATCTTCAAGTGTATGTTGAGACACCGTTACATCCAGAAAAACTGACTGTTTGGTGTGCTTTATGGGCTGGTGGAATCATTGGTCCGTACTTCTTTAAAAACGATGCTGGTCAGAACGTTACAGTCAATGGTGACCGCTATAGAGCCATGATTACTGACTTTTTCGTTCATCAATTGAAAAACCATGATGTGCAGGAGCTGTGGTTTCAACAAGACGGCGCAACATGTCACACAGCTCGTGCCACAATTGATTTATTGAACGAAACGTTTGGTAACCGCATAGTTTCACGTTTCGGACCCGTGAATTGGCCTCCAAGATTGTGCGATTTAACGCCGCTAGACTATTTTCTGTGGGGATATGTGAAGTCGCTAGTCTACGCCGATAAGCCCGAAACCATTGACCACAAATGTTGGAAAAAGTCATCGAACATTGGACCTCCAGATTAGACTACGTCCGAGCCAGCCGTGGCGGTCATATGCCAGAAGTCATATTTTAAATTATAATGCCAGACGATTATCTTTCGAATAAAGTAAATTTCATGTCAATTTAAAAAATTCATCTTTGTTTTATTCCATTTCAAAGTTCTATACCTCTATAAAAAACACCCTATATATGTACATATACATATACACACGCACATATATATACAGTGACAGGCAGAAAGTTTGTGACGTATCGGATTTTTCTTTATTATTCCAGTTAGAAGAAAACTGAATTTATAGGTGGCTTTTGCCTCACTTAAAACTGAAAAAATGATTTTCCGTTGCCGATTGTCCAAGAGTTACTCTGTTTGTTAAAACATCGAGAACGTTTATAAGTAAAAATTTCATTTTAGGGTAGTATGCTAAACAAAAGATATATTGGAGAAAAATCGTATTTTGTCAGTTTTTGACCATTAAAAATATAATCAGGAGGATATTTTTCTTTTTTGAATTTGAAATATATTTCTTAAATTGCTTCGAGAATTTAAACATTTATTTTTTGATTCCAAGCTGTTTTATATATTAAGTAAATTTAGGTGGTTGAAATTGTCAATTCGGTAACCATTTTTTTTTTTCTACATTCATAGTATCTTATGATGTTCCCAGATACGCAGGTTCGGCACAGATAATTTGTCTTTTTATAGTTTTTTCAAGAACAAGTATTTAAAATAGCGTATTTTATATTAAAGAAACCTAAAATATAAATGAAGTTTTTTTAAAAAACTAGTGAGTATTAATTAGAAATAATTGTGAGGTAAACTAGGATCGAACATCTGTCCCAAAATTCTAAAAATAATGTAACTCCATCTATACAAAAGAGTATCATTTTTTTTTCAGCGAAGCTAAAAAATTTTGTCTCGGACAGAAAAAATAACACGATTTTAAAATTCCTCGGCTTCAAGAACCCCACTCAAGACATAACACGATATATACAAGACAACCCTTCTGACCTGCTGCCCTAATCCCAACTTATCCTCTACCAAGTGATCTAATTGAAATAAAAAATAAAACCGGCCAAGTACAAGTCAGACTTGCACTAATTGTGCATCGTGATGGCTGAAGTATTCTATAAAATTTAGTCACACCTTTATCTTCGATATAAGAATTACCAGGAGTAGTAAAAGTTTAAAACAATTATTTCCTACCTAAATATTTGTAATTATAAACAAATAAAATAAAATTATTTTGTCTCGGTACCTATCCGTTGGTCACCAGAAATCAAGAGAATGTATTTTATTTGTGATTGGCCAAATGCTTAAAGCAGTAATTTACTGATAAGTATATGAGCATATTACCGATTGCACCGAATATGTATTGATATTTTATTTCATTTGGTCTCGGTTAAATTCACAACTTTCCACGAAAAAAATCTCGACCCTATTGTCAAGTCAAATAGTTTTTTTTTTATACCAGTCAAATTATCAAACCTAATGCACTCGTGCTAATTTTTGCCCAATTTACACCTTATGGAGAATATACCTACCCAGAAACTTGTGGGGTCAATCACGCGTTGAAAAATACTAAAAATAGTAAATGAGGAGAAACCGGCAGTAATAAAAAGAGACGTTTATAGACAGAAAATATGAAAAGTGTGGTTTACTGTTACCAGTAATTAAAAATAATTTATTTCAGGTAAATTTAAAGTAAGATAATGTTAACTAGGAGTGAGTTAATAGATTTTTTAACTTTTAAAATTCAAAACATTTAATTTTCGAAAGCCCATGAACTCGCAAAAGTACCTTCCAAAATTGCCTAATGTTATTAAATATTGAATTTGACATAAAGGAAGTGTCTACCATTAAACCAAACTATAAAACTATTCCAGTAAATATTGCACTATTATTATAATCCTAATATAATTACTGCTTTATAGGTGTTAATTAAGTTAACATTATGTTAAAGTTTACCTTTCGATTTCGCCGGATTTCTCGATTATGTTATTAATCGATTAACACCTCCATCTGTCAACAAAAATGGCTGGCGCGGTTATTCAAAACGTATAAAAAATCATATAAATTGAAATTACTTGCATTATTACTTAAAATATTTCAAAAATAAGAACAAGAAATTATTTTATGTTGATTTTACAGAAAATTTTTTCATTCTGTGTGCCCTTGGTTCTCGAATACATAACAGAATTGAACAATAATGGATAGGACGACATCCACAAAATTATTTTCAAAAAATCCCTGAACTGTTGCTCAAGAGAATGTCAATAAAACGTAAACAGAAAGATAGAACTTTAAAATTTGTAGGAAATCATCGTAATACGTATTAACCATTATCAAACTTTAAATTCTATTTCGTGGAAAAATCTAAACAACTTAAGTGAGGTTATGTTACTATCACATTTTTTAAGTGTTTTACGTGGTGGAAGTACTCAACAGTTTTCTGTCGTAGCCAAGCGTTTTACCCACCATGACGAACAGTTACAAGGTGAGTTTAAAGGTTTTTGTCCTTAATTTTCTATATATTTTAATTGTTGTCATTTATAGGAAGCGATTGCTGCTTTAAATAAGTTACAAAGTAATGTGGAGTATATTAAACATGCTAAGATTAAGAATAATCAAGAGAATAATATGATTGAGATGGAAAAGTTTCTTAAGAGGTAGATAAACTAAAGTGTATTTTAAGCCCCTTTTAGAGATCAGTATGAAACATTTTGGGTTTATGATATACCTATAGCATAAACCGAAGAATTAAGAACTAATTTTTTTCTTTATGATACAGGTATAAATATTTAGCTTAGTCAACATAGCTGTTGTTATTAATACTATTTCTAAGGCTTAATTAGTTAGGTCTGTTATTTTTTGTTGAAGGTCTGGCATGTCTTTAGATCAATTAGACACTCTACCAGTAATCCACATAGCAGGTACCAATGGTAAAGGAACCACTTGTTCCTACTGTGAAAGTATTTTACGTAATCATGGATACAAAACAGGGTTTTATTCGTCACCACATTTACTCGAAGTTAGGGAAAGAATAAGGCTAAATGGCATACCGATATCGCAGGAAAAGTTTGCAGAACAATTTTGGAAAATTTATTGTAGATTAGATAATGCAAAGGTGTGTAAAAAGCAATGGTTTCTCTAAAAATAGGTATAGGATGTCCTAAATTATGTGTGCATTATTGTTAACTTGTATATAATTTTATTTCTTTTAGAGTGCACCGTATGACATGCCGCTGTACTTTCGTTTTTTAACTTTGATGGCTCTACACATATTTTTAGCTGAAAAAGTTGATGTGGCCATTTTGGAAGTAGGGATTGGTGGCGAATATGACTGCACAAACATAGTCAGGTAGGTTTTTTCTTATGATATAGGGAAAAGTGGGTATGATGTAAACAAATGACCAAGATATGTTTTACCCCCCAGATATAAATAAGAGTGGACAGAGTATGTCATTCATAATATTATTTCCTGTCAGATAAATGATCCATAGGAAACTCAGTGAGGGCAGTAAGGACAAGTAGGAAACAGCGAGCAGATTTTCAACCTTCCAGACCAGCGTTGTCACTTGTATTTGTTAATTTTAATGGCAAGTTATATGTGGTTATATACAGTAACAGTCAGAAAGTGTGTGACATGGAATTTTTCTTTATTATTATTATATATATATATATATATATATATAATATATATATATATATATATATATATATATATATATATATATATATATATATATATATATATATATAATATATATATATATATATATATATATATATATATATATATATATATATATATATATATATATACATATATATATATATATATATATATATATATATATATATATATATATATATATATATATATATATATATACAGGGTGCAGCGCCAAAATCTGGACAAATTAAACATTTATTTGAAACATAATTTTTATTGCAAAAATGGAGAAGTTTATAATTATTCTTTTTTACTAAATTGTTTGTTAGGTCATAAAGAACACATTTACTCAATATAACCGCCTTCTGCTTGAATGATCGCCTCCATTCTCGGTCTGAAGCGGTCGCAGGCCCGTTTTAATGAGTCACGGTCCATATCGGCGAATGCCGCTTCAATAGCGGCTCTCGGTTATGCGACGTTTGGATGTCTAAACTTATTAGTGACCCTTTCAACCACGCTCCATACATAGAAGTCCAAAGGATTTAAATCTAGGCTGTTGGGAGGCCAAAATTCTTTGGACCAAAACATGTTGACGTTATCCGACACCAATTTTTTCCTTGCCGGCGTAGCAAAACCTTCGTTGGACTTCTCCGACTCGTTATACTTCGCGACAACATCATACACAGTTGAGAGGCCAAAATTCTTTGGACCAAAACATGTCGACGTTGTCCGACAACCAATTTTTTCCTTGCCGGCGTTGCAATACCTTCGTTGGACTGTTCCGACTCGTTAACTTCGCGACAACATCATACACAGTCGATCTTGGATACCTGAAGAATCGAATGATTTCTGTCGCTGAGCGCCCAGCGCGAACACTTTCGATAATCGCGGCTCTTAGATTATACTCCGCACTTGGTTTCAACATTGCGACTTTTTCGAGGTTATGAATGTTTAGTATATGCGTCAAGCTATTTGGACGCCAATCGGGACCTCTTAAAGTGGTATAGAACGACGAGAAATTTATTGTGAATTTTGTCCGGATTTTGGCGCCGCACCCTGTATATATATATATATATATATATATATATATATATATATATATATATATATATATATATATATATATATATATATATATATATAATCATATATCCCTTCTACCATATGGTGTAGGGCAGGGCTTTTTTTCTCCCTCTCAATCTCCACATATAAACTTCTTCCATTTGTCTCTATTCTTTGCCATTTTCACTGCTTCTTTCCAGGATTTTCCCTTCTCCTTAAGTATACCTCCAATACTCCTATTCCAGGTCTGTCTAGGTCTACTGAACATATTTATTAGGAAAGAGTGTTTTTTAAAATTTTTAAATGTATTCATTACATTGGTATAAGAATTTATTTTCTAATTTCCAGTTATGTTTTACTTGTTTTAGAATCAACAATTAAAAAATTGTGGTTTTCCTAAAACCACAACTCTCGCATGGACAATTATCGAATATTTTTACCCTATCACTTGCGGTTGAGTTTTTTGTTTTTTAAAGGACATTCTAGCATCATAATTTATTGCAAAACATAACGGAAAACACTTTGAATGTTTTCGAGATTTTCCTTACAGAACAGATTTGTATTCATTATATTGACATGCTTTCTATACAAGTACACAAAACATACATTCCATTGACAATATTTTTTCTCAAAAATTTAAGATCTTTTTAAATCCCGACAACCTTGGAACTTCATGAACGTAAAATAGTACATCTTTTTTCCTGATAACTTATTACATACTTGCCATAGATAACATAATGCAGTTTACTTTAGGTTTTCATAAAGTTGTGTTTGTATTGTTTTTTTAGTAAAGATGTCATTTAATTTTAGTATCTGTCAAATTGTATGTGTGTACAATGGCTGCTGAAAAATTACATCTTAATATGTGACGATAATTATCAACGTTCGTGAAATGCTGCTAAAATATTTAACGAAAGGCTCTTATATATCTTTAAAGAACATGGTTTTGTAGATAGCAGATATAAAGTCATCATAGGCCTGTTACTAACGAAGAAGCAAATTTTAATGCAATGTTCTCGACTGTCGAAAATCTTCAAATGGCGCTATTTGGAAGACGCGAACACGTTGGAATGTTAGAGCGGTCGATTAGTTGAGTTTTAGTATAAAATTAATTTCATGCTTACAAACCAAAATTTCTAAACGTTTACAAGAAGGGGATTATGATGCTCGACTAGATTTTTGTTCTTGGCTACAAGGAAAGAAGAAATGAGACATATCTTTTTAAAGAGGCATCTTTTTTACTGACGGGGCTGTTTTCTTCTGATGGAGTGGTTGGCTCACCTAATTGCAGATGGTGGGCAAAATGTAAATTTTGTATTAGAAACTAAAAATTAATACTTCTTTAAAGTGAACTTGTGATGTGGGGTATTGAACACTCAAGTTCCCTTTCTTTTTATGACAAAGTTTAATGTTGGATAGCGACCTGCCATTCTTAAACACAGGAATATTTATTTTTTTACATGAATTTCCACTTCAGCAGCACAGAGGACAATAGCTGAATGAACAATTTGAAGACCAGTAGATTGGACATCATTCTGCTAATCCTTGGCCAGCGAGATTTCAGGACTTAACACTGCTCGATTTTTTTTAAGGAAGAACTCACCTCAAGAATCTCAAGAACAAAGTTTATGATCAGAGACCTTTCAAAAATATTAAACATCTGAAAAATATGAATAAGGCAGTGCGTAAATAGCGGTGGCCACGTCGAAATGCAAACTAGATAATTTTTTTTTAAGTTTATGGTTTTTTTTTTTTTTTGTTTATGTAATTTCAAGAGTGTCTGTAATTTATTTATTTTTTATGTACTGTATAGCCAATGTCTTTGTTACCTTTAGTAAATGTTAATTGACTATGTTTCTTTCCCTTTTCTGCAATAAAATTGTGACGCTAGAGTGTCCTTATAAAAATAGAAACCTCAAACTACATGTTACAGGGTAAAAACATTCAATAGTTGTCCATGCAACAGTTACGGTTTCACGAAAATCATCATATCTCAATTAATGGTTGTGAAAGAAGTAAAACGTGGCTTGGAATCAACAAATACATTTTAAAATTCTTCTATTAATTTACCCAATGTATTTCAAATTCAAGAAAAAAAAAATCTTGCGATTATATTTTTTTTGGTCAAAAACTGACATAATACGATTTTGGTCCAATCGATCTAAAATTTTGCGCACTATCATAAAATAGGATTCTAAACACTTTTTCCTAATAAATATTTTCGATATTTTAACAAACAGAGTGACTTTTGGACCTTAAACTTTAGAAAATTCAAATTTCCCACCAAACGCCAAATAACAGTCGGCATTTCAGGGTTTCAAGTGATGAAGAATCCACCTATAAGTTCACTTTTTTTCTAAATTTCGTAATAATGAAAAATCCCACACGTCGCACAGTTTCTGCCTCTCATTGCATAACTTATTAAAGCACAAATTTGGAAAACATTAGGTGTTTCTTATAAATATACTGTTATTTACTTTCTTCCCTATTACCTAAACTTATGCACGATAATTTTACTTTATTAGATTAGACTTTTAATATTATAGCGAAAGCCGGTGAACCATTGAATATTTGAAATTTTAGAAATCTGGCAACACTTACATTTAACTGCCTTTCTCCGAGTCCAATGTTAATCTTCGATCACATGTAGTTGTAAACAAACGGAGCCTTGATTTTATCACAATAAAAATGATTATTTGAAGTTATTTTCTACAAGTACCATTTTTAAATAAATATAAATTTTGGAAAATTTAATTTCAGAAAACCTTTGGTAGCTGGCATTACTCCCTTAGACATAGATCATACCACGTTGTTAGGTAACTCCTTGGAGTCTATAGCTTGGAACAAGGCTGGAATTATGAAACCGGGGGCTCACGTTTTTACTGCCTTTCAACCTGAGGGTGCTATGAAAGTTTTAAAACAAAGGAGTGTAGAGAGAAATGTATGTTATTGCTAAACATTAAGGATTTACAAGAAATGTTTCTTTATTTTATGTATTTTTTTAGTGTACCTTAAATGTTATTAAGGACTTTTATTCGGAAAGCAGAAACTCGAAAATACCGCAGCATATACAAATGACCAATGCAAGTTTGGCATTAGCTATAAGCAGAGAGTTTATAAATCTGAGTAAGTACCCTCTTGATACACGGTGTCGCATACAAAAGTTTAATTTTAAAATTGTGTGTAATTAGAGTAAAATACAATTTACTGAATGAAAAACTGTATGTATTGTATTCTTTCTTAAAATAATGTAATCTAAATGTACTCGTAATTAATTTCCGTGATTTCTGGTTGTATATTTACTTTTATTTGCTTCAGGGAGCTGGGTTTGTTACTGTACTCTTTAGTTTTGGAAATATCTCCACAAGAAACAATCCATGGGTGTCAAATCAGGGCTATATAGAGCCTGGTTTATATCACTTCGTTTTAACATCCAGTTATTCGGAGGGCTACGTTGGAATGTAGGAATCTTTGGCAGAACTATACCACTGCACTACTTCTAAAGCTAAAGACACGAATATTTACTAAGAATGCGTCCTCCTAGGCACTTGATAGTTTCCGTATCAATATCGGGATTCCCTTATTAACCAAATTTAAATCCATTTATAGGATAACCTATATAATAATTACCAAAGAAATTATTATTACTATTTAGAATATAATTTTATTTTTAATATTTTAAGGACCTAAGAACGTGAATAACAACGTAATCGTTAAGGAATTCAATGTAGAAATCGCTAAAAAGTGTGTAGAGGAAGCACGATGGGCCGGTAGATACGAAATTATCCCGAGGAGCAACTTAGTGTAAGTAGTCAATGTAGCAAACGTTGTCTACATTCTTATTTCTCAATAATATGCTATCAAGAAGTAACTTTGCATATTTATTTTAGATTTTATTTAGATGGCGCTCATACTGTAGAGAGCATGCAAGTTTGTTCAGAATGGTTTGAAACAAAATCGGAGCCATCCGAAAATCATCAAAGAGTTTTAGTATTCAATGTAACCGGGGAGAGAAATCCCGAGAATCTGCTGACATTGCTTGTCAAATGCCGTTTTAGTATTGTGATTTTTTTGCCTAATGTGGGTGATGATGATGACAGTGCAGGTATGGTTTAATAGTCTAATTTTTAATATATATATATATATATATATATATATATATATATATATATATATATATATACATGTATATATATATATATATATATATATATACATGTATATATATATATATATATATATATATATATATATATATATATATATACATATATATATACATATATATATATATATATATATATATATATATATATATATATATATATATATATATATATATATATATATATATATATATATATATATACATATATATATACATATATATATATATATATATACATATATATATACATATATATATACATATATATATATACATATATATATACATATATATACATTAGAGTGCCGGATCTCATAGAGGGGGAAAAATGTCGGAATCTTGTTCGTCTGGACCCCACAAAAGATTCCCCTTTCTAGATATTGAGATAGCCGAAATTTGAGCTCGATTAAACGACGTTAACCCGTGCCGCTCGTCGCTCAAAGTTTGAAAAAATCCAAATTTTTGGCCAAAAAACTGACATATGGAGCCATAACTCCAGAACGGTAAATAATAGAAACACGCTTAATATCTCAAAAGAAAGCTAATGTTGTTCTTCAAAATTTATATTCTATACATAATTGTTGTTATTTTAAGTCAAACCGAGTTACAACAGCCTTTAGCCCCAAAAACGTGACCTGGTACCACTAGGAGCATACTTCGTATATTTTGTTATTAAGTGATAAATTTTGCTTTTTTTTGGTATATTTTTGAGTTTAAAGTAGAAATATAATAAAAAAACAAGTAATACTGATAAGTCTAATGACATTTTTTATTTTAAAATATAAAAAATTAGGTATATAATACATACAAAACAGACACAGAAAAGATACAGATGTAGTACCTACATGAATTGATAATTTTACATAGTTATCTAATCTATTCTAGAGCTTTTGTTAAAGTAGTTTTTCAAACGTCAGGATATAATGCTCGGCATTTACTTACAACTTGCAGGACATATTGCTTTTGGTCTTCATCTTTTGTTAGAAGGTCGTTAAAGTCGGTTATTAATTTAACACCACGCTCAGCCATATCATTAACTACTTTTAATGTTTTGACAATTTTCAATCCTTCTTGGAAGTCATTATTTTGAGGCCAGGTGTTTGGATGTTGTCTTAGGAAATCTGTTTTTATATTAAATTGGTCAAAGAATGTAAACGTTTCTTTGGTAAGTAAATTTACCAATCCTCCATCAACTACCTCTTTTAAGTTTTCTTTCCTAACTTTTGGATTTACAACCCTAGCGTGCTGTGATGGTTCATCTGTGCTACTGAGCAATTTATTAGCCATTAACAACTTTTCATCGTCTGTAATGGTGGGATCAAAAAACGATAATCCCACCAACTTTGCATTCAAATACCACAAATGGTTCGAAAATTTGGTCAGGGCTATTTCTGCAATGTCGTTGTCACATTCTTTATAGTCTAACAGACTATGCAAATACCTAAAACCCACAACATTGCCGTCTAGTGATCCAACAAATACGAGAACCAACTGCAATAGCTCCTTGTGGTCATCTCTGGGGTGGCTCTCAGTTAATTTGGTCTCGAATTCAGCAGTAACATTTGCAATTACTTCTGGAGTTAGCTGCTTTTGTATTAGATTGTCACTGATACCTGTGTCGTATTTTCCTTTGTCTATCTTGGGCCACGCAGTGAGGAATCTCTTGAAAATGTCTGGATGAGGTCCAGTGGTTGATCCCATTTTTGTGTCGAATACGCCTCTTAATAGAATTTCCAAGATATGGTGACGGCAAGCTAGGTATAACAGTTCTCTTCCTAACATTTGCTCCAATATGACGCATGCTCCTTTGAGTCTTCCCGTGTTGGATGCTGTAGTGTCGAAGCACATCGCCTTGACGGTGTTGAGAAGACCCCATTCATGTAGGCATTCATATACGGCTACGGCTTGCTCCTCTCCAGAGCTGTTTGCTGTTACAGGAACTCCCAGCAGCTGTTCCTTTTCGCCATATGAAATAGCTATAGCTATTCGCTCACATTGTTCATTTTTTAAAACACCCGGTAAAAGTTTACCGTCCCAATGGACAACCACGGGCTCTTTTTCAGGAATGTTTACTTTATCAAAATTTTTTTTATTATATTCTCTGAACATTTGCCTTCTATCATGTAATAAAGTTTTCGAGACTTTGTACTCAAAAGGGTCAAGGTTTAGTGCTTCTAGAGTAACTATTAAAATTCTCGTGGTATTTCTGTCGGATACCTTACATCGATCTAATAAAATGGACAATTTCATGTTTAAAATCTCTTTAAAGCCCCTTGCAAATGAAACTTTCATCCTCTTGCTCTCAGATGGTCCTGGATCTTCTGCAGCTTCTTCAGGGATGTCCATTTCCTCCAAGCTCTCAAGTTCCTGGTAGATGCTGCCCTCTTCAGTGTCTTCTCCTTCTTTGAACTTGTCTTCATCATCCGTCTCTAAGAAGCAACAAAAGAAAGAGAAAAAAAAAGACTATAAAAACTTGTCGTTTTACCAGAATAGTAATAATACATAGGTACTAAATTACCTACTTCTAATTATCAAAAGGTATTATTTAAAAAATATAAACTCAATCATAAAGATGCCAAATCATGCTCTCATGTACAATTTTCTTTCAATTATAATGAAACTATTTACTTATTTGTTTATCTATTTTTTAGAATACTAATAATAAAAAAAAAACTCACCATTATCAAAAGTTGCTTCTTGGATTTATCGGTTCATTTTTGCAAGTTCCTTTTGCACCTTGATTTCTTCAGCTCGAGACAACTTGAGATCCACTCCAGTCATGGAACCTGGGCGGCCCTTCTGCCTCTGTTTCACGAGAAACGCCTTATCTTCTTCCGATTTCATCAGAGCCAAGGCATCTTGTTGAGCAATATCAAAGAGATCATCCAACTTTTCAACAAACTGTTTAAATTTGTTCTTGGCCGTTTTCGATGTTTTCTTCCGGTCTTTTTGAAGAGTTCTCCACTCGGCGTGAAGTTTTTCCAGCTTAGTAATTGCATCTTGCTCATGTTTAGTCGGGATTCGAGCTTTCTCCCAAAAAATGAACACTTCTCGTATTGTAAGTTTTGCTGATTCTCTTACAGTTAATTTCACAGTACGTAAATTATAAAATAAAGCACACAAAACTTGACGATTTGAGGGTAGTTTACAACCGGTGATCTGGTGAATGGGATAGCCCACAAGAAATATTTTTTTCCTTGGTCCGGCTTTGTACACCTGATGTGGATGCCATTTCAGAGGCCAATAGGTAAATAACAGTTAACTTGGAAAATGAAAACAACTTTAATTTCAATAAAATGTTTTCAAATGTCTTTTAAAATAATACTATAATAGTTATAAAAACAATAACACACACACTTGGAAAATTAAAAAAAAAAACGTTAAAATATCTTCACTAGATAATTGTTCGATCTAACCAGCTCAAAGGCACTTTAGAAACTAAACTGAATAAATAAAAGGTCGGTTGTACGCTGAAGTAAAATCACCATCCCTAAAATAGAAATTAGATTCACCCTCCTTTTTACCTGTCAAACGGGTCTTTCTTTGGTAAACTAGTCAGGTAATCCCCAAATAAAAATTTAAACAAAAGGCTCTTTATGTTTGAAAATTGAGTTCCAAAATACTTTTTAACAAAAAAATGTTAATTCCGAGACACATTATATAAAAACCCGTAAATTCTTAGAATACTCCCAAACTGGCTCCTACTGGTACCAGGTCACGTTTTTGGGGCTAAAGGCTGTTGTAACACGGTTTGACTTAAAATAACAACAATTATGTATAGAATATAAATTTTGAAGAACAACATTAGCTTTCTTTTGAGATATTAAGCGTGTTTCTATTATTTACCGTTCTGGAGTTATGGCTCCATATGTCAGCTTTTTGGCCAAAAATTTGGATTTTTTCAAACTTTGAGCGACGAGCGGCACGGGTTAACGTCGTTTAATCGAGCTCAAATTTTGGCTATCTCAATATCTGGAAAGGGGAATCGTTTTGTGGGGTCCAGACGAACAAAATTCCGACATCGATTTTTTGCGGTCACCCTAATATACATATATATACATATATTATATATATATATATATATATATATATATATATATATATATATTATATATATATATATATATATATATATATATATATATGCATATACATAACGTATACATATACATATATGAGGTCCCCTTTATCTGTGAAACACTTAAAAAAGCACCAACTACAGGCAAAAGCGAGAGGGTCGTCTCTGTCCTTGTTGGATAGATATTTGATACACATGAAACATTTTACG
Organism: Pachyrhynchus sulphureomaculatus; assembly: GCA_019049505.1. Classification (NCBI taxonomy): domain Eukaryota; kingdom Metazoa; phylum Arthropoda; class Insecta; order Coleoptera; family Curculionidae; genus Pachyrhynchus; species Pachyrhynchus sulphureomaculatus. Next base: position 112,791,471 of record CM032452.1, on the reverse strand, counting down.
AATTCTGCCCAGTAAAACAGCAATAGTGTATCTATGATCTGGGAATCTTTTCCTACTTTGGGATCGGCCAAATAAACTTATGGGTGGCACTATTATCGCAGAAGAATATATAAAAATTTTGGAAGAAAGTTTGATTTCCTCAAAGAGAAACCATCTTTCACACTATGAAGACTTCGGTTTTTAAGATGATTCGGCTACAGGCCACAAAGCCAAATGTGTAAGTACTCATATTTATTGACTCAAAAAATGTTAGCACCACAAGGTTTTGCATTTTTTATTTTCTGTATGATTGTATTTTTGGATAGGTAAGGCAGTTTTTAATGGAAAATGGGAGTCAGGAAACAGCCCTGATTTAAACCCGATAGAGAACTTGTGGATGATCATGATGAAAAAAATTAATACAGCTACGCCTAAAAGTAAAGATGAGCTAAAGCAAAAAATTGACAACTTGTGGACTCGAGAGATCAGTGATGAAAGCATAAAAAATTTGGTTGACTCGATGCCGACTAGAATTGCATCAGTGATAAAGGCCAACGAAATACTAGGCGAGCAAATAGTGTTTAAAAACATATTTTTGATGTTATGTTTCCTCCAAAGTTCTTTTTACTTCAACGAAAAATGGAAGTATTTTTCTTAATCACCAACACATTAGAGATTTATTATTTTTCGTGTTTCTTTCCTTTAGGTTTTTTTGCCTCGGATAGCTATTATTTATAGTTTTCCTTTTTACATCATTTGCTAAAATCATCAGAAGTGGGAATCAATGTTCAATTTTGAAAAAATATAATTTTTATTAAATGATGCAATTTCTATGACCGCGACTGATATATATATATATATATATATATATATATATATATATATATATATATATATATATATATATATATGCCCCGTGGACGTTACCTTAACAACCATCCTTGTAAAACCTTTTCAACTTTACGATGGAGGCTAGGATGTTTTCGCACACAAGCATATGGCTTGTGTGCTATTTGTGAGGTATTAGTAAAAAAAACTCTTTTTAGATTCCGAAGACCACATTCAAACAGTCAGTAGACAGCTGGAACGTTGCCACATGAACAAAGAGATCTGGCATAAACTTGACAAACAAAGGTAAAGTTGAAGTGGTGCCATCCTTCGCCAAAACAGTAAAGTTATTGGAGAGCTACCATGACAGACGATTTGACGTTTTGGTAACAGGTTCGTTACATCTCATAGGGGCAGCCCTTTCTGTGCTGGACCCTACTTTAGGCGGTATATTGTAGCTTTTTTTTATACATAAGTGTTTGTTTTTTTTTATACCTTTTTATATATGTTTTTTTTTTTCTAATTAAAATGTGATATCACATATTTTAAGGAAATAAAATATTATAGTGTCTACAGTTTCTTGGTAGGAATTCTAGTACTTTTTGTGGTATTATTTTAGCTCTCATTGTCAGAATTTTTGTACTTCTTTTTTAGAAAATGTTATTTTTGATTATATTTTTTTACTTTCATTTCTTTTTCCATTTATATTATTTTTAATTTATATTTTGAACAACAATAGTTGTTAAAAGTTAAACAAGGTGCATTTTTCTTTTGCAAAAGAAAGTTTACAAGCTTGCGCATATTTAGATTAAAACACGATAAGTCAGCTAACGTGCACCGAAAAAAAGCTGGTTGTACTACGGATCAGCGGGTGGCCGTTTGGTTTTCTGGCGGCTTTGTATGGATGCGGAGTAAGGTATCATTTTTCACATATTCATAATTCGCTGAAAATTGAAAGGGTTCCAGTTGGTAAACTTTTTAGTCGTTCTTAACCCAATTTATTAGCCAGGAAACAATTTTATGAATGAAATACTGGGTCTCCTTTTGGTTGTTAACCTAATGTGGAAGTTTAATTATAAATATTAGTGCAGGTTAGTTACTGTTTACAATTTTCATCGAAAAATAACCATTGCTTCGAACATGCAAAGAAACAACTTTTGTTTAATCTTACTTAAAACAAGGTACTTATAAGATGGATTTATCACTTAATAAAAAAATATTTTTATATTTGTATTGTCGTTTAAAATTTGTTAAATTATTATCAATAAATTTTAATGTTTCCAATATTGAATGCTTTTTTTACTTTCCTTGCTAAAGGAAATTACTGTATTCATGAAGAGATCATTTCGTCGGTCTGTAGGCAGGGTGTGGTGACCCTGCCCTGCGATAGCTACAGGTTTTTTCTTAACTCCCACGCACGAGAGAAACTGGACCCCAAACCCCTTCCTACCCACTTCTAACTAACCTTTCCGATACATTCTAACCAACTCGCCAACCCGCCTGGCAAGCATGGTATTTTAATTGCATTAATCTTCCAAACATCGTCCACTATCGTGATTGCTTATTGCTTAATTTACCCAACGTAATAAAATATCTCCCATTATTTCCCCTTATCTCTACATAATTTCGATTATCTAGGCTTAATTCTGCTCATCTCCCATTATTTCTCCTTATCTCCCATTATTTCTTCTTATCTCCCATTATCTCTCCTTATCTCCCATTATCTAGGCTTATCTCGACTTATCTCTCAATATTTCTCCTTATCTCCCATTATTTTTCCTTATCTCCCATTATCTCACCATACCTCCCATTATCTAGACTTATCTTTGCTTATCTCCCATTATTTATGTTTATCTCCCATTAACTCACCTTATTTCCCATTATCGAGCCTTATCTCCCATTATTTCTCCTTATCTCCCATTATCTAGGCTTATATCGAATTATATAGAACATATGTTTAAATTTATAAAAACACGTAAATCGGATAAGTGGTTCTCAAGTGATAAGCGCACTAACGGACAGAGACAGAAAGACGTTGCATTTTATATATTCTAGATAGAAGATTATAGATAACCTGGCCAGAGAATAAATGTATGAATTAAAAAAAAAAACACATAAATCGGATAAGGGGTTCTCGAGTGATAAGCGCACTAACGGACAGACACACAGACGTTGCATTTTATATATATTATATTCTTTGCTACATGACATTGTTCCATATTTAATGCTTTAGGCAGTGTATTGCAAGAGAACGCGTTAGCGGCAAACTTTTCTCCGACTTGATTGACTATTATCGTCACTGCTTATTTCTTATGTCACCTAACGTAATAAAATATATCCTATAACCTGGCCAGAGAACATATGTATGTTTAACAAAAAAGCACGTAAATCGGATAAGTGGTTCTCCAGTGATAGCGCATTAACGGACAGACAGACAGACAGAGAACGTTGCATTTTATATATATATTATAGATATTCTTTGCTACATGATATTGTTACATATTTAATGGTTTAGCATGTTTAAAAAATATTTAATAGGTGGTGTATATATATATATATATATATATATATATATATATATATATATATATATATATATATATATATATATATATATATATATATATATATATATATATATATATATATATATATATATATATATATATATATATATATATATATATATATATATATATATATATATATATATATATATATATATATATATATATATATATATATATACAGTACAATCCCGATTATCCGAATCGCGATTATCTGAAATCCGGCTTATCCGAAACAAACTGTTAAAAAGCAAATTGTATTCCCATTAAACGAAAAAATCCCCATTATTCGAAACAGACGATGAGTGGTTTCCTTAACGCGTCGGGGACTCCCCGACGTCTAGAATTTCACCGCTGTCTATGTTTTGGTTAGTCGACGAGTGTTATAAGTTACTCATTACGTCTATTATTATCGCAGAGGTAATAGTTTCGTTTTAATAGATATTTTACAAAATGGAGCGTCATAATAATAAGCGTAAACGTGTTGTTATTACCTTAAAAGAGAAACTTGAAGCAATTCAACGTTTAGATAATGGTGAACTTCTTAAAAATATAGCGAAGGATTTAGGTGTAGCCGTGAGTACTGTTTCAGAGTGGAGAAAAAATCGCGAAAAACTTGAAAAATGGTGTAGTGTTTTGTCATCGCCCACACAGGCACGAAAAAGTATAAAAAGCGGTGAGTACCAAAAAGTGGATGATTCTTTATTTTTATGGTTTACACAGAATCGAGAACGTGGAATACCAATTTCAGGAACAATTTTAAAACATAAGGCAGTGAGTTTAAGCGAAGAGTTGCCGGTTTTTTAAGCGCCTGTAAATTTTTCTGCAAGTGATGGATGGCTAGACAGGTGGAAAAAAAAGACATGGTGTACGTCAACTGAAAGTTTGTGGAGAAAGATTGTCGGCTGATGTATCTGCTGCAAAAAAATTTGCAGAGAATTTTGAGCAGCTTATGAAAGAACATGGTTTACAACCAGACCAAATCTATAATTGTGATGAAACAGGCTTGAACTACAAAATGTTGCCGTCAAATACCTTAGCTTCAAAAACGGAAGCTGGAGCACCTGGTTACAAACGTAGCAAAGAACGTATTACTGTTCTTGCATGCAGTAATGCTTCTGGAAGACACAAACTCCCATTATTATGTATTGGTAAGTCAGCAAATCCACGAACCTTTAAGAATATTCGTCGCAATGCTTTTCCTGTTTTGTATAAAAATCAAAACAATGCCTGGATAAACGCGACTCTATTTAAAGACTGGTTTTTTGGAGATTTTGTTCCCAAAGTGGAACTTTTTTTAAAAGAACATGGATATCCTAGAAAATGTATTCTGTTACTAGATAACGCCCCCACTCACCCAAGTGCGGAGCAACTTGAAAGTGGGGAAATAAAAGCAATGTTTTTGCCTCCTGCTGTAACTTCTCTCATTCAGCCTATGGATCAGGGTGTACTGGAAAATTTAAAACGCAATTACAGGCGTTTGTTATTGGAGCATATTTTAGAAGAAGTAGATGAAGGTGGCAATCTTACTGATTGTCTAAAAAAGATAAATTTGAAAAATGTTATATATTGGATAGCTTCAGCCTGGAATCAAGTAAAGAGTAGTACTCTGGAAAAATCTTGGTCAAAATTGATTCCACAAGAGGAGAGACATTACTCAGAGGCAGAAACAGAAGATAATGAAAGTTTACATCAAATTATTACAAGAATATCAGGATGTGAAAGTGTTACGGAAACCGATGTTTGTGAATGGTTAAACAGTGATAGTGTGGAAGATGAAATGACTGACCAAGAATTAATTAAAAGTGTATGCAAAAATGCTAATAAAATAGACAGTGATGACGATGATGATAACGAAGTAGAAGCCACTGACAATATTCCAGTAAAAATGTCACATTCAGAAGGACTAGAGGCCCTAGAAAAAGCGTTAACTTATGTAGAACAACAAGAAAATGCAACCGCCGCGGACGTTTTGCTTATCAAACGTTGGAGAGACATTGCAGCCAAAAACAGAACTAACGCAAAACGAGTACAGTTAAAAATTACCTCATTTTTAAGACATTAAAGTTAAGAATGAAACTGTTTTATTTTCGATTTTCCTTACATATACATAAAATAAGTAAACTAATTGTTCTATTCTTTGTTTTAATAAATACCTATGTACGTAATAGCATATCGTATAAATGCTTTTAAGTCAATCTGCAATGTTGTATTCATTCTAAACTTCTATTTTATAAAAAAAAATTCGGATTAACCGAAATTTCGATTATCTGAAATCACTTTGGTCCATATTATTTCGGATAATCGAGATTCTACTGTATATATATATATATATATATATATATATATATATATATATATATATATATATATATATATATATATATATATATATATATATATATATATATATATATATATATATATATATATATATATATATATATATATATATATATATATATATATATATATATATATATATATATATATATATATATATATATATATATATATATATATATATATATATATATAACATTTTTATTTAATTTTAAGGTTTATTGTTTTAATTAAAGGTTTTGTTATTACAAAATAGTTACTTAATACAACATACAAAACAGTGGAAATATGGTATTGAAACTAACATAAAAAAACTAAAGAAAAGAAACAAATAATTAGCCAAGTTCAGTTGTAATCATTTTCGGTGCTCTTATTCGTTGCTGCGTCTTGAGAGGCTATAATGTTAGTAAAGTACCGACTCCAAGGTAGGGGAACATACGGTAACAAGTCCTGAATGTCCTTTAATTTGGGGGCTGGTATTTTAATGGGAGCACTGTAAAGTCTCGTCAGTGTTTCACTGGCCAAATGAAAATGATCAGGATTATAGTTTTTCACCTTGCCTTTTTGTAGTTTGACTGCCGTTTTGACATCCAAATTGTAAGCAGAATGAATGTAGAAACCTTGCTTAAAGTTATTTGTAAATTCAAAGATCTTTCCATCTTTAAACTTAGCACCAGCCATCTGCATTTTAGTAATTTTTTTTTTTGAAAATTAGAGAAATTGAAAATCATGTCCTGTCTAAGTTGGACAACGCAAAACTGGTTTTTTCGGCGACAGCTTTCAATCATTAACTTATAGTGATCTATGGTATACACAGTGCTATTCCGTATTTCTCTCTCAATGTTCCCAAAATCCCTATCACAGGGAAGGTATGAGTGCCCAGGTATCATAAAATAGTGTTTAATTTCAGTGAACTGGTCTTTGTGTATAAAGTATAGATTTGCCAAAACAAGATTTAAATTCTTGTTCTGTCCAGAACAGTTATCACTGAACATAATAACTTTTTTAACATTAACATCAACTTTACACAAATAATCGTACAAGCAACTTGCAATCTCACATGATCCACGCCTCCCTGTACTTTCATCCCAAAGGTACATCGTTGAAGAACCGGTTTTTTACATTATGGATACAAAAGTTATAGGTCCATAGCTTCCTTTTGTAATACTGAATCCCAGTAGTCAGCTTTGGGGTTGGCAAAGCCTGCTGCAGATCAAAAGCTATGACCAGAAAAGAGTCATCGGCATTACTCCTTAATACCTTAAGAAGAGACTGAGCAGCTTTTGCACGGGTCAGATGTAACTCCTTCTCTTGTTTAAGATTCTCGATTTCAGCAACATTTTTCGGAATCGTGCATTTGACTACTTTTAATTTTTATGTCTACTTTATCGCAATAATTACAGGTGTCACTTTTTGGGGGCTCAAAACCAATATTGAACTGCATATTAAACGTATCACGATAATAGTGCTGATTTACCGGGCTGTAACCAGGGTAATTTTCCGTAAGCCATTCATTGTAAAGAGAATAGAGCTTTTTAATATTAAGTCCAACAGGTAAGTATTTTTCGATGAGGGCTTTTTTGGCGCGACTGTAATGACTGGTGACAGTAGGTAGTGACATGATGTGTTCTTTTACTTTGGAAAGATCGTCTTTTCCTATTTTCTTCGCGGGTTCACACCTCCCCCTTTGAACAGTTGTAACAGTTCCAGTTCTGCTGGTTTTGTCAACTACGACTCGAACGCGCTTTTCAGAGATGCCATGAATGTTATAAAACGCAGTACGACAAACTTCACGATTAGCGTGATCAACAGTCACATTATATTGAATACGTTTCAGGGTACGACTTGGACGCCCCTTTACGTAAGATCTTTTTACATCATTGCAGATCAACAATTTTGATAAGTAAGCATTCTGTAGATCATAGTTTCCAATTTGCCAAAAAGAGTCAAAAATATTGGTGACCAGTTCAGCGCCTATTTTCTCAAAACACCCACACTTGCAAGGAGGTCCAATTTTGCGGGCAACAACGTGCCTTTTGTTATTTCTTGAAATGTAAGCACTTCCTGAATTTCGTTTCAACTTACACTCGTTTTTTTGCCAATCATTCATCTTAGCAGGTCTCTTTCGCGAATAACCCGACACAGCACTACCATCTAAATGTTGTACACTTACTTCACTACTAGAAGGTCCAGGTTGCGCCATACTTTTCTTAAAAAAAGAAGCAACAAAACCAAACAAAACATAAACGTATTAACTTCAAAATTAATTTGAACTAACACGCAGAAAGCGTAAAATTTCAAGTAAACCTCATTTAGTGACTCAATACCGGCGGTTGCTCCGCGCGAAAATTGTTGAGTTCGCCCTTACTACCCGCCCGGCTATCGCCTGTTCGAAATTTTTCATTTATTTGATACTGAAATTTGAAGGCGAAGCAAGGGCGAACTCAACAATTAGACCGGTATGTGATGTAGGAAAAGTACTATAAAATAGAATTATATAAAAAAAAAAAAAAAAAAAAAAAAAAAATTTGACCCAATGTTGAGTTCGCCCTTACTATCCGCAACGCCTCATATATATATATATATATATATATATATATATATATATATATATATATATATATATATATATATATTTATTTATTTATATATATATATATATATATATATATATATATATATATATATATATATATATATATATATATATGTATATAAAGGGTGATTCATTTAGAGGTACTTTTTTTTTAAATAAAAAAAAAAAAATAAAAACAATTTTATTTTATAATCTTTATTATCATATAAAAGAACCATTCTTTACAATTATTTCTTAAAGATAATTTCTTTCAAATGTTGTCCGCGACTACGGTTAACAACGTCCATTCTGAAGTTCCAATTTTCAATGACGCGTGTGAGTATTTCGAGTAGTATTTGGCCAATGACTCTAGTAATATTGGCCTCCAATGCCTCAATTGTAGCTGGCTTATCCATGTAGACTTTGGACTTTACATAGCCCCAAAGGAAAAAGTCAAGAGGTGTGATGTCACATGATCTAGCCGGCCAATTCACTGGTCCAAAGCGTGAAATGATTTGTTCGCCGAATTGCTCTCGCAGTAAAAGCCCTGGTTTCACGGGCTGTATGGCAAGTGGCGCCATCTTGTTGGAACCAAATTTCGTCGAGACCACAGGCTTCAATTTCTGGCATCAAATAGTCTGTTATCATGGCGCGATAACGGTAACATTCCGGCCGGCCTCTGTTTTGAAGAAATATGGACCGATTATTCCACCGGCCCGTAAACCACACCAAACAGTTGTTTTTTCTGGATTTAATGGCAGCTCTTGAACCTCTTCAGGTTGTTCATCACCCCAAATACGGGCATTTTGTTTATTCACGAACCCATTAAGCCAAAAATGGGCCTCATCAGTGAACAAAATTTTTCTCGAAAACAGTGGATCTTCTGCAAGCTTGTCAAGAGCCCAACGACTAAAACGGAAACGATTCGGAAGGTCGGTTGGCTTCAGTTGTTGCACTAGTTGAATTTTGTATGCTTTTAAAGAAAGATCCTTACGTAAAATACGCCAAGTTGTTGAATATGACAGGCCAAGCTGTTGAGAACGGCGACGAATCGACACTTCATGGTCTTCGCGTACACTCTCCGCTACCGCCCCTATATTTTCTTCACCACGTGCTGGATGTGGTCTATTCGGTCGAGCATTATCCAATAATGAAAATTGGGTCTCAAACTTATTGATGGTTAGAGCGAATTGTGCGTTCGGTAGGCCGATTATGTGGACCATAAGTTGCTCTAAGCGCCCGATACACATTCCTCGTAGAACGCCCATTTTCGTAATAAAGTTGAACAATTTATAGACGCTGTGCCGGGCTAAGTCTTTCAATTATGAATTGTCAAACACTACTGAACAGGAATGCCACTTCAGTTGACACGACGCATGCGCAATCTACAATTAAATCCCCATCACAAAAAGTACCTCTAAATGAATCACCCTTTATATATATATATATATATATATATATATATATATATATATATATATATATATATATATATATATATATATATATATACTGGGTAAAGGTTCCGTTAAAGTTTTAATTTTGATTGGATTACTAATTCATAGAACAAATAATATATGTTACTTATTGATTTTCTAATATCAAGTATACTGTAATATAACTCTAACTAAAAAAAAAAAATTATCCTACTTTTTTTGACCACTTTCATACTGCTTTGAACGTAAAATTGCCGGCGGCGCACTACAGCAGGCAAATTTTCATATTTTAACTCAATTTTTAAGTAATACAATGTGGGTATTTTTAATTATTTTTATATTGAAACTTAAGGTATAATGATGATATATGCACGAGAATTTTTTTTCAATGTTTACTGTATACCCGTTAAAATCATGCAACCAAAAATTTCGTTTTTAAGTTTTACAAATTATAAAGCAACAAAAGTAAAAAATATTAGTATCATCGGAAAGCTGAAAGTCTCCTGCTCAAAAAACTATCTTTAATTTTTTTTACACTCTGAAAATGATTAATATCGATTAACCTTCGAGCAGTGCGCGTAAATTTTCAAATTAACCTGTTTCCGAATTTTTAATAAATTCTCACGTTAATAAAAAAATCTGAAATAAAAATCCTATATACTATTTTTTATGTAAAATTTCCTGCTCTTTCACGTGGTGCTATTAGTTTTTTGATATCTTGTTAATTTTTCGAGATATTATCCAAAAAACTGAATTTTTGGTTTTATTTTGTATTTTGTCGGCATAGCGTACATCAAACTTTAGCTACCTTTTTTTTTATCGTATTCTACGTACAATTTGTTTTATCGGAATAAATTTGTAAAATGTAGCGAACTTTTCCAAAAACTTCACTCATTTTCAAGGCGAATTCCAACACTCTTTACACGTCTGCTACTGTCAACTGACGCAAAGTATGACACAATTCTAGAGTTTTCTAACGAGAAACATGCGCAATATTTTTTCGACAACAAAATTTTCGAAATTTTGGAAATCTGACAACGCTTAGATTCAACCAATTGTAACTCGTCGATTCCAGTCGCTCTTCCTCGTGTTCACTGTTAAACTTGGATCGCGTTTAGATGTAAACAAGCAAAGCCTTGTTATGAGGGGTAGGATGGTAAATAAAAATAATTATTTTCGGCTACTTGTCTATATTTCTGATCAAAGTAGATAATAACACAACTTTTTGTCATGTCACCTAAGAGTTACACAATTACTAATAAAAATGGGTTCGTCATAAACCTGTAAAATTGATAGTTATTTGTAATAATTAATAAATAGAATTAATTTTTTTAAACAATTTTATAAAATTAAACTTAAATACACCTAATTTACTATATTAATTGTACGATACTTAAGGTCCTTCGTCCTGATACGATTTTTTTAAAAATTACTCAAAAAAACTGGGGAAATAAGTAATAAAAATCCTTCTAGTACCTATATCTTTAAAACGTGTAAGTACTAAAATATATTTTATATACCTACATATGTATTTTCGCGGAAAATTTAACAAACAATCTTTTAAAACTGAATCAGATTTTTGTCTTTCGAGAAAAACACCGTACTTAATGGCAGCATCCTACATCCCTACTATAGTCTAATAAATTATTACTCTCCACTCTTTAGCCACTTTTACCCCCAAAAACTTTCTTAAAAAGAAACAAAAACAATAATGTTTCAGATAGAACTGTAAAATTTAAAAGTACTACGTTCATAGATCACCATAAAACGATCGATTTATTATGCATTTCAATTAAATCGACTTAAAACGTCCATATCGATGTAAACAAACGGAGTTCCGCTTCAAAACGATATTTTCAGATATCTTTTCGGGGTTAAAAGTGGCCATATGGTTGAAAAATTTGGCAACGCGGCCTCGTGAAAGCTCGTCTTTTTTCGGCAAAACCCGGTGTGCGAACGACACGCTCTTTTCCCGTTTTTGGTCATCTGCACAACATAATCGTACCGATTAACCAACCCGTTTTTTTCTCTACGTTAAAAAGAAATAGAATACTATTAAAAAAACGGTATTGGATCGGTTGATTACAACTATGTTGACGTAGGGTTTTTTGTTGATTTCTCGGTCAAATTCGAGCATTTTCGACTGAAGAACATCTGTCAAAAAACGATTTGAAATCTTGTAAATTTGACCTTTGTATGTTGTTTTTAGTGACAACAAGCAAACGGAGGATCATTAGGTCATAAGATAACCAAATTTAAACCAGTTTTGAAAGAGATTACACCGTTTTCCGTACAAATACGGATTAATTTGACTAGATTTGTGTAAGTATTATTGCATTGATCCGTCAAAAATATCACAGATATGTTTTTTGTTTTTGAAAAAAAAATTTGGCTACGTTGTCACTTCTCTAATCTTTTACGGGAATTAAAGGATTTCTTCTTTGAAACAAAAACTTCCCTCCGACATAGCTGTGGTTCAGCCGCAAGAAAATGGAGCTTTCACGTGATTTTTTTTTTGGTTAGTTTTTTTTGTTAACGATACAAAAAATACTTAATTTTTTACTTATGGGCCATCACAGAAAAAACTGATAGATACAGTATATATAGCTTAGAATCTATATGTCCACATCTAAGTGTATAATATGAAAAAAGAGCTTGATGTATGGATCGACCTATTTTAAATTAAAAAAAAAAGAGAAGAAAAAATCTATGGATGTTAAATCAGTTGGACATGTTGCCAAGTTTTAGAGGCTTAGGTGTTTCCCATGTGAAACCGGGGCGACCGAAGTGGCCGTAAGTACTTGTTTTCTGGTAGATTGGCTGGCGAAGGTTCAATTCCCTGAAAAAAAAAAATAAATAAATAAATACTCATTCATTTTATAGCGAATATTTTAATCTTCCATTCACCGACCCGACTAGCAAAAGGCGTACATCTGTTGCCAAGGCATTTGACATATCTGTTAGGAGAGACTGGGTCTTGAGCTTATTCTCACTTCATCTTAGGAGAGTCATTTATACTGAGAAAATTTACAGTCACGTTTGCTCCTGTGGCAGTTTCCTGCTGCACATGTGCATTGCATCGTCAAAAAAATGCTAGTAGACTTTAAGCACACCTGAACAAGATGTCGCCTTGGTTTGAATGAAGTGTTGTATCCAAATCTAGTAAAATTAGGCCTCACGGAGTGTAAGATACCTACACTCCGAGAAAACTGGTATGGAAGAATCAAGCTGCTGCAGCAGTCAGAGTTGAAGCTAAATCCTTGACAGCAAGGCTGCATCCGCTGTAGAACGTTCCAGCGTTTTGAAACAAACATCTTGAAGATGATTTCAGATCGGGGCTCCTGTACTGATGTTACACATGGATTCACGTGAGGAAAACACAAGAGAAGGTCATCGCAAGCCTTATAGAATAAGACCCTCAAACTAACTGCCAATTCTTGTTGGTCCGTCAGAAACGAACAAATCAAGATCTGCGTATGTAGACTAGAAGAATACAGCAGTAGGTTGCAACAATAGTTTTAGGAGAACGCAGCCCAATATGGCAATTCAACGATCTGTGGGGCCTTCAGAGGGATCCAATGAAAATGGTGTGAATAATTAGAAAATTGATGACAGTACGAACTGTGCCTAATACTTTTATACAGCTCAAATAAACTCTTCATCTGACAAGACTTTCTTCCACCAAGCCAATTTTTGAGGATAGGAAACAAAAATGTCACTTGGGGTCAAATCTGGGAAAATACTTTAACAGGTCGACTGCCGATCTATATTTTTGGTAAGATTTTTCCAAATATTTTTATTTTATTGTGGTAAATATGAATTAAAATGATTCTTGGATGTGTTTTTTTTATGTGCCATTCAAAATATTAGAAAAAAAAAAATCACTCCGATCGGAGTAATCGGCATTGCAAGTGAAAATTTTTACTAGATGCCGAACACTCCGATCGGAGTGTCCAATTAAATAAGTAAAGAAATAATAAATCGAACTCATGAACTCAAAACATTTATTTCTAAATCATTTTTGTACATTTTTTATGGTAATCCTCAAAGCAATTAAGGCAAAAACCTGGTTGTCCAGGGCACATTTTGCATTCATACACTGTTTGCTTTCTTATTTTATTTTTCCTGCATTCTTTGCATTCCTTTCTGTTTACCCGTTTTGTTTCTTTAGTTCCTTTTTTTTCACTAACAATTTTTTCTACTTTGCTAATGCTGTGGACATTTATTTGGCCTGGAGGAATTTGCGGCAAATTAGTAATTGGTCGTCTGGCTAGTAAATTTCTTATGACATCCAATCGGAAGTCATATAATCGTAACTGGTCAGACCGCGAATATTTATTGTAGAAAAAATAGGCGTTTATCATGCTCATTTGCAGCACATGCATGAATAACTTTTTGTACCACCGAATGGTTTTACGGCTGCAAGGATAATATGCCATCATTTGATCCTGTCTACCTATACCGGACATAAAAGCATTATATCCAATGACTGCGGAAGGTTTTTCAGATTCTTGATTTCTTTTGTTTTTAAAAAATGCCCATTTCGCTTCCAAATTCTGTTGAAATGTATTGAACATTGCGTTTATCGCGCCATTTTCCGACATGCACTCCATTGCAAAACATAGATTTATTCTCACCACGTTTTAAGTTTGCACTCATTACCTCTTTCGGATTATCTTTCCTCTCAGCTCTCAGCATACCAGTGCAGTATGTATTTTGTTGAAGTAATTTCCTAGCTAAATTAACACTATTGTAAAAATTGTCTAGATAAACAGCATGTCCCACACCCAATTTTTCCTCCAATAAATGTAAAACAATCTTTTCAGTATGTCCGCTTCCACCATAAACATCTGTCGCACCTTCGTAGACACGAAATTTCAAAATAAGTCCATTAGGCTCTGTCAGCATGTATAACTTCATACCATACTTATGACGCTTATTCTTGATATACTGTTTTTTAAACTGGAGACGACCCGATAAAGTACCATAGCTTCATCCAAAGACAACTCTCTTCCAGGATAGTAAATTTCTCCCATCTTGTTGTTAAAAAATCTGCCACAAATCTAATCTTTCCTAGCCGATCTGCCGGATCCATATCTGGAGATGTAAAATGCAAACACCTCAAGATAAGCAAAAATCTATTCCTTGACATATATTTTCTAAAAACAGGTAGTTTAAATAGCGGATCAGTTTTCCAATAATCGTTAAGACGGCTCAAGGATATTGTGCCAGTGTGAAGTAACAGGGCCAAAAAAATTTTTAGTTCGTCAAGAGTAAGATCTTTAAAATTAGTAATACGTGATTTTGTACTTGTTTCTGGGCGCAGCAAAACCTCGACTGCGTAAGAGTTCGTTCGTTCTACAATAGTTTGTAAAAAATCATCATCAATGATCATTTCGAAAAAATCGATAGGTGCACCCTGTCCTGGAATTTGCACCAATAATTCCTGGGTTTCCTGGAACAAAATTTGTTTTAACGCACCTCTGTCGTTCCATTTTATCTCATCAAGGCTAGGAAGTGTTTGATGTGGCCGAATAGGGTCTATAAAATTCTCTTCTTCGGACTCGGAGCTTGAATTTACATCACTATCGTCTGTGTCTGGTACGTAATGTTCGTCACTACTACCTCCGCTTTCTTCCAATAGCTGCAATAATTCAGTGTCAGTTAGCTTCTTTTTCTTATCATATACCTTTTTTTCATCACTACAATGTCTTTTTTTAATACCAGAAGGCCCAGGTTGATTGTCCATATTGTACGGCAGATTACAACCAAACCAAAAGCAAATCCGCGGAACCACTTAAGCACCTGTTAGAACTTGCGTTTTTAAGCAACGCCACCACTAGAAACACCTTTCATATATATACAACGCCGATGGAATACTAAAACGTTTCGTAAGAACACATGTCGAACTCCGATCGGAGTAGACGGCGTTGGCGAAGAGACCCGACGCACTCCGATCGGAGTGGTCGGCAGTCAACCTGTTAAAGCCCGCTCGTGCCCGTTTGCCGCTGTAACGATCGATGTGTGAGCAGAGACGATGTCTTGGTGAAGGAGACAACGTTTAAATTCATTGCACTGCAGTAATAATGTGGTCTTAAGTGCTGATCTCTAAAGTTCCCATAAAGTTCCTTCCGTTCAGTTTCTATCTGGGCGGCAGTCCGCTTGTATAAATAAAAATGTTTTTGTTGTATCCATTTCTACGAAACGTGTAACATCGATCACGCTTACCAATAGTCATGCCGCTTAACAAAATTTTCCGCCATTTCGTAGAATTTTACCAAACTTATCGATCCATCCTCATATATGTTAGCATGGTAGCGTTTTTACTTCTTGTAGCGGCTCCCATACCGTTGTAAGTGTTGCTGTGCGACGATAAATTAATTGGCGAACGAAAAACTTTATTTTTTCTTTGCGTTATTAATCTAACAAGTTGTGAATACTTACTTGACAATTTTACCAGGCCTTAAGTCGAAGTTACTGTTGACAATTTCGAGAAGTTGTTTCTGGCTCAATTTCGAGGTTCCATAATCGAATATTGAAATGGCGAGAGGTTCGGCGAGACCGATGGCGTACGAGACTTGAACTAGACAGCGACGGCACACGCCGGCTTTTACGAGAGATTTGGCTACCCAACGTGCCGCGTAGGCGGCAGATCTGAAAGAAAAAAACAAGAAAAACAATAAGAAATAATTTAAAAAAAACACACACACACACACAGTGCACAAGTTGTACACTCGTTAAGGACGTGCCGGTTCCATCAATGAGTCTAATTGTTAGCCATTTTGATACGCTTTCCAGGAAAGATTTCTCGGACTCTAACGTTAATATTATTAGGTTGGATCATAATTACGAGGGCTACAAAACTTTTGAAATTTTAGAAATCTGACAACGCTTATATTCAACCAAATCGTAACTCGTCAATACCAGTCGCTCTTCCTCGCGTCTACTGTTAAACTTGGATCGCGTTTAGACGTAAACAAGCAGGGCTACCTTTTAAGTTTTACAAAAACAATGAAAAAAAAAATCGTCTTATTGTTTCTCAAAATATTCGCCCACTTTTGCATGCGTTCGAAACATCCTCGAAACATTTTTTCTACTCTGAAGTTGGTATAGTTGAAACTTGTCGAGTATAACCAAAGAAACAAGCGATCATTTTCATGGAAATGCCTCACGAATGAACCACCTTTGTTGGATTCTTGGTCGATTGTTGCTTATTTTCCGGCTCGTACGAATATATCCAAGTTTCGTCTCGTGTTACGATGTTCTATACAGATTTTGCATGTCCTCGGTCATATTTTTAAGCATTTCCTTATACGAATTGACACAACCTGGTTTTCGAGTTTTGGTCATATTATGCGGAAATCATCGGGAACAGATCTTTTTCACAGCTAAATGTTCATGCAAAATCAAATGTACTGCAGTCTTTAACATGCCTAAGGATCCCTCTCTATCTCACGGTAAGTTATATGCCGATCCTTTTCAAGCATGGTGATGTTTTTTGAAACAACAACCGCGTTTGATCGACCTTCACGAAATTCATCGCTGACGGAAGTACGACCATGACGAAATTCTGCAAACGAAATGTAACCTCAAGGTTCATCTGTATCCTGTATCGACCACCAAGTGATACCAATTTTCGAACACTTTTCGCTTCTCTTGCAGACACCATCGATGATTTACAAAGTAACTATCCAAGTGCCGAAATTGCCATCCTGGGCGACTTTAATGTCCACAATATCAACTGGCTTAAATATTCCAATACTACCGACGAACAAGGTCGTGAAGCTGAATCATTCTCAATCAGTTATGGCTTAACTCAGCTTATTGACGAACCAACACGGATCCCTGATCGAGACGGGGAGTTCGCCAGTCTTCTTGATCTGTTTTTAACCACCAATCCGGAGATTTACACGGTTACCGTAAATCCGCCGTTAGGTTCTTCCGACCATAAACTGCTTTCGACATCGAGTATCCTGCCAATCAGTGACGGAGAGGCGCCTAGGCCGCGCAAGATTTGGCACTACAAATCTGCTAAATGGGAAGATCTTATGGAATACTTTCGAACTTTCCCTTGGATGGACATTTGTTTTCGATCCGATAACCCATCTGACTGCGCCAGGGAGGTCTCCGATGTTATTTTGGCTGGTATGGAAGCTTACATCCCTTTTTCGAAGAAATGCTCCTCCAACGGCAAGCCTTGGTTCGATCAAAAATGCAAAGAAGCTGTTGCTTCTAAACATATTGCCTATCGACAATGGCGTGAAAATCCTAACACCGTAAATCGTAACATCTTTGTTCATGCCCGGAACAGATGCAAGGGAATTATCGACGAAACCAAGGAGGCACACAATCAACGAATTAGAAACAAACTTCTCGCTTGTCCCAATAATTCCAGGTCCTTTTGGGCAGTCGCTAAGGCAGTTAGTCAAAACGTTACCAAATCCACCATACCACCACTCACACGGCTAGATAATTCCATTGCAACCACACCTGTTGAGAGAGCGAACTTGTTGGCTGAACTCTTTGCTTCACATTCTACTGTCGATTTCCAAGGAAAAACACCACCTACTATTCCCATATTGCAGTGAAGGATGCCCGATGTTGTCTTCAGACAGCGCATCATAAAGCGTATTTTAATGAAGCTAGACACCAAGAAGGCTTCTGGCGCTGACGGAATACCTGCCATAGTTCTCAAAAACTGTGCAAGGGAACTAACACCAGTTTTCTGTAGACTTTTTAACCTATCCTACAGAAAGGGAATATTTCCGTCCTGCTGGAAATGTGCCACGGTTCAGCCGATACCTAAAAACGGTAAGAAGACCTTGCCAAATAACTACCGACCAGTCGCACTGCTTTCAATAATATCGAAAGTCATGGAAAAAGGTTATCAATGAGCATCTTCTAAAATATCTTGAACGATTCAATATTATTAGCGATCACCAATATGGTTTTCGTAAACATAGATCAACAGGAGATCTTCTGACTTATGTAACACATGTTTGGAACAACGCAATTGAACATTTTGGAGAATCTCGAGCGGTTGCTCTTAACATATCCAAGGCATTCGACCGTGTTTGGCACGATGGACTGTTGGCTAAGTTACGCTCTTATGGTATGTCTGAAAGGTTCTGTTTGTGGCTCTCATGTTTCTTCAGAGAGCGTTCTTTACGAGTGGCGGTCGACGGATTTCTTTCTAACACCCTCACTATCAACGCCGGTGTGCCCCAGGGCTCCATACTGTCTCCTACTCTCTTTCTCATTTACATTAACGATCTGCTGGAAAAGACCGGGAATCCAGTCTATAGCTTTGCAGATGACAGTACGCTTGTCTCTTCATTCACCTTGAACGCTCGGACATCGGCTGCTCAGGCGAGTATCCGCAGACAGCAGGAGGTCGTTCAACTTAACAAAGACCTGGAAGAAATTCTATCTTGGGGTGACAGTTACCAAATGGAATTTAACGCTACAAAAACCCAAGCGGCAGTTTTTTCTAAAAAAGTTAACGTTGCTGAACCCGACATAGTTATGTCGGGGCACTCCATTCCCCTAGCATCGTCGCTCAATTTGTTGGGCGTTAGTTTGGGAGCAAATATGTCTTGGCATGAACATGTTGCAGGCATAGCAAGGAGAGCTTCTCAAAAGTTGGGAATATTATTTAGAACCAGAAAGCTTTACACCCCACAGCAACTGTTAATTCTTTACAAAGCCCAAATTCGATCAACTATGGAATACTGCTCCCACGTTTGGGGCTCCGCTCCCAAACATACACTGCATTTTTTGGATTCTGTTCAGAGAAGAGCGGTCCGTCTTATTGGGGACCCGGAATTGACCGGCGGCCTTGATTCGCTGGAACATCGAAGAACGGTTGGCGACTTGAGTCTGTTCTACAAGTATTTTCATGGAAAGTGTTCGAAGGATGTAGCCCGCTTAATTCCTCCCAAAGCGGTGCATGTTAGAAATACACGTCGCGCTGGTGCTTCGCATCCGTATGAGGTTCAGCTTGTTACTCCGCGTACAAACGCTTTTCAAGCAATCTTTTATATGGAGAACGTCATCCCTTTGGAATAATTTGCCCAGCGCTGTGTTTCCCACCGAGTACAATTTACAGCGATTCAAGAACAACGTGAATCGCTTTTTCCGCACTCGTGCCGCTCCTGGAGCGCTTTAGGGACTTCCCTGCAGCACGTGTGCTAGACCCATAAAAAAAAAAAAAAAAAAAAAAACAGTGTTCTGATGGTGATTCATCACCAGAAGTTGAACGAAGCGATTCGAGGCATTGTTGTTGAGTCAAGTCTACTGAAATCGTAAACCTCCAACATCCAACCTTCACGTGAAATTTCCATTTGTTGACAAAAAACTGTTTTGTTTTTCAAACGCTCACTGTAAACAAACTGGTCGGCCAATTTTCGAGCTCTCACTGCTTTAACAATAACAAATGTCAAATTTTACAACAATGGTAATGTCACATCTCAATAGCGCCATCTAGTGGTCGTTTGTTAAAACTTAAAAGGCAGCCCTCGTATCTAGCGTTTTGAAAAATATTGAATACTTTTTCTGCATATTATTCCTTCGACGAAAAAATTCGATAATATTGAGAAATGACCGTGCAACTATCGACATATATTTGTATCCACTTAATATGGAAAAATCTTTTCTTTCAACTTTGTTCCGTTTTTAATAAGCAAAAAATGCGCAAAACGAAATGACGATAATTATGCACCAACTGAATTAAATCGAATCGAATCTTTATTGAAAGTTTTTTTCAGTATTTCAGCTTCTTTAAATGTGTACCTGTAACGAATTTCTACTTTACCTGTCAACTTTGGTAAAATCTTTTCCTGAGAAAGCACCACCACCGTGCGCGCCCCATCCGCCGTAGGTGTCGACGATAATTTTGCGTCCCGTCAGTCCTGCGTCGCTCTGAAAACATAAATAAATAGTATGTTATGTAGTCGCTCCAATATATACAAATATATATTTAATTATTGTCATTTACGTCCATTATTTTCAAAAAAATATATGCAAAATTGTCAATAAATTATCATATTTCATTATCATTTAGAGTAAGCATTATTAGAAGTTAATTTTATCTCAAGTGCCGCGAACAAGAGACACACGCACAGTCTTTGCAGACTAAACTAAAATAATTCCGGCGCCTTGAAGTCAGTATTTACGGTTGCTGTAGATACAAAAGAAATATTTTTACTGCAAGGCTTAGTTCATTTCTAACAATAGTAAACGTTTCGTTTCATTGGAATCAAATCAGTGATTACCTAAAGACATAAAAATTTGGACAAATTTTTATTGATTAAAATACGTGGCGTATTTTCATTCAAAAATAAATAAGAAATAAGAGATAGAACATGGTATGACCTCGGAGTATAAGCTACGTCCTTCCGATTTGAGCCAAAAAAAGAAGAAAAGAAGGAAAAATGTCTTACCTGTGGTCCTCCAATAATAAACAATCCGCATGGATTAATATGAATGACCGTCTGATCGTCCAAATATCTAGCCGGAATGACGTCTCTGATCACTTTGCTTCTGATGGCCTCCCTAAGTTCATCCAATGTGATTTTTTCGCTGTGTTGAAGTGAGACGACGATGGTGTGTACCCTTTGCGGAATGCAGGCGCCGTGGCTAAATGTGTACTCGCATGTTACCTGTAAAAAGCAGAAAATAAAATTCTGTAATTTAAAATGGAACTCCTTTCGGTACTCCTTTAAGTTGTATTCATTGTCGAGGGTGCATTATAAGCCAGCTTAATTCATATTTATTCACATACGATCAAAAAAATACTTACTTGTGTTTTTGTGTCTGGTCTTGCCCACCAGAATTCACCGGACCTCCTTAACTCTGCAATTTTTTCATTCAAATTGTGTGCTAATACGACCGTCAAAGGCATGCATTCTTCTGTTTCGTCTGTTGCATATCCAAACATAAGACCCTATATATAAAAAAAGTAGTGATTAAGAAGTGCTGTATATTTTGGAACGCCTTGTATATGCAGCACAAGGACGTTTAAACACAAAAAAAAACCGCAAACAGAAGCGGACGGACGAGGATGATGAAATCTTGTGGTGGATTTTTTGTTAAATGACAACAAGTAGTGTTTTGCGGAAGGAAGCCCGGGTCAGGTTAATGCGGGTTAGTTCGCCATAGGCGCAATCCTGAGTGCTTACGAATCCTGCCGCAATATCACCACTTTTTATGCGTGATGCATGCAAATATTTTTATGCATTCGAACATATTAATATAGTAAATAATAAATAGAAAAATTATCAAAATATATATATACGAAGTATATCCACAAAGTAAGTTCCGTTTCTAGTTCTATCCGCGGCAGCGCTGCGATCGCAGTTCCGAGCATGCGTGGCAGTTACTCTGACTCAAGCAGAAGAAATGTACGCCATTTTCAGATCGCTGCTGCCGACGTGTTCTTTGTAGTGCTTTTTTATGATGTCAGCCTTAATTGAAAATGCCGCCGCTTGTGAAATCAAATCCGTGATTCGTTTTCTAAATGCAAAGAAAGTTAAACCAAGTGAAATTTATCGGCAAATCTGCGAGGATTACGGACAAACTGCTATGAGTGATTCAATGGTTAGAAGATGGGTCAGACAGTTCAATAAAGGACGTGATCAAGTGCACGATGAAGAACGATGTGGACGTCCGTCTTTGGTTACTGATGAACTGGTTCACGCAATTGAAGAGAAGCTTAAGTAAAACCGTAAGTTTACAATTAGTGCTCTTGCTATGGAATTTCCGCAAATCTCACGATCACTAATTCATGAAATTGTTAATGAAAAACTGAAATTTCGAAAACTTTTCTCACGTTGGGTACCCAAAATTCTTACTGAACAACACAAAAAAACAACGGATGGGCAGTGCACTTCAGTTTTTGACACGCTACGAAGACGGTGATGATTTTCTTTCTCGGATAGTCACGGGGGATGAAACTTGGGTATCTTATGACACCCCAGAAAAAAAACTAAACGGCAATCAATGGAATGGAGACACACTTCGTCCCCAACGAAAGTTAAGCCTAAGCAAATCTTGACACCTCGAAAACTCATGTGCACCGTTTTTTGGGACAGAAAAGGCATTCTGCTGATTGATTTCTTACCACGAGGCCAAACAATCAATGCACATGTTTACTGCGAGACCATTAAGAAATTACGCACATACAGGCGGCAACCTTCTATGAAGAAGGTATACAAAAACTTGTGCCACGCTATGACAAGTGCCTACAAAATTTCGGAAGCTATGTAGAAAATTAGTTTAACAGTTGTAGATTTTTGTACAATAAATATTTTTTCTGTATCTGTACACGTTTTTTTTTATAACCAAACGAAACTTACTTTGTAGATATACCTCGTATCAAGATTAATATTTCAACTCACACTTTTATTGACTTTCCTAATCTTATGATATACTGATAATGTCCTATGGAAGTTTATTTGTGGCATTAGCGTCGGAAGGATTATTTCCAGTTTAAAAAAATTACAATTTTTTAAATTAATATACAAAAAAAGTTATCTTTTTAAACAAACAGAGTCGTGTAGATTGACAAATCCTGCAGTACCTCTACCACTTCCCAACTGCTTGTGCAGTCGAGTCGTATAAATTAATACATATAACGTTTAGTCAACGCTTTCGGAGGACCGAGTCAAAATCGCAAAAAAATATTTAAAAACTTACGCCACCAGAGAGACGTAAAAGAGGATGACCATAGAACTCTTGGAATGAGGATATTATAGCCTCTTAAGTAACAACGTGTCCGCGATAATTCATTTTTGGTAGATGCGATTCTAGCGATTCAACAAAAAAAATAGTAGAGGGAATCTTTGTTTACGACGCATTTTAGTAAAAGTATCAGTCGATTCCGAACTTTCGTCAAAATCACGTAAAATCCAACACCAATCACTTGTCTGCGTGTCGGTTCGAGACAGTCTTTCTTTGTTCTCATCCAAAGGGGCCTAAAATAAGACATTCCGCGGCCGCTAAATATATTAAAAACTTGGTATCGTTTGTGAAGAAATCGGCAAATCATTTTAATGAGACGAAAAATGTCGACGCCTTTCCCAAACGTGGCTCGGTAGGCAAAGTCACTGCGAAAGTCAAAAACGAATCATGTCTTTGTTTTCACGGGACCCGAAATGGACGCTGCGTCCAGCAAAATTAAGAAAATCGGGTTTAAATGTGTCCCATGAGACCATTCTTCAACATCTTTGTGCTTATGATGTCAAATTCCGAAGCACGTTGAAGAAGCCTTTGCTGGGCGAAAATCACGTTGCGAAGCGACTAGCTTCGGCCCACGATAAGATACTAGAGTGGCCCCCTCACAATCGCCGGATGCCAATCCTCTTGAAAACATTTAGTCCCTTGTAAAGAGAAAACTTAGAGGAAAGACTCCGCGGACTTTGACTAGGTTGTCCCGCGAGATTCGAAATATTTCTAGAGTATGCAGAAAAGCTCGTTGACAGCATGCCTCGAAGATGCCAGGCGATTATTGATACAGGAGGCGATTGGACAACTTACAAATAGTTGATCGCAACCGCTATCCTAACAAGAGGTGATTACAGTAACAAAATACATCAGTTTATCCAGTCAGAAGACATAACCGAGATAAAAAGTGACCCTACTAAGCATTTTCAAAATAAATTAAAAATTTACACTCTCCGAAATCAATGTAATTTTTCTCAGAATACGAGAGAAGGAGAATAGTCAACATGAATCCAACTGCCCCGAAATTATATGGCCTTATTAAGAATCACAAACCAGGGAACCCCATCAGACCTGTCGTCTCATATATCAATAGCCCAACTAGAGACCTAAGTATAAAACTGAATTCAATTTTTAAAGATTTAACAAAATTCACATCAGAAACTAGTGTAACGAACTCACTTGAACTCGTTCAAAAACTAAAAGACCAAAGAACCCCGACAAGCTCCTTTTTGGTCTCCTTTGATATAAAGAATATGTTCTCCAACATTCCAGCTGAAGAATGCATACCAATAATCCATAAAATACTGAACAAATCTAATATAAAACCCTGTGATATCCTCCGAAATATTATCTGCTTTTGAAACATGCCTCTCTCAAACATATTTCCAATTCAATCACAAATTCTACCTTTTCTTAACTCTAATCATGGCAAAAACCACATTCATTTTTGGTACAGATATGTTGACGACATCCTTGCTTGTTTCAAAGGCTCCTCAAGACAACTAGACAATCTCTTAAATTTCATTAATAGCATCCACCCAAAAATTCAGTTTACTCTTGAACAGGAAGCAGATAACAAAATTAACTTTCTAGATCTAAGCATCTTACATACGAATAACAGTTGCACATTTAAAGTATACAGAAAACCCACATTCACAGGTATAACGATCCCAAAAGACTCATTCCACCCAAACAAACATAAAATGGCAGCATTCAACTCAATGATACATAGAGCCCTTTCACTCCCGTTATCCAAAGCTGACCTAGAAGACGAACTAAATACTATTAAAAACATTGCCACAAAAAAATAACTTCTCTCGAGAGTGGGTTGAAAAACTAATTAACAAAAAACAAAAGCAACTTACTTTTCGCTTAATATACCCTAAAATAAAATCCACGGAACAACATACATACATTACAATACCCTACCATGGCACGCTATCCGAAAAATTAGCCAATATTTTTTCAAAACATAATCTGAAAATTGCGTTCAAATCGCAAAATACCCTATCAAATATCCTTTATAATGCCAAAGATAAGACGGACAAATTTCAAATATGTGGAGTTTATAAGTTAAAATGCTCGGACTGTAACAGCATATATATTGGACAAAGCGGAAGAAACATTAAAACCAGATATACAGAACATTTTAGATCATATAGACTACAAAAAACAGATTCCTCATCATCTGTACAGAAAACCAACACCCCTTTCCCGATTTACATAATACAGAAATTCTACATTATGCGGAGAAAGGTTTCAAATTAAATATCTTAGAATCATTGGAAATTTATAAACATCGGAAAAAACCAAAACTGTAATCTGTTAAACGACCAACTAGACCTTTTCTATTCACCGCTATTTACCGTCATAAAACCATAAAATTACTACCTACCACTTAAGATCAATTGTATTAACCCTAGAATTAAATAATAATGTTTTATAATAATATTTTATACCTACCACCTAACTTTAATTTTAGTATGACTTGTCTATTTAATTCAGTTTAGTACGTAAGCTTGATAATGACCGCATAGATCGAAACTGCAATGTCAAGAATACGAGCGGGCACGTTCTTACTTGACAGACTGTATCAAGATTAATACTTCAATTCATACCTTTATTGACTCTCCTAATCTTATGATATACTGATAACATCCTATGGAAGTTTATTTGCCGCATTAGCGTCGGAAGAGGACTATTTTCAGTTTAAAAAAAATTCTGCTAGACGTGTGGTATGCCCATAAAAAAATGTAACAACTTTCATGCAGCAATGTAAAATTGATGTATAAAAAGCTCTTCCATGGTATTCTGCCGCCTTGCACTCCGACGTAAATCCGACAGATGGCCGCACAATTAGTTTTCGTAAAATCGCAGATCTTTCTTCAAGATACGAGGACCGACACAATCAGAAAGTGATAATTTTCCATACGAATGCACAAAAAGTATTTTAAAAATCATATTAATCTGTTTTTCCTCGTAAATATTCAAAACATATCATGTTAATTGATGCTATATAACTAAATATACACCCAAGATTTCATCATTTTTTCACACACTCAAAAAACATGCAGTTAGCAGGGTGAATAAAACCTCTTGTCAACATAACAGTTATAACACGGTCTGACACATTCACATACCATTTCAAATACTATCTAATTATATTAGTTAAAAATAAGCTTATACTATATTTGGCGAATAGATCGATGGATATTTTCCTTAAGTGCGTGGATTGCTTGTGGATTATTAGAGCAACGAAGGTGCCTAACAGTTCCCCATAAACAAAAAGTCTAATGGTGCTAAATTGCAGCTGTGCGGTGGCCATCTCCAAAACAGTTAATCACACGATTACCGGCCTTAGTGCGCAAAAGATCGATTGGTTCACGGCTGTTGAGCATATTGCGTCATTCTGTTGGAACTAAAGCTCCTTCAACTCCAAAGCGTCCAATTCCGGCCAGAAAAAATCAATTATCATGACTTTGTAACGAACTCCAAAATGTTGTTGCCAGGTTCATCTACAAATAATGGCAGCGCTCCTTCAGGATGCATTGGCTTTTCTACAACTACTTGTGGGTTTTCAGGACCCAAGTTTTATAGTTTTGCTTGTTTATAGTGTATATCTTCCGAGGTGAAAATGAGCATCAGAAAAGATGATTTTGTAAGCAAAATCGACGTCATTTTTCAATTCCTTTGAAGCCCACACAGAGAAGCGATAACGAAGCGAATGTTCATTTTCCTTCAACTCTTGAGTGAATTGGCCCTTGTCAGTAAATAATCCGAGATCTTTATGCAAAATGAGGAGCAGAAGTGTAAACTGATGTTCAGTTGTTGAGCTCTGCGACGAGTTGAAGTCCTGGGGTTTTGACGCACACTTGGGGCAACAGCAGCAATATTTGTGTCTGTGCGCACTGGACGAGTACGATGATAGATTAAGTTATCAATAAGCATACCAGTTTCAGGAACATTCTTCACGAATTTGCTTACACCAGCCGCTGAAGGAGCTTGATTTCGACTAAAAATCTCTTTTAAATTTTCGGCAGCTTTTGCAACACAGCTATCACTTTGAAAATAATTTTTTAATATATCCCAGCGTTGTTCAAGTGTAAATCGATCCATTTCGTACCGCGGAGGCGCGTTCGTGTTGACAGTGTTGAAATAACACATAGTTTAAAAAGAAACTAACAGATGGTCTACTCCTTATCAATAAAATAAACTATAAAGTACAGAAACCAAAGTTTCTGCAACGCAAACTATATTCACGGTGCTCATTTAGCCAAAATTTTGGTTTGTTTTCGGATTTTATTCACCCTGCGTGTGATAATACTTAGTTTAGCGATAAAAACCGGTAAAACCAAACCCGGTAAACTATCAAGTTTTAAAGCTCGAATTTCAGAGACTTCCAGCTTTAAACTTTACTTATTAACTAAGTTCAATTGGGAAATTGAAAACGAATGTTTAATATTTCCTATTTTGATTAAATTTAAATAATAAAGATAGAAACTAGAAAACTCTTAATTTTTTAGTGATTCATCATGATATGAAATTGTCTACTTCACCTTGAGCTTAACTTTTAAGTCGTTTATGTTACTCTAAATTCTAAGTTCAATAAAAGTCATAATATTTGCAGAGATCAGTTCCATTCGATGAAGTCAAGCTATTTCAGGGTGTTTCTATCCCTACTATTCTAAAAAAACAAAGCTTGAAAATACTTTCAAGCTTGCTTCAGATTATAGAATTGGCGATATGTTAATTCAGTTGGCTACCTGCAACGCACTAATATTTTTTCATTTTTTATTCAGGTAAGAATATCATAAATGATCTGAAAGTTAAATTTTCAAGGTGATGTTTTGAATAAGCTTTTAGCCTTTCCTAGCCATTAAAAATAAATCTAACCTGGTCGCCTGCCCCGATTTCCTCCTCGTTTCGATGTTCATGCACCCCGGCAGCGATATTCGGCGATTGAGCATCCAATGCCAGCATTACACTGCACGTCTTGTAATCGAACCCTGTGATAGACGACACAGTGACAATGATAGATGATACCCATGAATATTATATTAATTATAGTCGGATGCTAGTTAATAAGGGCGGTTGCATGAATAAATGGACGAAAAACTTCCAAAGCTCTTGTTTCGTTCTCATTTGGGTTAAGTTTTGTAATTCTATATACTATGTTTTTTTTACGCGGAACATTGTATTCTTTTTTCGAAGTTTATCCTTCATATACCGTTTAATAATGGGTTGTCGAAACAGTATTGAGTCTCTTTCTCGTTAGGTAACTTTAGTGTCACATATCTCAGACATATTATCAAAAGCAACAGCCAAAAGAGGGTTCAATCGCTTTCGTTCTGGAAATCTCGATGTCGAAGATACTTCTTGCACTGGTTGACCAAAAAAGTTGATAGAATGTTGGCAAAAGTTGAGCAAGACCGGCATGTCAGTTGCCATGACATCGCCAAAAAGCTCCATCAACAAACGGTTTTACACCATTTGGAGAAAGCTGCGAATCTCTACAGAAACTTAACGAAATTGAGCCATTTCTGAAGAGGCTGATCACGGACGATGAAAAGCAGATTATATACGACAACAATGTGCGAAAAAGATCGTGGTCGAAAAAGGATGAAGCACCACAAACAAAGCCCGGATTCATGCCAGCAAAGATAATGCTCTGTGTTTAGTGAGACCGGAAGGGAATCATGCATGCTGCAGTCTGACCAAAAGATTGATTCTGTACTCAGCAATTGAACGAAAAACATCGGCCGGAACGAGTCAACAAAAAGGGTGTCGTCGTCCACCATAACGTCAGGTCACACACACATACATCTTTGACAACTCGGCAAAAATTGAGAGAACTCCCTGAATCGTGTTAAGCGTTTAAAAAGAGGCCCGTGAAATCAACTTTAATACAGTTCTTTCAAAATATAAAAAACAATTTTGACATTTAAAGGCTGAATACTTTTAAAATAAAAATTTATGTTACGGAGGTAGAAAATGATTAATGACTTCACAAAACACACCCCAATTGAGTTTTCAACAAAGTTTGTTTCCGATATTTACTGACAATTTATTAAAGGCAATGCACGCGTGATAATTTTTGTTCAATGTACACCCCGCGAAGAATATTCCAGAATTTTTTCAAAATTTTCTGATCAGTACTTTTTGAGATAAGGGGGGACAGCGATATTTCGCGATTTTTTAAAAATAATATAAAGAAAAGTGTGCGCAAGTATTACATTACATATATATTTTTAAACTCGTATTTTTACAAGCTTTCATTTGACAGCCCACTCGATGACCTGTAGGCCGTGTAGACTCTGATGAGGCCATCAATTCCTATATGAGTACCAAATTTCAACTTTCTATGTCAAATAGTTTCAGAAAAAATCCGGTTATGTCGCTCAAGTGCGTACATAATCTACAAAATTGAAAAAAACAGGCAAAAAACTGTTTTTTCTTTTTTTTCATTTTATTGTACAGGTCGACTAAGTGAACCGATCGACTTGAAACTTTCAGAAAATATGCGTTTTATTATAGCAAAAATATCCTGAAATTTTGGCACAAAAATATTGAACTGACTGGGCACAATTGAATTTGTAATTTAAAATTTGAATTGCCCGCCATTTTATGATTTCTTTTTTGAAAATTTGGGTCTCGACGCCAGCTTTCCGATGCTATTAAAAAAAAATTTGGAGTCACAAACACACCCCAATTGAGTTTTCAACAAAGTTTGTTTCCGATATTTACTGATAATTTATTAAAGGCAATGCACGCGTGATAATTTTTTGTTCAATGTACACCCCGCGAAGAATATTCCAGAATTTTTTCAAAATTTTCTGATCAGTACTTTTCGAGATAAGGGGGGACAGCGATATTTCGCGATTTTTTAAAAATAATATAAAGAAAAGTGTGCGCAAGTATTACATTACATATATATTTTTAAACTCGTATTTTTACAAGCTTTCATTTGACAGCCCACTCGATGACCTGTAGGCAGTGTACACTCTGATGAGGCCATCAATTCCTATATTAGTACCAAATTTCAACTTTCTATGTCAAATAGTTTCAGAAAAAATCCGGTTATGTCGCTCAAGTGCGTACATAATCTACAAAATTGAAAAAAACAGGCAAAAAAAACTGTTTTTTCTTTTTTTCATTTTATTGTACAGGTCGACTAAGTGAACCGATCGACTTGAAACTTTCAGAAAATATGCGTTTTATTATAGCAAAATATCCTGAAATTTTGGCACAAAAATATTGAACTGACTGGGCACAATTGAATTTGTAATTTAAAATTTGAATTGCCCGCCATTTTATGATTTCTTTTTTGAAAATTTGGGTCTCGACGCCAGCTTTCCGATGCTATTAAAAAAAAATTTTGGAGTCATTTTAACAGTTTTCTTTTACATTTGCTTATTTATCAAATAACAAATTTTGAAAAAAGAAATTGTTAACGAAAATGATTTTTTTTTAAACAAGGGTCTCGCGATTCTCTACCAGGTGTAATAAAATTTTTTAATTTTTTTTTTTCAAAATGACCGAAAAAAACGCCTTTAGTGTTATTTGATTAATAAACAAATGTAAAAAAAAAACGTTTAAAATTACTCCAAAAAAATTTTGGAGTATCGAGACCTAAATTTTGAAAAAAAAAGGATCCATTTTTTTTTTTTTTTTTGGGCCAAATGGCATAAAATGGCCGGTAATTAAATCTAGACTGCGCAATTTCAAATGCTTTTTTTTTCTGCACTATTTTGTAAAGATGTTCCTTATTGATTTGAATCATTGACAGTCGTTCTTGAACCACTCGCCTTATTAAACTGCATTCGACTATATTGTTAAATTGATCAGTTTACTACAGATTTTAGGTTTATTATGGTCAATTAGTTTAAATGAATATAAATTATGAGGAAGTGTTCTAATATTCTTAAAATTATTAATACATGTTCACGGTTTTCCTCCATATATTTTGCGCGTTAGAGAATAAAAAATATTAATAACTTGAGTATAAGTAACATAAACATTCTGTTAATTCTTTCATGCAGTGCTATCTAGAATATTTTGTCAGGATGTATTCAATATGCAAGTTACCTTTTAACCAATTATGATATCACCAAGAGAATGCTTACTAAAATTGAAGAGTATTATAATGTTGAATTTTTAAACCACGTCTGATGGATGTCAACTTTTCTAGCTCAAGCTTTCCGTCGTGGCTAAATATTTTAAAATTGACATTTGGCTTTTAGCTTGTTCAAAAAGTGACGTTCATCGAAGGCTTTTTTACGTTAACCTCTTATATTCTTTGGTAAAAATTAAACTGGTACGATAATCCTATCTCACATAAAGAAAGAAGTATACTACATGGTGTGAAAAGTTCGGACTATCCGAGAGATGGCTGCACAACAAAAAACTATAGGATTTTCAATTGGTGTCAACTCTCGGAAGATGCGTGTAAAATTTTCATGACATTTTGTCTGTTAGTTTGCGAGTTAAGAGTTATTTGAGTGACGCTATTTTTGATTTTTACGAAAAAACTATATGTCGATGGTACTAAACTAACTTAAATGCGATCGAACAATCACCGATGATGCACCACGTTCCAGACGTTCAAAAATGAGTCACTCAAGAAAACACACAACAAAATCCACTATATTGTTTTGAAAGGACGCAAAGTGAAAGTGGGAAAGATATCTGAACAGAACGCGTGAGGCATAATTTGCATGAATATTTGCATATGAAGCAGCTGTTGGGTGCCGCGCATTCTCACGAATGATCAAAAACAACGTGTCGAAGATTCGGACGCGGTTCGGCACTGTTTGGGTGTAAAGGAGTTTTTGCATCGATTCGTAACAATGAACGAAACATGGACCCGTCATCATACGCTTGAGTCCAACAGGCAGCCTGTAGAATGGCTGGAACCGCATGAAAGCCGACCGAAGCGTCCAAAATCACAAACATCAGCTGAAAAGGTTTTGGCAAGTATTTTTTGGGAGGCGCATGGAATAATAGTGATCGATTATCTTGAGAAGGCTATTACGTTGATTTATTGGACTGTCTGAACGATGAAATCAAAAAAGGCTGCATTTAGCGAAGAAAAAAGCGTTGTTTCACCAAGATAATGCACCAGCTCCCATGAATTGCTTCCCTATCCGTCGTATTTACCAGATTTGGTAGCCGATGATTATAAACTCTTTCCAAATTTGATAAAGCGTCTCCAGGGAAACAGATTTTGCCTAAACGAAGAAGTAATGGGAAATCATATTTTTGACAAAAACATTGTTTTTTCTTCGAAAGTCTCGGTATTTTTCACCCCATGTAGTATTAAGTGTACAAATTAATTCTCGGCCCCCACCTTTCATCCACTACAGAATCAAATTGGAATTTTTTCCCGTCCTATAGTCGTTCTGAAGTGCCATCTTTTAGCTTAAAAACGAACTTCAATGCTTAATTTTACCGTGAACATAACCTAAAAAGAGTTGCAGACGCGATATCGATATCGTTCGAAATGCAGTAATATTACTTTAAAGATTGAGTTTGTATTAGTTTTTTGATAAATAAATGTCAAAGTTGGTCTACAAGGGCCGTTAATTAATTTGTACATAAAATATAACATACATACGAGTATATACCGCCACAAAGTTTGACGAATAAAGCAATTTGAACTGTATGTTACGATTTGAAAAAAGGGAGGTTTTTTGGCGTTCGTCGATACTATTCCTTGGTGTAAAAATAATTTAAGAAGGTTTAAAAATGTATTGCATGCATAAATAAGGATATTTATATAGATAAGCATTATAAACCAAAGCACAAAGATCCCCCATTGCTTAAATGCACAAAAAAACCAAGCGAAAAAGCACACAAAATGATTTATTCCGAGGGAAATCCATAAATTCAGCTTGAGAATTCACCAAAATCATATGCAAGGCGACAGTTGTAAGCATATTTTTTGTATCTTTAGTAAAATTTGCCCCTAAGAGTTTAAAAAAAAAAAAAACGACAGAAAATCTAAAAGATATACCTTAAATCGAAGTCTATGAATTTCATTTTTTAACTCAATGAAATCTTTACTTGAGAATATATTATTTAATTTGTCTAAAACACCACTAATATATTTAAAACTTGAAAATCGAAATCGAGCGCTCACGGAGCATGATATGGCACGATGGCTGCAAAGATAGACAAAATCAACAGCAATAGAAATAAGTGTACAAGCAGCAATTACGTCACATTATGTTCCGGGAGAGCCCTGCTTCAGATATATCTGCCATTCTCTGTCATTAATCCAAAATTTTCCCATAACTACCTGGTCCCCAGCGCCAACTTCCAATTCATCTCTGTCTGTGTGTACTCCGTCGGCTATATTGGGCGATTGTTCCTCTATCGCCACCAAGAGGTTCAAGGTTCGATAGTCTAACCCTATTTTTTAAAATTTTGAGGTCAATTTAATAATGAAATCAAAGGATTTTTAAAATTTGTTATTCGAAAATTACCGTATAAAAGTAGAAAAAAATTTATTGGGACAATGGTTCCAATAGAATGTGACCTAAGAGATAGATAGATAGAAAAATGACAGGTACGTTTGTTTTTGCAAACTACCACCATAAATAAAACTTAATCGATAGCAAAACATCCAAGCCTTTTAGAGACTTCTTATAATTTCACTGTTTATTTTAGCTTGTACTTTTGTAGCTGGAGTATTTTTTCTTTTCCTAACTTTTATTGCATAAACTACTCTACAAGGTTCACCTAAAGGGTAAAGATTCATGCCAAAAAGTCACTATTTCTTGAATTAGCATAAATATTTTTTACAAAAATATGTAACATATAATATAGATTTTACGAAGTTAAGAGATATTGCACAACTTTTTGCAATTGAACCGGAATTAGTGGTGGAAATACAGGCCGTTTATAGATTAGTTTACGCGATTTACGAGGCTCGTTTTTAAAGTAAGTACCGTTCTGATATTAAAAAAAACACAAAGCAGTTTTTTTAAAACAATTTTGTTTTTACATAAACTCCCAGATCTTAACTTACTCTTCAACATAACTTTCACCTATATATCCTAAGACCAGATTCTCTATGCCATACTCATAGAAATCTGCCTCCCTGTTCGCTAATCACTGCAGCACGGCCGTTTTGGCGTCGCAGCACTGACTGCCAAGGAGCTTCTCTAAGTGCAGGAACAAATGAAATCGTATAGCGGCTGCTTTCTTGAATTGTTTCGTCAACTTTCCGCACCAGGTCATCATTAATGACGGACAGTCGCCCACTTCCTTCCTCACCGTGCACGTTTGTACAGCCACCTTTAAATGCTCTAATACATTTTCTTACCATTTCATCACTCATAGCGATGAATTTCGGCCGCTTTCACGTCTCTTGCATTTAAGAAACGAATTACAGTGCGTATTTCACAATCCGCGGATTTTCAATGGTCTGAGGCAATTTAAAAACGAACAAACAAACGTAAATTCGGACGAATGCTATCGTAATGGCGTTTGTGGCTGCGCAACGCTGCAGGGGTCATATTTCAAAACGGTACTTACTTAAAAACGCGCCTCGTATATAAACAGTGTTGTCTTAACATACTTTTTGTCAATTATATAGTCGATCTTTGTAAGAAATATTTAATCTTAATATCTGAAAACTTATTTTTTTTGGCGTGAATCAGGATTTCTTGTGCAACTAACAAACGGTAAAAGAATAATTAGCGAAGGGAAGGTTTTTTTAACGTAATTGTGCTGGGGTATAAACATTTACTCAAATTTTGGTATCTATACAAAACATGCAAGCAGTAGCAAGAAAACTACGTATTTTTTGTGATTAACAGAAAGCAGTGTTGTTGAATTTTGCTTTAAGCTTTTTTTTTCTGTGGAGGTGAAAGAACTAAAAGAAATAATTCACCAAATACATATTATTGGTAGCGCAGCAGTAACTCAAGAAAATACATAATTATATGGAAAAAAAATTATATAGTTAACTACAGAAAGCAAAGAGCTCTATCTAGCTAGGTAGAAGATTGGTAGAATTTGTTAAAACATGTTTGAAACAAAGAACAGTTAAACTAAATTACGTAAAAAATTTGTACAGTATAACAGCTATGAAGATTATGTGTTAGAAACGCTTCATTATGGTGTTCAACGATTATTTGTTAATTTCAGGAAAGATATTTAAGGAAATATAATAGTTTTCTTACCTTTTGAAGAATCATCGTAGCCGATGTGTTTTACAGTTTCTCTTACGACTTTTTGGTAGTCGACGTTAGCTTGTGAAGTGATTTCTCCGCATAGCAAAATCATACCGGTTTTGGTCACAGTTTCTATAAAAAAGAAAAAACGAAATATAATATATATTCAGTTTTCGTTGCCGAATTTCTATCTTCCAAGCGTCCATTGTCAACCGAGCGTCCGTATCTGGACGCTCGGATGTATCTCTAAAGAAATTTTGCCGCTATTAAGGGAATCTCAAATAGCTATTATCCGAAAATAGGGTCGGCAGCTTGGGAAATATTTCCACGTAACCTTTTTGTATACTGGCGCTATATTTCTGGTACAATCAGATGACTGACAGAGGCGCTACAGGTGTTCCGTATTTATGGCCCGCGTATATTTAGCATTTTCTATTTTTACTAATCTGTGTCTGCTTCGTATTCTTTGAATTATATATTACTACCATTTCATGACGCTTGTTCAACAGCCACTCATGGCATTTCACATTTCTTTCTTATTAATACCACCATCGAAAAATTTCACAACCTTTCTGATAAAATATGATGAAATTTACCAAATATTTATGAAAATGTGTACTCTTCAGCTCACTAGAACCACAGGATTATAAACTTGGCAACATCGCAGAACGTACAGAAGTCGAACAAATGAAAGAGCAGCATGAAGGCAGGACGCCGCGAGATCGAACGAGTAAATATATTAAGTATACAAAGGACGCCGAGTAAATGAATTACAAAAGGACGCTATGCTGTTGTTTTTTGAAAGCAGTAAAAATAAATCTAACATAATTATGGATAGTGCCAGCAGACAAAATATGGAATATACAAAAACAAATTAGTTGATTATCTGATAAAAAAAATTATGAGGGACGCTGGGTTACGCTTCTTTAAAAAGACACTTTTGAGGATTGCTAGACGCATATATATATATATATATATATATATATATATATATATATATATATATATATATATAAATATATATCTATATATATATATATATAATATATAAATATATAATATATATATATATATATATATATATATATATATATATATATATATATATATATATAAATATATATATATATATATATATATATATATATATATAAATATATATCTATATATATATATATATATATATATATATATATATATATATATATATATATATATATATATATAAAATATATCTATATATATATATATATATATATCTATATATATATATATATATATATATCTATATATATATATATATATCTATATATATATATATATATATATATATATATATATATATATATATATATATATATATATATATATATAGTTTGCGGGACATGGAATTCTCAACGAAAAACGTCTCCCGCTGAAGACAGAGCTATAACGATGTCCAGCAGACGTAATCGCCGCCTAACCGCACCAGAAATCACGGCTCAAGTAAACCTGGAGCGGCCTATCCCCATCAGCGTGACAACCGTGAAGAACAGGTTAGCAGAAGGTGGACTACACGGGAGAGTTGCAGTAAGGAAACCACTTCTTAGGCAAGTGAATAAACGTAAACGATTAGAATGTGCCCGAGAACATGAAAATTGGACATGAGAACAATAGAATTCCATCCTTTGGAGCGACGAATCTAAATTCGAAATTGTCGGTTCAAATCGACGAGTTTACGTGCGGCGGTCAGCTGGAGAGAGGATGTTGGAAGCCTGTTAGTTGCCTACAGTAAAACATGGTAGAGGTTCAGTAACGGTTTGGGGTTGTTTTGGCAACGGCAAAGTTGGAAAAATCTTTAGGATAGAAGGAATCATGCGAAAAGAATAATATTAAGAAATTTTGCTAATTCCCCCTCCTTCTGGAAGAGATATTTTTCAGGGGAAATTTATTTTTCAGCATGACAAGGATCCTAAATATTCTGCTAAACAAATTAGAAAACTTTTGGACCAATGGAAATCCGATGACGTCCTGGAAGTGATGACTTGGCCTCCGCAATCACCCGACTTGAACCCCATCGAATTGCTGTGGTACCATTTGGACCGGTGTGTTCGAAAACTCAATCTAACATCAGAAAACCACTTGTGGGAACTTTTACAAGCAGAAAGGGTTAAAATAACCAAAGAAACTCTGAAGAAACTACTGGACAGAATGCCGAAACCATGTAAAGCGGTAATTATAAACAAAGTAGGTCACATAGATGAGAAAAACCCTGGAAAATCATGAATAATTTTCTGATTTTCTAGACTGTAAATAATGTGAACATAAATAATAATTCATTAAAATTTAAAAAAAAAATATATGTTTTTGTTGTCTTGGGACTGAAATAACTAGGTGGGCAAAAAATACTTTCTGACGTTATTAATTATTGATAATTGTTTTCAGGCAGACTGACTTGTTTACATTACGTAGATCTAACTTTACTTAAGTTACTGTTCTTAATATGTCCCAAAACCATTAATTTTAGTTATTACGACAGATATAACCATAGCTTATAAAAAGTGTTTATGTACCCTAATGAGATTTAGGTAACAGGGATATTTTGGTACGCACTAAGAATATAGTTTAGAGAGCCGAAGTAGTTGGCCAGCTTTGTTAGATATCTGAATGCAAAATAAAAGTAATTGTTGTTGAAATTGCCCAAAAGTGTTTAAATTAATATTTTTTTTAAATAAAAGCTAATATATATATATATATATATATATATATATATATATATATATATATATATATATATATATACACTTTTTAAAAAAAGAAGACTATTTAGAAGGAGCCATCGCAAAAAGATTTTACAGTTCTCTAGAAGATGGTTAATGCACATTAGCAAAGAAACCAGATACTGGAAGTTTGAGTGATGAAAAATTAGTGGCAGTCTGAGGGTAATCACCAGTGCAGAGGAT
This sequence comes from Pachyrhynchus sulphureomaculatus, assembly GCA_019049505.1. Taxonomy (NCBI): domain Eukaryota; kingdom Metazoa; phylum Arthropoda; class Insecta; order Coleoptera; family Curculionidae; genus Pachyrhynchus; species Pachyrhynchus sulphureomaculatus. Next base: position 112,752,900 of record CM032452.1, on the reverse strand, counting down.
GGGGTTATTGTGACATGAATTGTGTGAAACGTTTCTGTTTAAAAATAAAATAATGCTCCTAAAGCTCTGCTTTCTCTTTATAGGTTGGTCTGAGCAGTCGCACAACCTGTAGCTTATTAACTAATTATGGGATAAATTAGAGAAGAAAATAAAAGACCTTTATGATGAAGCTCAACACAACTGTTGGAATATTTACCAGAAGTTTCTCTGGTAAATATTCTCTGAATCTCTAAAGCTGTAATACAGCGTTTAGTCTCTAAGAGTAAAAATCCCTAAAAAAGGTTCGTGTGATCGTATGTGAAACGTCGGAAAGTTATTTCAATTTGGCCCGGTCCAGTTCCAAGAAACATAGTTTCTCGTCTAAACAGAACCGCGAAAACTTCCGTCCGATGTTACTTTTGAAACGTAGTTCGTCTTTCCAAGAACGCCAAACACATTTTGGAAAAGTTTTTCAAGAAAATATTACATTAAAACAAGGAAATACCAGGACGTGGATAAATTACTTAAATTACACAACAAAATATTCGTTTCTGGTTCAAAAATGGATTCTGGGAAAATTGAATTGATCCTTGAAAACTTGTTGGAAACCCTATTAAACTGACGTCATGTGCAAACAAATCATAAATTTCATCATTTTAATACGACATTCAACTCATCCCGAAATTACGCATGATCCGGCAACATTGTCCTAGTCACATTTCCGATATTATCTCAAAAAAATTAGAAAGATCCGGCAGTTACAACATCACAAGTACAAGTAGCTTCATCCATTGCAACGCTTAGAAGATATTTTTAGGCATTTGTAATAAAAATAGCATTTTTAATTGATGTTTTTCGAATCGTCCGATCCGAACAAATTGTGGGAACCTCGCAAGCTAACACGCTGCTATTTACGTAAGGCGTAGTTCGATAAATGTGATAAAAACACGTTTAATGTTTTAATTAGCTAGAAATCGTATTTTTTTAGTCCTTAAAATGCACTCTAAAAAAAAAACTGCGCAATTCATTATGGAAATGTAAAAGGCAAATTATGATTGGCAGAATGACCTGACAGTGTTGCAACATTTACTTGATCTAGATGTATTGATTTTGTGTTTTGTTCCTTACCACAGGCAACTTTTGCATTGGGATCCTGCTCCAGATGGGCATCAAGGACTGCATCGCTAATTTGGTCGCACATCTTATCTAAAAAAAAAATACATAAAACATCAGTTATTTTGTGATAATTTTGGTTTAGAAGCGTTAATTGTTGTTTTGGGCCTTTTTTTATTTGTTGCCAGAACGTTGTTACACGATAAACAAATCAAACGTCATTGTGGCATCAAAATGAAGTATAATACGCGAAAATTTAAAAATCCACGCGGTTAAAACGCATTCAAACTTCGAACACGTGTTGATAACAAACCGTCGTAATTAGAGTAATTCATTTTACTGGGAAAAAAAAAAAAGTATTACGAAAAGTATTTATAGAAGTTGATTAGTTTACGAACTTAAATAGACCGTTCGTGCGGACATATTGGGTGTCAAATTTTGCAGTTTTTATTTACAATCAACAAAAAAATAAAGAAAATAAACAAATGAACATTGGCCTACCTGGATGGCCCTCTCCGACAGATTCCGAAGTGAAGAGAAAATTTGATCCGTCCTCCATGTCATAAGGCATATGACCATTGCCGTTTGTGTATCCATTGGTGATAGTGTCTGGCATCTTGTGTGAATATTTTCCAATAATTTAATTCGATCACTGACAGAACACGCGTTTTGTCACTTTTCGGAAACTGCGACTACCGTCACCGCTACGTTTTCGATATGGGAAAAGAGGACGAGACGTGTGCTCGACGTGCTTTTATATTTCTTCGGTGTCACGTGATCGGGTTCTATGGCGTCGACTCGCCGAGAAATGTTTAACGTTTGGCTGCGTTTGGTGTAGTTGACGATCTGAAAATGATTATTTTGATTAATTTTGGTTGATTTTGTGTGTGAAAAGTTGCGAATATTAAATGGAAACCTAGAAGGAACGACATTTCAAAGTGACTTAAGTAAGTTTTCGCTTAAATGTGTCAAAAAAATCAAAGTTTGTATGGTGCGGTTGTTGTTTGGGTGCATTCCTGGTTGCCTGTTTCATAACACAAGGTGTTATGATATATCGTGGTAAAGAAAACTTAAACGTGACAAGAAATTAAGATTGATAATATTTGTGCCAGTTCTTGGATAAATAGTGACGTACAAGTAGTAATTTAGTGTTGTATTATTCTTAAAACATATAAGAGAGCATTATAATTCATAATAGCTAAATTAAATAAGAAGTACAGATTTACAAATTAAAACACACACAAACGTCTGAACTAATATTAAAAATTATATTTCTGAGTACAAATGCCGTAATGATGTTCATTAATTAATTATTTTCGTTATAATTTTCTGATCTATACTGTCTTAAGTTTATTGGAAAATAAAATAGAAAAAAACTGGACATTATAAGAAAAATTTTATTGAATATGATTTAATTTATATGATTTTTTTTACGTCATTTTTTTAGTGTTCCGTGTGGAACACTTATGAGATCACTTCGGTGTCCGCTTGTTCGTTTGTCTGTCACATCCGGTTTTCTCGGGAACTATTTGACATAGAAAGTTTAATTTTTGCACAAATAAAGGAATTGATGGCCCAATAAGGGCCGTGTAGTTTGAAAGTTAAATTTTGACACAAGCGGTTAGTTTTTGGTGGTGAAATCGAAAGTAAAAAAAAAAAATTTCACTTCCGATTCACTTTTTTTACCAAGTCATCGAGGGCGGTGTCAAATGAAGGTTTGTGAAAACACGAGTTCAAAAATATATATGACGTAATACTTGCGCTCACTTTTCTTTGTATTATTTAAGAAAAGTTGCCAAAAATCTTTGTCCCCCCTCCTATCTTGAAAAGTACTGATCAAACAATTGTGAAAAAATTTCTGAAATATTCTTCATAAAGTGCAGATTGAGCGAAAATTCTCACGAGTGCATTACGTTTCATAATTCGTTTGGTATAAAAAAATTATGAAAACTATGTTCCTTCACAAATGGTGGAGGTTTTATTAATATACGTTTCGATACATTACTGCTCGCGCTTCTCTTCTGTACCGAGACAAAAGAATTTTATTTTATTTGTTTATAGTAAAAACAAATATTTAGGTAGTAAATTTTTGTTTTACACTTTTATTACTAAATTCTAAATTTCTAGATTGATTTATTGGCTATTCGGTAACTAAGATGCTATCACTATCAGACATTATTGACTAAGAAAAAACGTGAAAATACATATTGGATCTATTGGATATATCCATGTCAGGGTCCTAATTAACTTAGGCTAGGTAAGGATTTTATTTTATTTTAAATGCAATTATCGTACGGAACACTAATTGCGCCAGTCCGACTTGCAGTTGACTGATTTTTTTATTTTCAATAAAGATAACAATTTCCTAGTTATATTTATTGATTCCTAGTAGCTACTGAGAGTTATATACAGAAAATATAATCTGATAGCTCAGGGGACTAATAGTAGTACCGGTAAATTTATGTCAACGCTTAGAATGGGATCACGGCAGCGCCGGCTCTAGGCGGTAGGCTAGGTAGGCTACTGCTTACTGCGGCAAAATTTATCGGCGGCAAAATTGCCTGAACTATTAGAGCGCAATAAAAAATAAACACTTATTAATCCGATAAGTAAGCTATTTCAATCCAAAGATTTTGATTTATCCCAAGCCAGTAATTTATTAAACATCTCATTAATTCTTTTTAAATAATTGAGATCGGATGAATCCTTTGACAACATCGCGAAATCGACGAATCAACTTTGAATTGACTACATCACGCCATCGTGTTCGGACTACAAAACGAAATTTTTTCATATGAAAGTTTAGATGAACCGATACAAGATCCAAAGCAAAAATTTAAATAGAATTTTGTTTCTTTACTATAGATCAGTCGATCAGTGCATTGGAGCTGAGATTCAACCTACTGAATAGTCATAATGATTCTTTTGAATTTTTATATGATGTTTATAAACTTAAACAACACATGTATAAATGAATTACTGGCACATTGTAAAGATCTCGAAAACGTCTTGACAGATGGTGATTCGTCCGGTCTTAACGCTTTAGATCTGGCTGACGAAATAGGCCTTGTTTCTTCACTTTTAACTAAGAAAGAAGGTCCAGTTGACGTTCTTAAATTCATTACTTCCCTTAAAATTGAGCTAAATTTGAGCATTGCTCTAAAGCGGCCCGTAGACGGTCAATATTATTGCGCAATAATTGGGTTTGTGCAATATAATTGAACGTGTGTAGACAGTATTGAAAGGTTGTGCAATAGATTGTACGAAATCAATATTTGTTGAAATATATTGCGCAACCTGGAAAATATTGTGCCGTCTGTGGGCAGGATTGTGCAATATCTCGTCAGTCGGTATCAACAGGTGGTAGCCAACGCGTCGTGATGGCGGATAAAAAATTGGATAAACACTTCATTTTGGAATTTTTTCGAAGTTTTACCATGGACTTCCGGCTCTATGGGATGTTAAATGCAAAGATTATACTAATCGCGTTAAAAAAGGAGACCAATATGACGTGCTGGTAGAGAAATATCGCGAAAAATACCCGGATGCCGAGAAGCAAGATGTCAAAAAAGTAAATTCTTTGCGGACAAACTTCCGGAAAGCCCACAGCAATTAAACAAGAGAGTTCAGTGTCACTCAACATGACTTGACTTCACAATACCGGCGGGAACTGACAATATTGCCAAGCACATTGTACGTCTGTACTGGTGATTACGCAAAATATTGCACAACCATCAATATCGCGTCCATATGATTCTATTTATTGTACAAACCCAATTATTGTGCAATAATATTGAGCGTCTATGGGCAGCTGTCAAAATATTGTGCAATCTATATTGCACAGTAATATTGACCGTCTATGGGCCGCTTAAGAATTTTGTTAACGCTGCCCATAACTGTTGCTACCGGCGAAAAAAGTTTTTCTAAATTAAAAATAATAAAAAATTATTTAAGAACTATGACTACACAAAATCGTTTTAATGGGTTAGCAATGTTGGCCATTGAACACGAATTGAATAGTAAATTAGAAATCAAAATTCGAAAAAAATTGTCTTAATTTAGGATTAGACTTTGTATATTATTGTACTAGTTTCGTTTATTGTTTTAGAAATATAAACTCCTGGACAAAATTAACGCAACAATCTGAAAATTAATTTATCTTTTTCTTATGTCAGTTTTAAAGTTTATCGAGTATTTGAATAGTAGGCTATGCATATTTTGTTTCGTTGTTCATGACAGAAATCAAAACAATTCGTTTAGATTTACAGTTTTAAAGAATTTTTTAGAAGATAAACAATTTTCTATAATAATGCGATAGATTTTCTTTAAAAGTAAGCTTATAAATTATTCCCTTTTTCAAAGTAATACGTTTTTGTGGTAGACTGTTTTATTTATGCCCCCGAAGAATTATAAAAATGAATCGAACAAGGAATTTAACTGAACACGAGGTAGTGCGAGCCTCAGTTTTATTGGACGAGGGATATTGTCAGAGTTATGTTGCCAATTTGTTAGGCAAACATCGTTCCACAATAAGTCGTATGGTAAGACGCTTGAATGAAGTAGGAACTTATTCTAGAAGGCTGGGGTAAGGGCGAAAACGATGCACTAGCGACCTAGATGAACGTTTTATAAGACAATATGCTTTAAGAAACAGGACTGTCACTAGTTCTATAATAAGAAACGAACTCGAAGCTGTTCGCAAAGTCACAATTTCTTCTAAAAAACAGTTAGAAGATGGTTAAATGAAGATGGATTAAACAGTAGGAGACCAGCCACTGCGCCCTTGCTTACTAGAGAGAACAAAGTTGCCAGGTTACGTTTTGCTCGAAATAACGAAAACTGGTCTATGGATGATTGGAAACAAGTTTTCTTCACAGATGAAACTAGGGTTAGTCTAAAACATCCAGATGATCGTGAGCGAGTATGGCGAAGACCAGGAGAGAAGTTTGCTCCTTGCAATATCTCTGCAAGAATTCCATTCGGCGGTGGCTCTGTTATGTTCTGGGGTGGCATCTGCTTTGATGCTCGCCCAGAGTTACTTCCTGTCCGTACGAGATCCATGAATGCTGACTACTATCTTGAGAATATTGTAATAGAACTTGTGAGGCCTTTCGGTCATTTTGTGGGGCCCAATTTCCTGTTTATGCAAGACAACGCTCGACCTCACGTGGCTAGGGAGGTACCCGATTATCTTAATCAAGTTGATATACCGATTATGCAATGGCCACCAAAAAGCCCGGATCTGAATCAGATAGAACATGTATGGGATCACCTTAAGAAAAATGTGAAACGTCATATACCTGCACCTAGAAACCTGAGGGAACTTGAAAATGCAGTTATCACAGAATGGGAGCAAATTCCTCAAGATTTTATTCAAAATTTAATTAGAAGCATGCCTAGACGCATAAACGCTGTCATCCGAAGTAGAGGAGGCAACACACGCTACTAGTGTACCAGTTACACTCTTAATTTTGCTACTAGTGTCCCAGTTTATTTTTTTCATTATTACATAATTTCAACGATTTTGTTATTAGGTCTTAAGAATAATTTTAATTCGAATCTTATAGAGAAATTTGGTAGCTAATTCACTTTTAAAGTATCCGAATAAGTTTTTTCTAGCTTTTAGTGTAACCAATGTTCATAAAAAATTATTAAAATTAATTCATTATAGAGATTTGTATGATTTCATATATTGTTGCGTTAATTTTGTCCAGGAGTTTCTTTAAATTATCTCTGACAGTAGTAGATACTAGTTTTAGTTTGTAACTTCGTTGTCGTTAGCTCGTTAAAAATGTAAACTTTGTTTTTCAATAAAACAATTTTTACATTAGTATTCTATTCAATTATATGACATTTTTCTTGTTAACGCGGTTTTCTTTAAGCTTGGGTGCGGCGACATTTTTTGAGTTTGTTTACGGCGGAAAAAAGCTAGGACCGGCCTTGATCACGGTAGACCTGGAAAAGGGAAGAGCGTTAAATATCCTACCTTTCTTATTTGTTTTAGTTATATACATGTTAAGATGGTTCTTAGAGTTGTTTTTGCTTCCAATCGTTTACTTCTTATATATATATATATATATATATATATATATATATATATATATATATATATATATATATATATATATATATATATATATATATCTATGATTTTAAAACTCTTATATAAAGAGTATACCTACATAGTTATCAGGGTTAACCTATTTGGATATTGCCCCTTCCCGATATTGCCTAGTACCCTTTCAACAAAGAAGATTAAAATACCATTTTTATTTCTATTCCTCATATCTTAATGTTACTAACATTAGTGACATTGGTTTAGTCATTTAGGATTCACGTATTGTGTGGTTTTGAAGAACTAATGAAGCGTTAATGAGAGATGATGTAATTTCATGAGAATATGAATAATTTCATGATAACATGTCTTTTGAGAATAAGTGGGTTAATAGACTGCTACCAAAATGTCATGCAACATCCCAATCTCAGCACATTGACGAATTAGCGTTTTTTCTGTACGTTACCATTTAATCTACGTCTCATTGTAGTAGCAGAGTTTATCGGTCGTCATCGATCGATCCTTTTAACATTTTTCGACATGTTTCATTGTTCGCCTCAACTCATCATTAGTTCTTTAGATATCTAATCAAAAGGAGTCGTAGGGCACTAAATCAGGACTATAGGGTGGTGAATCGCTTTCAACAATGGTTAGAACTGTGCGATCTCCATGGATCTTGCAGCTGTGCAACGGTAAAGTTTTGGTTCTCCATGAATTGGAACGTTTTTTCTCTAATGACATGCTCTATTTACAGCAGCAATTTGTCAACAAGCCCGATGGTTTTATCAGCTATTTTCGTGATTAGGTAGGTAATTAAAAAAAAAGGCACCCTGGTAGCTATACCACAGAGACGGTTTAGTACCCAAATCAGATGAAGACAAATTCGATCGAAGGTTGAAAACATTTTAAATCGAAATACTTTTTCAAGGCAGAAAACTCGCAATTACACTGAACTTGTGCGTATCATAGACCTTGCTACATTTCATGGTCATACAAGTTCCTTGAACTTCACTCATTTTTACTGTTTCTCTTTTGTTGCAATCGCCAGACTTTCTAGGAGTTTACCTTTTTAGAATATATCCTTCTCCGTCGTATTCTCAGGATTGATAAAGAAAAAAATGAGTAAGGTGACGCTTTTGTTAACCTGTTCATTTCTCACGCCGAAAAGGGAAGAAGATTTACATTTCCGTATTATTCGAACCCTTTGCTTGTGACCCTCCGTTATTTTTCAGTTTCTTGTTAAACCGGAAGTAGTTTTATTTGAGCAACCGCAAGAGATTAATAGATTGAATTTCAGTTTCTAACTTGCCATGTTATATACTCCAAATACGACTTCGCCTGTTTGACTCGGACATCTGTGGGGTACATTACGATGCAATACATTAAAAATGTATTTATTCGACAGTAAAGGATTGCCATTAAAATGCTAATGATTTGGAAGTTGGTCCAGTCTCTATTAGCGTCGATGATTGCCTGGCATCTTCGAGCCATACTTTCGACGAGATTTTCTGCGTGTTCTTGGGGCAAAGATTTCCAAATTCCCCGAATTTGCCGTGACAACAGCTTCACTGCGTACACCTACGAAGCTTCTGCTTGATGTATCATCACAGGTCCTCGGTTGGGTTTGTATCGAGCCACTGGGATAACCAATCTAGTGTGACGGTACCGGAATCCCCTTTTCACTGGCTACATGTTTGGGATTGTTATTTCCTTGAAGAATCCACTCCTCGTTTTTATCAACAAACTACCATTTGGCGTCGGATCCCTCTTTCAAAATGGCAGCTCAGTGTTTACATCTGATTTCGGAATGTGTCTTTTGAAATGTATTGTCGATCGTTTCTTGGTGTGACTGCAGTTTATATGAATTTAAAGAGAGTTTGTATAAAAAGAGAATTAAAAACGTTTGTAAGTGAAGAGAATCAAGAAGGTTGACAAACAATTTATATAATCATGGGGAAAAAAAAAAAAAAAAACGGTTATTCTTGTGCCGTTGTCAGTTGTAAAAATATTTCAAAAAGTACGCCGTGAGTAAGTTTCTTCTCCTTTCCTAAAAAGAAGCTATTTCTCTTATGACATTTTTTTGGTTACAGAGCAAAGATTTGGCTTGCAGCAAACAAAGGCGCCAGCAATTGTCCAACTGACAATTTGTGCAAAAAATTATAAAATATGCGCCTCCCATTTTTCTCAGAAAATATTTAAAAAGAATTTGAAAAATCAACGACCAAACGTATACATAATAGGACATATTTGTTAGAGTGGTCAAAAAAAATTTTTCTTTTCAATTTCGGCGGGCTTAGCTTGAATATAATTTTACCTGTGAGAAAAGAATACTCTGTGTGTCAAAGCCTAATAACACAGGCTTTTATTGTAATTACAATGAAGCCCAATCAGGCCCAGAAACATTCAATTTGTATTCGGACATAAAATTCCTTACTGAATTCAAATGTATGTATTTAAAAATTTAGGTTTCAGTTTCAGTTTTCCCTTTTGAGTCTTATAGAGTCCCAACAAAGAGTTAGTTCCTAAATCTGATATACCTATTCAATTCCCTGGATAAAATGCTGGCGTAAAACTTTTGTCTGCAGCATTTTTTTCTGAAAACGCCTTCCTGTCAAGTTTTTCACTTGCATTTATCTCTTTTCTAACAAAGATTTTCAAACATTTGTAAAATACCTATGATTTTTGAATGATAAAACTTTGCACAGTAACATTATTTCTGTTTAAAATCTCCCGCGGGTCCCCTTTTTAATATGGCGGGTTATCACGTGACCTCTTGATAGATCATCAACATTTTTTTAAAAGAGAGTACCGTTTCGCCTTGCTATCGAATGCTCTTGACTTGCCCAAATATTTAGCAGCCGCCGTAGACGTCATTTTCGTCATAGGCGATACGTTTTTACTTGAGCTACTGTAACTTGAAAAATAATGGAGGTAATAAAAACGTCAGATATGCGGACGATACTGTTAACTTGAGTGACAGGATTGAAGATCTTCAACGCCTGTTAGATAGAGTTGAGCAAGTAGGAGCGGATATGGGCCTTAACATCATTATATCTAAAACCAAATTCATGGCTTTTAGCCGCCAACAATATGCAGATGTTGATCTCCATCACAACAGTCAAGCGATAGAGAGAGTTCACCATTTTAAATACCCTGGAAGCCACATTACTGACCAGTTAGACCCTGACAAAGAAATTAAGTGCAGAATAGAAGCAGCCAGAACAACCTTCATTAAAATGAAGTCTCTCTTTTGCAATAATAGGATTAATCTGAAACTGCGTTAGAGAATGCTAAAGTGCTATATTTGGTCGGTTTTGTTGGACGGCACTGAGGTATGGACATTGAAGGTTGCAACAGTTAACCCCTTGGAGCTTTCTAGATGTGGCTGCATAGAAAGTTTCTCAGTATTCCGTGGATAATTTATGACACCAATCAGGAAGTACTGCAGAGAGTTAATGCAGTAAGAGAGTTGTTGTCAACGGTAAAGTGCAGAAAACTGGATATTTGGGACATGTTCTTCGTGGGAAAAATTATGAGTTATTGCAGTTCATAACGAGGGGAAAGATTCAGGGCGGGCGCGGCGCTCGCTGGTAGAAAGCAGGCCCCTTGGCTGAGAAACATATGAGATTGGACGGGAATCCATAGCGTCAAAGAGTTATTCCGAGTTGCAGGGAACAGGGATGAATATGCCAGAGTGATAGCCAACGTCAGGGGGATCTGATATGGTAAATATACTATATAAAAAGAAGAGAAAAATAAGAACTTATCTCGCTTATGCTCTGATCTGAGATTTTATTTTTTAGAGCGAATCAAAAAACAGTAAATTTCTTGAATGAAAGGAATCCGGTATTGCAAATGGAAGTGTATTTGTTTTGGTATATTTGGTATATCTTTCATTTACTTAACAAAGTTTTAGAATTAATAATATATGAGTCCATATTATACATAAAAAATAACAATACGGCGTAGTTTCTGGAATTATGTTAAATCTGATAAGCGCCTCTTGTAAAAAATAGACAATGCAGGAAAATAAAAAGGGCCCACGTGCCGCTTAAAATACAAAGACCTAATGTAAGTATTGTTATTATCCATCTCAGCAGTTATTACGTAAGAATTTTTTAAGAAATATTTTTACCATCTCTATTGTTATTTATTTACACATGTATTTGATGGATATTTTTTATGTCCCATAAAAATATGATGCACTTGCAAACAAAGAACTAAATTTAATTCATCTTCTATTTAACTAAGTTTCATAAAAAATAATATAATAACAATTGTGTTCTGTGTAAGTCAAAATAAGAATTAAATGTAAGTCAGGTATTTTTTCATAAATACTGATAAAGATGAACAGATTCCGAGCCTTGGCAACAAGCCCTCATATACGATAGTGCCCGGACGGGTGCCCGCTCGGGAATGCTGAATGCTTTTGCTGAATAGGCAATTGATATACAGCTGGTATGTCTTGAACTAGATTGGTGTTGACGAATATTATGGCAACGAACAAAATTGCTAAAATCCACCTTTATTTTTCAACATAATCTCCTTCCAGCTCGATACGTTTCGTCCAGCGATCTATTTTTAGTGTTCCGCATAAGGTCACTTCGGTGTCTGTCTGCCGCCTGTCTGTTACACCCGATTTTCCCCGAAACTATTTGACGTAGAAAGTTGAAATTTGGCACTAATATAGGAATCAGAGCCGTGTAGTTTTGAAAGTTAAATTGTTAGTTTTGGGGGGGGTGAAATCGAAAGTGAAAAAAAAAATTTACCAGGTGAAAGCATGTAAAAACACGACTTCAAAAATATATATAATGTAATACTTGCGCACTCTTTTCTTTGTATTATTGTTTAAAAATCGCGAAAAATCGCTGTCTCCCCTTATCTCGAAAAGTACTGATCAAAAAATTTTGAAAAATATGAATGAAATATTCTCCACAAGGTGTAGATTGAACGGAAATTATCACGAGTTATAATTTATCTGGTATATAAAAAAAAAAATAAAAATTTCAACGTCATTAGTTTTCAGTAAAGATCGGAAAAAAACTTTGTTGAAAACTCATTTGGGGTGTGTTTTGTGAAGTCATTTCCTCCGTAACAAAATTTGTTATTTTTAAAGCAATCAACGTACGGAACACTAATTGCGCAAGCCCGACTTGCACTTGGTCGGTTATTATAAAATGTTTTCTCGTGACGTGCAAAATAGTCATTCACAGCATACATCAACCACTTCGTCATTTCCGTGAAATCGTCGTCCCCCAATAATTTTTTTGAGATTCGGGAACAAAAAGAAATCCGAAGAGACCAAATCGGGCGAATAGGGTGGATGGTTAAGCAATTCTAAGTGAAGTTCATGAATTTTGGCCATGGCAGCGAGTGACGTGTGAGCAGGTACATTATGGTGACGCGGCACTCATCGTGCACACAGCTTCAGCATACCCAAATGTTTATGCAAAATGTAATGCACGCGTTCACTTGAAATCCCTATAATGTTAGCAATCTCCCGAACCTTCAAACGGCGGTCATTCAAAATCATTTTATGGATTTTCGTTACAATATTCACCATATCGATGGGCAGTCCACTGCGATGCTCGTTATTTGTCCTTATTCAGCCTCGTTTAAACTCGTACCCAGTAGTTCACGGTCTTCAACGAAGGAGACGTGTCAACGAGAACATTGTCAAGCTTCACTTTTATTTCGGTGTCTGTTTTCTTTTTCAAAAAGTAAAATTTTATCATAATTCGATTCTCAGTTTTTCCATAATGTCGGAAATCGCGTGTACTGAGCTCTGAACTGTAACACTGCATGTAAACTTCTAAGGAATGATTTCGAACATAGAATTGCCACATATGTGTCCTTTACCTTATTTTTCAAACGACCCTCGTATCCGGTTATAGAAATGTAAATATGTATCCAAATTGAACAACCATTAGTATCAGATTTGTTTATTTACAACCAATATAAACCGATTTAATGCTGAGATCATTCTGAAAACCATCAATGAATTATTTTTAATTCAAATTTTATTGTAACTCATCCCTAAAATAATTAAAGTTGAAAGACGAGGAAATACAAAAATCCTATATTTTAATTTTTTTCACGAATTGAATACTTAAGGTTTCGCTTGTTTACATCTAAATGCGATCCAAGATTAACCGTGGACTCAAAGAAAGGTCGACTGGAAACGATGAGCTACGATTTGGTTCATTGTGTTGTCAGATTTCTAAATTTTCAATGGTTTACCGGCTTTAGCTATATTATTAAAAGCCTAATATAATACAGTAAAATTATCGTACACAGTTTCAATCAATAGAAAAGAAAGTAAATAACATTATATTTATAAGAAACAGCTGAATATTTTAAAAATTTGCATTTTAATAAGCTATATATAAACACATATAATCTGGTATTAAAATCAATATGTAAGAATGCTGGTATGCAATCCCAAGAAGTTTTACCAGCAGACCACATGCGATCATTCCAGGTTTTAGCAGCGCTGCACGGACGCGGGTTACAGTAATTTTTTGCATAAGATACCGTTGAAATTGTGTCCAGTGTTTGCTAGTTGTCCTTATTGCACTCATTGCAGTTTCGAATCAATCATTAACATGACTGTCCTTATAACATTATTATTAAATAAAGTTTTATTTGTTACTGGCATGTCTTTCAGGAGTGTTTATGTTATTCTCAAAATAAGCGTGTTGTTCAAGTGACCAGATTTCATCATGCAAAGATTTAAAAAAATATTTCAGGTCAGTGATATTTTGCAAACTCATCTTTATTCAAAACAATTGCTGTTAAATGTGATAATAATATATTTTTAATGTTTTTTTCGGCCGATAACCCCTGGGGGGTTATCAAAGGCATTGTTACTTGAGAAATCAGCGGAGATAAACGCAATTAAAATTTTGAGTTATTTGGAAATACAATTTTTTTTATTTTCTTTACGCCCTGAAATCTTATTTTTGTATTTCTTAACTATGATAGATAAATTCTGTTACGTAAAAAAACTTTAAAACGTAAAGAAAAGCAAAAATCTCGAAGATTTGGTTTTTCACGAATACGATACGTTTCTTTAGCATGGAAAGCAAAAATAGAATTCTTAATTTACTACATTTCATATTATTTTTTTCATTTAATTTATTAGGACCTAGGCATGTTTGGGGATGGTGACAGAAGACTTCGGAGGAGAGTACCTCGCATGCATTCGGTGTCAGAGATGACCCACAATATTAATGAGGCTTTGAGAACAAATAATGACCTCTTTATTTAGTCATTCCTGTCCCTAATAACGAGGGTATGACAATCATATTTAGGCTTTTAAATTATTTTTTTGCAGGATTTTTTGTAGTGGTTGACGAAGTTCTAGGGTTTGATCCTGTTCTTCACATTGTCTGATATGATTCGGAAGTATCGAGTATTACAAAAGTCTATTATTATTTGAGGGTTTTGTTGGAAGGATCCAAGCTAGAAGGCTACTGTCTTGTTTGCAGATTTTGGAAGTTTTGTATATCTAATACCATATCGACAATCGCTCGCTCGTTACGGTAGTAAAAAGTGGAAGATTGCGCTGGCTTGAGCACCTCGAGTGCATGCCAGACAACCGCGGCGTGCGTGAAGCCTTCAGACAAAAGCCAGAAGGAAGACGTCTACGTCGGCGCCCACGCAAGAGATGGATGGGGGATGTTGCGGAAGACTTCCGGGAACCGGAAGTTCGAGGACGGAGGCGCCATGCGGCGGATGGGGACGCGTGGCGAGGCTTTATGCAGGCTGCCGAGGCTCTTCAAGGGCCGTAGAGCCATTAGGTAAGGTAAGTACCATATTAGATCCAATTTGGAAGGCTATTACAGGATATTTTGGCATAACAGTTTTAGAAATACAAGTCACTTATTAAAGATAGCTAGATGGCCGCAAAGAGTGAGTCTTGATACAGGTACCAATTTATTTTCATACATTACCTACCACAATTATTATTATTTGTTAGACGATTACACTTATCGGGTAATTATAAGTTTATTATTGGTTAATATTGATAGGTTTTAGCGTGTTCAGCGGGTTGTTAAAGATGTGATTAAGTATTAACACATATTGTTGCTTAGTGCAAGTCATGAGATTTATGGGGTCTCTTTGTATATCGGGTCAAGGATGGTTTACATTTTAGATAACCATTAGATGTTGTTATACTATTTTTTTAGATAACGTAGAGTTTTTAAGTGTTAAAATTATACAATCGGTCAAGTAAGAACATGTTGCGTTTTGTTTATTAAAAAATCATCATCATCATCAGCTATGGAGTCCATATTTTGAGAAAAATTTTCAGCTGATTGTACAGTTTGTTTCTCCTTGATACATCTTTCATATTCCTTAATTCTAGTTGATACTAGAGAGATTCTGCAACGCTTACTTTCAACATGCCCTTATCGTTATCGTTATTAAAAGCATGTGCAATATAAGCGCAAAGAAATTGCACATAAAAAAGATTTTGCAACTCTTCACATAAGCACTTCCTTATTGTGTGTCGTTATATTGACGGAGTGGAGTCAATAATCGCTTCTGATGAAGCTAATATGGCTAGCGAAAAGCGCGTCGAGTGCAAAAAAAAGTGTTGGGCTAAATGAATATGAAATTTTGTGGTTACCTACAGTTTGTAAATGAATCGTTTCTTTTGATATGAAAACGTTAAACCGAAACTCAACTTCTTTATTAAAGTACTTCCGAAGGTACTTGAATCGTTTTTTTTTTGTTTACGAATTGCGTAAATTGAAATATATGTATATATCCAATAATATCAACATTTTTTATTACTTACGCAATGTAGTAGCCGGCTTATTATTAGAATTTTGTTAATCTATTTAATTTTATCATAATTATTATTTATTTAATATGTGACCTTAGAGATTTAGAGTTTGTAAACCTTTTGCCGGTCTGATGCAATGTCACATTTATTATTTTATTGCCTGACTTCAAACAAAAGGAGATTTTAGTTCAGTAGCTACGTAATATTGTTTAAATGGCGTAATGTTGATTTATTTTAGTTTGTAAACACATCCGAACCGACATACCGAATTTTATGAATGTATTGTCAGAGACCTACTCATTTCAGTACGGCAAACTCCTTACTCAAGGCTCCGCTTGTTTACATCTAAACGCGATCCAAGATTAACGGTGAACAAGATGAGTTACGATACGGTTGAACATAAGTGTTGTCAGATTTCTAAAATTTATGATATTCAATGGTTCACCGGCTTTCGCTATATTATTAAAAGTCTAATCTAATGAATAAAAATTATCGCGCATAGTTTTAGCTAATAGAGAAGAAAATAAATAACATTCTATATATAAGAAATAGGTGAATATTTCCTAAATTTGTACTTTAATAAGTTATATATAACCACATACTACCTGCTATTAAAATTAACAAATATAAGAGACCGGTCCGTATCCACGGCCCGTTTTAGTAGCAGAATACGTGTGACGATTTAGATTTTTAGCGGAACTGCATGGACGAGGGGTACGGTTTTATTTTTGCATAAAATAGGGTTGGAAATCTGTCCAGTATTTTCTACTAGTCCCTACTGTACTCGTTGACGTTTAATATAGATCATTGATTTATTGCGAGTCGATGTTATAAATGACATACTCTTTTTGTTCTTCTTTGTGTCTGGGCTCCTTACCCTTGTACTTAACAAAAATAAAATATGTACTTCACTTAGAAATCTTTGCTGTTGTCACTCTAAGCCAAAAACGCAATAAATGTAAGCTATACGTAATTAATACCTAATACACAAAATATAATACGTAAACACACGAAATGGACCAAAATTTTAAAGTTTTTAAAGTACTAAATAAAACATAATGACGGGAACCAATTAGTATTCACATACTTATTAGGAGAGTACCTACTACAAAATATATTAGGGATTCTCTTTCAAAATGTAACTTTAATTCGAAGAGATTTCTATATACATTCTTTTTGCCAGATTGCAGACAAATAAGTTAGTCTGACGTTATAAGTAAATAAATAAACCAGCACGACTTGCTCTGTGAGTCTTTCCTAATTTTGTGTGGTTACATATTATATATTGAGTCGAAAGTATTAACTAAATATTATTTACATTGATTGACTTTTTCATTTAGATCGACAACAGCGAAGATTTTTTTGTAAGTAGAGTTAGGTAGTATCTTTTTAAGAGTCAGAAAATATATTATTTTGCTCTTTTTATAATTTTTATGATGTCGGTTTAATTTTTTTTTCTAATTTTAATTTTATCTCGTTAATATTTCCAAAAAAAAAATTACATCACTTACAAGGGTGCATGCTTATTTTAATATATTTCTTTGAACCACCCTATAGGACTAAAAAGGGGTCTATTATATTATTTCCGTTTTATACTAAATTTTGCACACAAAGAGAATTGTCATTTTTGGTAATAATACAATTTGGTAAATTAAAATATTCGTAATATTTTCAGTTCAACTGAAACTTAATTCCTATTCATTGATATATATATATATATATATATATATATATATATATATATATATATATATATATATATATATATATATATATATATATATGTATATATATATATATATATATATATATATATATATATATATATATATATAGGGTGTTGTGAAAATCGTTGAATATATTGAAACCAGCAAGTCATTGCATCAAAATAACTGCACAAAAATAATTAAAACCGCTTTATGTGTTTCTTAATGGCTTCATAAGAGTAGTTTTTTTTTGTTAGAGATAGTAAACATCCTAAATTCGTTCCACATTCAATCATTCTATGAGAAATACAAACCACGATACAATATAAAAAATATATTTTTTGTGTAAAATGGTCTTATTATTGGGTAATTTATCTACTGATCAGAAATTACTTGTAAAACTCAATAATAATGAAGTAACTATCATTTTAAATACTTGTAATGCTTATTTGGTTAAAACAGAATTATAAATTTTGAAAATTTTTTGACTATTATTACATTATACGACAGCTTTCTGATTTTTTAGGTTGAAAATCCCGCTAATTTATAAAAATATTTTTGACAGAAAAATTTAGGTTACTTTAAGAAAGCAATTTCTATGTGGCAACATTAGATGTCAGATAGGTAACCAATACGAATTTTGCTAAATTCTATGCATATCCAAATTAAAAAAAAAGATATTGAACGTTGATTTATGTGATTCAAAGAATCACCCATAACACACTATTTCTCTCTCTCTCTCTCTCTCTATATATATATATATATATATATATATATATATATATATATATATATATATATATATATATATATAGAGATATATATATATATATATATATATATATATATATATATATATAAATATATATAAATATATAATATTTTTATACTGTTAATTGTGGTTTTTTTGTATGTCTTAACACCAGAAAGTGTTTGTTATTATTACCAAATTATTTTTATTAAATAATTTGAAAAAGGAATCGGTGTACCCCTGGTTATTTCTATCATTAAAAACCTCTACTTATGAATGAAAATTGGGACTGTTCTTAAGATTTATGCTTCTATTTCTAGAATCTTGCTATTTCAAAAGCAAAATGCTTTATGCAAGTTTTCAAAAATATTTTTCTTCGGTGTTATATGTACCTCTATTGAAAACAAGTCACTTCACAATTGAACACAAAGTTTTTAATTAATTTTCACTATTCACTGAGAAAGTCCTTAATATTTTTATTTAAATAATAAAAAAAAAATTAAGACAACTCAAATGGAATGATGTTGAATCGACTTTGGCTTCTTAACAACTGACTTGTTCGTTTTCGTAATTTGGTTTTATAACATAATTTAGTTCTTATCAAAATTTATAAAACATAATTACATGTTGGTAGGAGGATACATAGAAAGACAATTTTTTTGCTGATTATAGATTAACGCATTACTTTAATTATTTAACACTAGTAATTAGAGCAATTAGTTGAAAATAACGACCTTCAACATTTTTTATAGACTATGAAAGGACACAAAGCACATCTTATTATTTATCTAGAAAAAATATGTTAAACTTGTTAAGAAATAAGCAATCGGTATGGGCACATGACATGAGATTTTTTTATAAATATGTTCGGAGCAATAGTCCTAATACAATTTCTAGTTCGTAAGATACTCAAAATAAAAAGTCGTCAGGTAGTTTTTTTGAGATATGACGCTTTAATCAAAAAGGAAAAGGGGTTTATCTACCTGCAATTTTTGAAAAAAAAATCGACTTTTTTTTGCTTGAATGGCGTATTATAGTCCTAAAAAAACATATCATAGCCTTATTTTAGATTGAAGTGAATTGGAGTGAGTTGGCTTAGTCGGTACATTTAATCTATCGTTAACGGCTAATACCGGTGTACAAATATGAAATGCGGATTTTTTTTTCTAAAAAAAGATGTTACTTCGGAAAAATGATAAAAAAGTGCTTTACTCAAAATATGCTCCAGCGCTTGTTATACATTTTTCCCATCTTTCGGGCAATTTGTGAATACCACTCCAGTAAAAATCTTCCCCTTTTGCTGCGACCCATTCATCGAGCCATTTTTTCATATCTTCGTACGAACCAAAGCGCTGCTCAGCAAGTGCGTGACCCATCGATGCAAACAAGTGGTAATCGGAAGGAGCCAAGTCTGGTGAGTAAGGCGCATGGGGTGGAACTTCCCAGCTGAGTGCTTCCAACGTGTCGCGAACTGGTTTTGCCGTATGTGATGGAGCAGTGTCATGAAGAAAAATGACTTTGTGTTGCCTCTTTCGGTATTTTGGCCTTTTTTCAAGAAGTGAACAGTTCAAATCGGTCAATTGTTGTTTGTAACGTTTAGTATTAACCGTTTCCCCAGGTTTTAACACAGAGCATCGTCTTTCTGCCAAAGCGATTCGGTCTTGCGGTCGATGTAGATGGTGCGCCTGGGTCTACCCATGATTTTTTGCGCTTGGGATTCTCAAAATCAATCCACTTTTCATCCCCTATAACTATATGATGCAAAAACGACTTCCTTTTGTACCGAGCATGTTTTTGCGCTTTTCCATTTGCCTGTCGTTCAAGTCATGTGGTACCCATCTATCGGTCTTCTGAATCTTTCCCATCTCTCGTAGCCGATTGGAAACAGCTTGTTGACTAACGCCCAATTGCTCGGCGAATTGTTTTTGTGTTTGGGAATCATCTTCCTCCAACAATGCTTGTAATTTCACATCTTCGTATTTTTTTGGCGGTTTTCCACGTTCCTTGTCTGCAACATCGAAGTCATCACTTTTGAAACGCCGAAACCATCGTTCACACGTATCTTGTGATGGAGCATATTCACCATAAGCTTCTCGAAGTAATCGATATGATTCAACAGCAGTTTCCTTCAAATGAAAATAAAAAATTAATGCTGTCCGCGAATGCTCTTTGTTCGGTATAAATTTCGACATATTGAATACAACACAACACTATGCACACACTTTTCTAATTTATAACTCGTGCGCGTCTGACAGTGCCGGGATTGAACCCGAGACCTTCTACACCGCAAGCAAGTACTACGCCATGGAGCCAAGGGCCGCCACATATATATATATATATATATATATATATATATATATATATATATATATATATATATATATATATATATATATATATATGTGTATATATATATATATATATATATATATATATATATACATATATATATATATATATATATATATATATATATATATATATATATATATATATATATATATATATATATATATATATATATATATATATATATATATATATATATATATATATATATATATATATATGTGGCGGCCCTTGGCTCCATGGCGTAGTACTTGCTTGCGGTGTAGAAGGACTCGGGTTCAATCCCGGCAGGTCGGTAAACTTTTATTTAAGTATATATGGCCTGACCACGTAGATAGGTAGTAGTTGTTTGCAGAAATGGATTAACATCCGTGACAGCATTACCGCGTTGTCTAAAAAGGGCCGTGTACACCTGGTACTTTCTTAAATTAAGTATAGTTGGCATCATAAAGGTAAAAAAATTGGCAATTATTAAAATTTCATAGAGAAAACACTTTGAAATTTTAGACGCGGTTTTCTCGTAACTGCGTTTTTTTAAATTGGCCGACAGCATAACTCCAACAATTTACATCCGATTAACTTGAGCTTTTAACCATAGCTTTTCAATAAGATTCTCTAGAGAAGAACACACGATTATTAGGATTAACCAATTACTGTTTTTTATAAACAAATAGTTTAGGACAAAAAAGAAATTTTTTTCATACTTCCAAAATTTTTTGAAAAATTGAAATTTTTCAATAATCGTGTGTACCTACTTCTCTAGCAAAACTAATGTAAATAATTAAAAAAATTGTTTGTTTGTTCTAGATTGAGAATTAAATATTGTTCTACTGCCGGCCGCGGAAAACCTTCAAAAACAGATACCTCGGTTGTGCGTGTTGGTGCGCCGCCATTTTGTCCAATACCATAAAATAAAAAAATATTTTGTACATTTTAATATGCATATAGTAAAACCTCAAAACAGATTTTTTGTTGCTTGTATAGTAGAGTGTAAAAAAATTCCCAAAAAGAGTCTATTTTTCCTGCCTGTTAGGTAGATGTAACCCCTTAAGATACCTCTTCTTCATTATTATGTATCTATAATATACATAAAATGCAACGTCTCTCTGCCTGTCTGCCTGTCCGTTAGTGCGCTTATCACTGGAGAACCACTTATCCGTTTTACGTACTTTTTTTTTTTAAAACATACATATGTTCTCTGGCCAGGTTATAGGCTATATTTTATTACGATAGGTAGCATAAGGAATGAGCAGTGACGTAAAATAGTGAATGATATCGGAAAAAAGTTTGCCGCTAGCGCGTTTCCTTGAAATACACAGCCTAAACCATTAAATATGGAACAATATTATGTAACAGAGAATATCTATAATCTATAATATATATAAAATGCAATGTCTCTCTGTCTGTCTGACTGTCTGTTCGTGCGTTTATCACGCGAGAACCACTTATCCGATTTACGTGTCTTTTTTTAAATTCATACATATATTCTTTGGCCAGGTTATATAATAATAATAACAATCTATATCTATAATATATATAAAAACGCAACGTCTCTTTGTCTGTCTGTCTGTTCGTTAGTGCGCTTATCCCTCGCGAACTACTTATCCGATTTACGTGATTTTTTAAATTCATACATATGTTCTCTGACTAGGTTATAGATATATATTTTATTACATCTATAATATATATAAAATGCAACGTATCTCTGTCTGTTTGTCCGTTTGTGCGCTTAACACTGGAGAACCTCTTATCCGATTTACGTGCTTTTTTTTTAAAACATGCTGAACCATTAAATATGGAACAATATCATGTAGCAAAGAATATCTGTAATATATATATAAAATGCAATGTCTGTTTCTCTGTCTGTCTGTCCGTTAGTGCGCTTATCACTAGAGAACCACTTATCCGATTTACGTGCTTTTTTTAACCTTCTATCTAGAATATATATAAAATGCAACGTCTCTCTGCCTGTCTGTCTGCCTGTCTGTCCGTTAGTGCGCTTATCACTTGAGAACCACTTATCCGATTTACGTGTTTTTATAAATTTATACATATGTTCTATATAATTCGATATAAGCCTAGATAATGGGAGATAAGGTGAGATAATGGGAGATAAGGAAAAATAATGGGAAATAGGGCGACATAAGCCTCGATAATGGGAGATAAGATGAGATAATGGGAGATAAGTATAAATAATGGGAGATAAGGAGAAATAATGGGAGATAAGTAGAGATAAGTCTAGATAATGGGAGTTATGGTGAGATAATGGGAGATAAGGAGAAATAATGGGAGATAAGGAGAAATATTGCGACATAAGTCGAGATAAGCCTAGATAATGGGAGATAAGGTGAGATAATGGGAGATAACTAGAAATAATGAGAGATAAGGAGAAATAATGGGAGATGAGCAGAGATAAGCCTAGATAATGGAAATGATGTAGAAATAATGGGAGGTAAGGAGAAATATTGGGAAATAACGGGAAATAATGGGAGATATTTTATTACGTTGGGTAACATAAGGAATAAGCAGTGACGATAGTAATGAATCAAATCCACGCGAGTGGAGCCGTGGGCCCTGCTAGTTACTTTATAAGAAAGAACGAAACGTCTTATGCACGTCATATCTGGAACCTAGTAATGTTACATGAGGCCTCTTCGGCTCTTGGGACATCATCTACGTGGTCGTCTTAAAATTTGCTTACTCGTCCTTCACGTGCTTCAGAGAAATCCATATAAAAGACCGCTTGAAAAGGGCGGCACGAGGAGTGGCAAGCTGTACTTTATATAGATGTGAAGTATTAGCTCGACGTGTTTTCCTAGCATGCACCGCTCTGGGAGGAATTAAGCGGGATACATCCTTCGAACACTTTCCCTGAAAATACTTGTAGAGTAGGCTCAAGTGGCCAACTGTTCTTCGTTGTTCCAAGGAATCAAAGTTGCTGTTGAGTTCTTGGTTCCTTCAATTAGGAGAATAACTTTCTCCTGAATAGAATCCAACAAATGCAATGTATGTTTGGGAGCAGAGCCCTAAATATGGGAGTAGCACTCTATGGTTGGTCGAATTTTAGCTTTGCACAGAATTAACAGTTGTTGTAGACTGTAAACCTTTCTAGTTCGAAATAATATTCCCAGCTCTCTTTGCTATGCTTGCAACATGTTCATGTCAAGACATGTTTGCTTCTAAATTAGTACCCAACAAATTCAGTGACGATCCTAGAGGAATAGAATACCCCGATATATACGCTATATACACTGATTTCTCGAAGGCCTTTGACAGGGTCAATCTTGAAATACTGTTGGCAAAACTTAAGTCTCTGGGCTTTGGTGAGAAATCTTTGAAGTGGTTTCGGAGTATGCTGATGGATCGTGTGCAATTTGTAAAAATTGGTAATTGCCAATCTCAGTACGTAGGAGTAACTTCTGGGGTACCTCAAGGTGGACACTGTGCTCCACTTTTATTTAATTTATTTTTGCTTGATCTGATAACTTGCTTATCGGACTGTGATTACCTACTATATGCTGATGACTTGAAAATCTTTCGTATAATTAAGTCCCAGGATGACTCCGATATACTGCAAAAAAATCTGAACTCCTTTGTAAACTGGGCTAAATTAAATGACCTTTCTCTGAATATCAATAAATATTACTCTATAAGCTTTTCAAGACTTGGAAATATAAAAAACAATTCCTATACTATTGAGCATCATGAACTTCAATCTGTGAATTCAATAAAGGATTTGGGGGTTGTCTTTGACATTCAAGTTTCGTTCAGGGAACACTATAACCTTGTTGAGGGAAAAGCTTCTCAAATGTTGGGTCTTATTATTCGCATCTGTAGAGATATGTCATTACCTGCACTTAAATTATTGTACTGCTCTCTTGTCAGAAGTCACCTAGAATATGCCTCTATAATTTGGTCTTCATTTTACAACTGTCATAAAGTACAACTTGAGAGAGTACAAAATAAATTTATAAAATACTGTTCATTTAAGGCAAGCATGGATAATGATCTAGCAGGAGTGACAGCAATAATAAATCTCCAATCTTTGGAGTCCAGGAGAGATCAGAGGGATCTTAGTTTTATATACAAATTGATAAATAGTCTTATTGATTGCCCCTCACTTAATAACAGTATCAACCTGAAGATTCCCTCTAGAAAACATGAGTTCTTTCATATACCTTACTTCCATACAAATTATAATATGCACTCTCCAATCTCGCGGACTCTAACTTATTTAAATTCTCATCCAGATATTGATCCTTTTGTGGGCTCACTCAGTAAATTCTTAAATCGACTGTGATGACTGTTATTTTCCTATATGTGATCATTTATAATTGCCTTATTGTGATTTTATCGAGAACTTATTGTGACTTTTTTTGTTGTCCTGTTCATGTCATTTTTTACCTGTATTGTATGATTTTAAAAATTGTATTTTAAGATAATGGGATTTCCCGTATATTATTTAAATAGATATAACTATGTCGGGTTTAGCGACATTAACTTTTTTAGAAAAAACTGCCGCCTGGATTTTTGTAACGTTAAATTGTATTTGGTTACTGTCACCCCAAGATAGAATTTCCCCCAGGTTTTTGTTAAGTTAAACGACTTCTTGTAGTTTGTGGACATTTGTATGAGTAGCAGAAAAGCAGCAGGTACTGATGAGATAACTGTGGAAATAATAGAGATGATGGAAGAAACCGCCGCACATTGGGACCGAATGCCGAAAAGGTGGCCATAAGTCCTTAAAATGAATGTTCGATTGGGGAGTCTGCAGGCTCTAGGTATGTGGGTTGGTACCTGCGCTATTCGAAACGACCGGTTATAATAATCAAGTGCGCACACGTGGCTCTTAACACCTATTATTGTTAGAGCGTCGAGCAAGCCAGATTCTGAGCCCAAATGTTTTGTATTTGAAGTTAATTTAATTTCGTGCAATGGATTCTCCGAATAAAAGTGAGTACATTTAAAACGATATAAATTGATTACAATAAAATTTGATTATCATTTAATCATTGTAACGTTTTAAAAATCACTTTTTTAGAACTTTTAGTTTCAAACGTCAAAATTAAAATATACATAAGTTAAAAATCCCACGACATCCCATTGTCAAACCAGTTTTATCGTGTTTACTGACTATTTTTTAATAATAAATCAGCTGCCAGCACTTGCACATTTTTTTAAAATAAATTTTATGGAATACGGAAGTAGAAATAACGGAAATACTGCGCGTCGTTTTTTCGAAAATTCGACAATTACGGCAGCAATAACTAGACTAGACGAGACGTTAATTAAGAGATTTTACGTCGTATTACAAGTTATTACTTGCGGCTTCGATATTGATGTTCCGAGATATGAGGAATACTGCCTAGAAACAGCTCGTTTATATGTAAGTTTATATCCCTGGTTTTACATGCAAACGACAGTTCACAAGATTTTAATTCACAGCGGACGCATTATTCAAGCTTCGATTTTACCAATCGAACAAATGTCTGAAGAGGCCCAAGAATCTTGTAACAAATTTATAAAAAAATATCGTGTTAAGAATATGAAAGATGCATTTCAGAGGCTTTTGGTATCATCGGATCCGCTAATATCAAGTCAAATTGAAAACGTTGGACTCTGAAATGTACAACTGCTAAAAGCACCCAGTTCTGAGATTCAGAGCAGTGATGATGAGTCAACACTTTCATCAGATGAAGAATATTGATGTTTTCTTGTAATAACGTTTTTATATAGTTTATATTGTATGACAAACAGTTTCACTTTAAAACATTAACTTATTTTTTTCAAACCGCCATATTGGATCCTCCATTTTGTTTTTCACTTTTTTAATTTCAGATCCTTATTAGCGACATCGAAAAGCCCTATAGTCAAAATTTCATGAAAATATGACAAAAATTATCATTTTTGTCCGCATATCAGATCCGCCATTTTGTTTTTTACATTTGTAATTTCAGTTTCTTCATCAGCAACCTCGAAGAGCCCTATAGTCGAAATTTCATGAAAATATGACAATTTTTATCAATTTTGTCCGCCATATTGGAGCCGCCATTTTGTTATTTACATTTTTTATGTCAGATTCTTAATCAGCTACCTCAAAAAGCTAGATATGCAAATTTTCATATAATTCGAATAACACCTTCATATTTTGGCCACCTTTTCGGGTTTTGGTCCCAATGTGCTCCGTGACTATGCTAAACCAACTGTGTAATGTGGTATGGAAGACTGGAACATGGCCGAAAGATTGGTGTGAAGGGGCATTCATACCCTTGCATAAGAAAGTATCCCCCTTGGATTGCAGCAACTATAGAACAATCGCTCTGGTATTACACGCTGCTAAGGTGTTTCTCAGGGTTTTAAACGAAAGACTCAAAACTTTTCTGCGGCCGCAAATATCTACCGAACAAACACGCTTCATTCCAGGAAGAGGGAATAGAAAACAAATCTCAATATACGCCAGATAATAGAAGAAGTCAGGGAATTCCCAAAAACAACCTATATCTGTTTTATAGGTTACTCTAAATCTTTCGACTGCATACAATGGAACAAACTCTGACCGATTCTAATCAGTATGGGAACACCTGTACATCTTGTAAACCTTATCCGATCCCTGTATGAGAACACAAATGGCAGAAACTTAATAAGATTTTTTTCGATGCCTTTAACGTAGAAGCTGGCGTCCGACAAGGCTGTATTCTGTCACCCTTACTTTTTAACATACATAGTGAACATATAATGAGGTCTGTTTTGGATGGCTGGAGGGGCTGTGACAATCGGTGGAAAAAAGCTAAGTAATCTTAAATATGCGGATAATGCTGTTATACTTGCAACGCCAATACAAGACCTAGAATCAATTATGGAGCGTCTTGAAATCACTAGCAAAAACTATGGATTGACAATTGATAGAGCAAAAACCAAAGTTATAATTGTTAGTCGTAATGAGGACATGTCACACCTAAATGAAATTGCTGGTTTCACTGTTGTAGACCATTTCAACTATTTGGGATCTCTCATAATTAACAATGGGGATTGTGAAGCGAGAGTAAGAAGACGGTTGGCTATGGTTAGAAACTCGACGATCAAACTCACTAAGGTCTGGAAACATCCAGCTGTCACAAAAAAATACAAAAGATTGCTGTCCAGCCTTGTATACCCCATAGCATCGGAAAAATGTCCCATTAAACAGGCTGACAAAAGACGAATCGATGCGTTTGAGATGCGAACACCGTACTAATGAATCTATTCTTAAAGAGCCTAGTATAAATGGCCGACTTTCAAATAGAATTAATAGACAGTACCTGAAATATTTTGGTCAGATTATGAGGAAAATAGATGCCATGGAAAAGTTTGTAGTAACGGGGAAGGTTTGAGAGAGAGTATGATTAGTCGATGGTCCAGAGTTTAAAGTGAATGAAGAAATAAGGTATGTCATCTATAAAGCTGTAGACCCGATTCCTGGTCCTGTCCAATAGATCGTTAATGTATATGAGAAAGAGAGTAGGAGACAGTATGGAGTCTTGTGGCACACTGGCGTTGATAATGAAGCAGCTGGAATCCCGTCGGGTGCCAATCATAAAGAAGGTTCTCTGAAAAAACACGAGAACCATAAACAGAACTTTTCAGATATACCAAAAGAGCGTCGCTTAACCGACACTCCATTGTGTTAAACACGGTTGAATGCCTTTTATATATGAAGTACAACCGCTTGAGATTCTCCAGAGTGTTCAAGTGTAATGTTCCAAACATGTGTCCTGCGAAATCCCACCATCCCAGTTATTTATGTTTAAACTACCCATTTCAACAGATTTTTGTTTAATTCGGATGTGGATTTTTAGAACGCAGGGTGATGCAAGCAAGGAAGCATTTCGCTTTTAGGAAATAGTTTTACTGAGGGATTACTGAAATAAATAGATGAGAAAAAGTGAATTTAAGAGGATCGTAATCCATACGCTGGTGTGTAAAAATGATCGGCAATTTTTATTTTAATTTTCGAGTGACCCTGTATACACTCATAGATTTTTTTTAAATCAAAAATATAGTTGAACCTCAACAGATAAAAAGGTACGGGGCTAGGTGCATGTGCTCACAAACGGGGATAAAATTAATATCGTGGGGCAGATACACGTCTGTCGTCCAGGCAGAAATTTACACCATCCTCGTGTGTGGTCGGGAGATGGTGATTTTTTTTTACAGAGAGGAATCCGCCTTATGGATAATGAATCAGTCTGCATCACCTTAATGGTGCCCCAGAATGCTCCAATTATGTGTTGATTCTCCAGCCGGACTGGCGGGCATACCCACTAAACCTCTTTGTAAGCTGGATTTACGATCCTTTACTTCTCTTATAATGTGACGATTATTCTTTATATAGGGTGTGTGAGTTTTAAAAACTTGGTTAGTTTCTAATATGTAGATCTATGCTACTTTAACCTAATTAAGTCTAATTAAAACTAAAAGCTAAGTTCCCGGCTATTTCGGGAGTGTTGTGTTACAATAGTGTTAGTGGTGTGTGATATTTACATGTTTGGCTTATTTTTTCTTGGAGAGGATTAGCTCAACTACATCAGACCTTATCCATATATACTAAGTACGTAATATAGTCCGTCTTGGGAGTCGAGTTTTAGTCATGTCTGTTGTTAGTCTATGAGGGTCGTAAGTAGCGATTCCCGACGTTTGCGTTGTGTCTGAAGGCGTTAGCTATCTCAGGATTAGGGACAGCTGTCGCTTTCTCAAGAAAATTAAGCTGAGTATTTCGGGTGAATTCTTTTATTGTGGGCATTTAAAACTCCCTGTGCAACTGCTTATTGCGGACAAACCAGGGAGCTTCTGCTATGATACGTAGGGTTTTGTTTTGACTGGACTCTGGCTCGATGCTTTCCAGACATCTGGCACCATGTCTGGCAGCCGTACGTAAGCCGGCCCTGATAATCGTTTTCTAAATTAGCAGAAGATGGTGATATGGAACCTTTTGCAAAGGACCTCATATCTTTACTTAGTGCTCGAACCTACCTGATGTCTTTAAGGCAGGCTAGGGTAAGTTTACAAATGGTGAGCAAGAGCGGGTACTTGTTGACCAACTGAGCGTGTAGAAAGAATCGGCATGCATAATTAACAACCTTTTACGGTTTTTAATTGATCTGCAGGTAATATTGCAGATTTAAGAGAAGTATTGGAAAAACAAATTAAATGCATTATGTGATTAAAAATTGACGTTAAAATACACGCTGGAATTTACGTCACAGGATTTATGTATTCATTAAAAATATAGTAAACAATTATTAGGAAGACTGTCCGGATGTTAATTGTTTTAAGTGACGAAATAATTGTTTTTTAATTAAATCAATCATCAACGACACATTACTACAGGGGCGACCGGATTAGGATGTTTTCTTATAAGTTTTGCGACATATTTTCAAATCGTGCAAATGATATGTAAATTAAATAAAAATTAGATAAAAACCTGAAGAATAGGAATTTAAATTTATTGAAGTAATGAGACTTTCAACGAGCTTATTACTTCCATGAAAAATATCGAACCAGTCTAGTTCCGTTTAGCTATTAACCTGAACCAAAATATTGAAGAATTTTTGGAAAAAAAAATTTAAAAATAAAAAAAAAAAATTAGTTATTATTATATCTCTAACACGTAGGCTGAAAAGTTTTGGTCTTTTAAAAAAAATCCAAATGATTTTTAGGAAGTACCAGGTGTACAAGTATGAAATGCGGAATGTTAAATTCGGAAGAATGATGAAAAGTGCTTTATTCAAAGTATGCTCCATCGCTTGTTATACAGTTTTCCCATCTTTCGGGCAATTGGTGAATACCATGCCAGTAAAAATCTTCCCCTTTTGCTGCGAACCATTCATCGAGCCATTTTTTCACATCTTCGTACGAACCGAAGCGCTGCTCAGCAAGTGCGTGACCCATCGATGCAAACAAGTGGTAATCGGAAGAAGCCAAGTCTGGTAAGTAAGCCGCATGGGGTAGAACTTTTCAGCTGAGTGCTTCCAACGTGTCGCGAACTGGTTTTCCCGTATGTGATGGAGTATTGTTATGAAGAAAAATGACTTTGTGTTGCCTCTTTCGGTATTCTGGCCTTTTTTCAAGCAGCGAACGGTTCAAATCGGTCATTTGTTGTTGGTAACGTTTAGTATTAACCGTTTCCCCTGGTTTTAACAGCTCATAATAGACCACGTCCCTCTGGTCCCACCAAACGCAGAGCATCGTCTTTCTACCAAAGCGATTCGGTCTTGCAGTCGATGTGGATGGAGCGCCTGGGTCTACCCATGATTTTTTGCGCTTGGGATTCTCAAAATAAATCCACTTTTCATCCTCTGTAACTATACAATGCAAAAACGACTTCCTTTTGTACCGAGCGAGTAAAATGTTACACGTGTTTTTGCGCTTTTTTTTCCATTTGCCTGTCGTTCAACTCATGTGGTACCCATCTACCGGTCTTCTGAATCTCTCCCATCTCTCGTAGCCGTTTGGAAACAGATCGTTGACTAACGCCCAATTGCTCGGCGAGTTGTTTTTGTGTTTGCGAATCATCTTCGTCCAACAATACTTTCAATTCCACATCTTAGTATTTTTTTGGCGGTTTTCCACGTTCCTTGTCTGCAACATCGAAGCCACCACTTTTGAAACGCCGAAACCATCGTTTACACGTATCTTGCGATGGAGCATGTTCACCATAAGCTTCTCGAAGTAATCGGTATGATTCAACAGCAGTTTTCTTCAAATAAAAACAAAAAATGTTGTCCACGAATGCTCTTTGTTCGATATAAATTTCGACTTATTGAACACAACAACACAACATTATGCACACACTTTTCCAATTTATCACTCGTGCGCATCTGACACTTGTTGATGACACAACAAAATGGCGTAGTGTCAAATCTTTACACAAACTGCATTTGTGCACCCTCTGTTGTCTGAAATCCGCATTTCATACTTGTACACCTGGTAGATGTTGCCCTTTTCAAAAATCCAAATGATTTTTAGGAAGTACCAACCTTCAAATGATAAGTAACAAAATTTCATGACATTTCGACTATTAGTTTAAAAGTTACAGTGGTTTTAGTGACGCTACTTTTGATATTTTCAAAACAATAGAAAAAATCGAATTGTTGTTGATTAAACATTGTTTTTTGATGGGAAAAAATACCGTTCAAGCAAAGCAATGGCTTGATAAGTGTTACGGGGACTCTGTCCCTGGAAAATCACTCATTATTTACTGGTTTGCAGAATTTAAACGCGGTCGTACAGATGAAAATGATGCTGAACGCTCCGGACGCCAAAATGAGGTGGTTACACCGGAAAATATAAAAAAATCCACAAAATTGTTTTGGATGACCGTAAAGTGAAATTGCGTGAGATAGTTGACGCCCTAAATTTATCAAAAGAACGTGCTGGTCATATTTTGCATGAACATTTGGGCATGAAAAAGCTCTGTTTAAAATCTGTACCGCGTTTGCTCATAGTCGACCAAAAAACAATAACGTGTTGGTGATTCTGAGCGCTGTTTGGAAATGTTTAAGCGCAATAAAAAGGAAAAACACAATAACTAGAATATTATGTAGTTAACAACAGTATATTAGGGAATGCCCCTTTGTGCTAATGATTGCTTGTTTCTTTGTTATACTAATATTTCTATACCAATACAGAGGCCGAGACCTTCACGGCCCACTGTCGTGTCTTTCGCCGCTTCGGGCGGCTTTCACCGATTGCTGTCCACTCAGCTGACTGCCGATTGAATTCCGGTGTGTTGTGGTGGATCCATGTTTCATCCATTGTTGCGTAAGAAAATCCTTTTTATTGCTCTTAAACAGCACGTTGTTGTTTTTGGTTCACTGTTAGCAAACGCGGTACCTATTTCGTACAGAGCTTTCTCAGGCCCAAATGTTCATGCAAAATATGACCAACATGTTCTTTTGATATCTTTAGGGTGTCAACTATCTCACGCAATTTCACTTTACGGTAATCCAAAACGATTTTGTGGATTTTATTTATGTTTTCCGGCGTTACCACCTCATTTTGGCGACCAGAGCATTCAGCATCATTTGTATCTGTACGACCTTGTTCAAATTCAGCATACCAGTAAATGATGAGTGATTTTCCAGGGGCAGAGTCCCCGTAACACTTATGAAGCCATTGCTTTGCTTGAACGGTATTTTTTTCCCATCAAAAAAACAGTGTTTAACCAACACAGGCAATTCGATTTTTTGAAAATATCAAAAGTCGCGTCACTAAAACCACTGTAACTTGCAAACTAATCGTCGAAATGCCATGAAATTTTGACACGACTCGCCGAGCAATTGGGCGTTAGTCAACAAGCTGTTTCCAATCGGCTACAAGAGATGGAAAAGATTCAGAAGCCGGTAGATGGGTACCACATAAGTTGAACGACAGGCAAATGGAAAAGCGCAAAAACACGTGTGACATTTTGTTCGCTCGGTACAAAAGGAAGTCGTTTTTGCACCGCATAGTTACAGGGGATGAGAAGTGGATTTATTTTGAGAATCCCAAGCGCAAAAAATCATGGGTAGACCCAGGCGCACCATCCACATCGACAGCAAGATCGAATCGCTTTGGCAGAAAGACGATGCTTTGTGTTTGGAGGGACCGGAGGGGCGTGGTCTATTATGAGCTGTTAAAACTTGGGGAAACGGTTAATATCAAACGTTACCAACAACAATTGACCGATAACCGTTCGCTGCTTGAAAAAGGCCAGAATACCGAAAGAGGCAACACAAAGTCATTTTTCTTCATGACAGTGCTCCATCACATACGCCAAAACCAGTTCGCGACACGTTGGAAGCACTCGGCTGGGAAGTTCTACCCCATGCGGCTTACTCACCAGAGTTGGCTCCTTCCGATTACCACTTGTTTGCATCGATGGGTCACGCACTTGCTGAGCAGCGCTTTAGTTCGTACGAAGGTGTGAAAAAATGGATCGATGAATGGTTCACAGCAAAAGGGGAAGATTTTTACTGGCGTGGTATTCACAAATTGCCCGAAAGATGGGAAAAATGTATAACAAGCGATGGAGCATACTTTGAATAAAGCACTTTTTATCATTCTTCCGAATTTAATATGTTTTTTTTTAGAAAAAAAATTCGCATTTCATACTTGTACACCTGGTATGTTGATATACTTTTCTGGTTAGGTTTACTATCAGCGAACTCTAACATTGTCAAAAACACCCATAATGTAGGGGTCGTTCAAGGATATAAAAAAAATGAAAACAAAATATAATACTTTCTTTTTATCGTGATTTTTTGCGCAAAGTGACCTGTAGTACTTGATCTTCAGTTTGCATATATCTCATTTTTCTTATCTATTTTCTCCGAACAGCCTTTTCAACACTGATAAAAAAAAAGCGCTCGTGTCAACATTTTTTACATAACGTCTATTTTTAGTAAAAAACCGCTATTGTTACCACTTGTCGGTTAATTGAATTACAGGTACTCGCCGATATCCTTGGGATACAGAAAAGGGTAAAATTCATACACGGGCGGAGAGGTGACCATAACAAAAAAAAATACAGTTAAGGATATTTTTTGTTTTATATATTCAAAAATTCTTAAATATAAATTTTTGTGCCGTGTCCTATTTAAATTACTACAAAACTGACACGACCAGCAAGTGTCGCTGTTCTGGATACAATTTCTATTTCCGGTTTAGGCGTAACTTTGGAATCTGTCTTTTTGTCAGAAGCGATCTCCCTTGCGACTCAACGAACCACAAGGTTCAGGGGAAGTCCGGGAGAATTGAACCCCTTTTACTCTAACATGCATAAAATTGTAAATTGGCAGCTCAATAACGTATACAAAGCTTTGGTAAATAGGTACCATTTTCTAATGTCAAAGTTTCCGTAATCCACTTACTTGAGCTGTTAATTCATTTTTTAAAAAAATTCGATTTGTGGTTCACATCTCCCCACCCCATGGGAGAGTTGATCATAGTAGTGGGGAGACTTAACCATATCTATTTGTATAGGGAAATAATGACAAACACTTTGTAAATGCCACATATTTTAATAAAATAACCGGTCAAGTGCAAGTTGAACTTGCGCAATCGCACGTTGTTGCTTTTAAAATAAAAAATGTTGTAACGGAAGTATAAAATGATCAGGGACTTCATAAAACACACCCCAAATGAGTTTTCAACAAAGTTTATTTTCGATCTTTACTGAAAATTGATGACCTTGAAATTTCTGTATTTTTTTATATACCAGATAAATTATTACAGGTAATGCACTCGTGATAATTTTCTTTCAATCTACACCCCGTGGAGAATATTCCAGAATTTTTTGATAAGTACTTTTCGAGATAAGGCGGGTGGACAGCGATTTTTCGCGATTTTTTAAAAATAATACAAAGAAAAGTGCGCGCAAGTATTACATTATATATATATATATATATATATATATATATATATATATATATATATATATATATATATATATGTGTATATGTATATGTATATGTATATATATATATATATATATAAATATATATATATATATATATATATATATATATATATATATATATATATATATATATATATATATATATATTTTACTCGTGTTTTCACAAGCTTTAATTTGACACCACACTCGATTACCTAGTAAAAAATTTTTTTTTTCACTTCCGATTTCACCCCCCAAAACTAACCCCTTAAGTCAAAATTTAACTTTCAAAACTACATGGCTCTGATAAGGCTATCAATTCCTATATTATTACCAAATTTCAACTTTCTATGACAAATAGTTTCGGAGAAAAATCGGGTGTGACAGACGGACAGACAGACACCGAAATGATCTTATAAGTATTCCGTACGGAACACTAAAAATATCTCAAACGTCAACAACAACTATTACTAATTGAAAAGAGGAACAGTAGGTATCTGGAAAACAGTCAATATTGTCGTTTTATTAACAGATTACTCTCTAAACAAAAATATAACAAATAAACAATAGACATGTTGGCCTTTTTTAGAAAAAATAATATATGAAAAACCAGTGTTACTCTAATTGAGCTTCTTAGTTAAAGAGATCAATAATCAGTCTCTAATTTTGTAAAGGCACATGCCAAATCGCGTTCATTTTGTAATTTTTTAATCTTTAAGCTTCGCACTCATGGCATATGAAATTTTCATCATCTTTATTGGTCAACCCAACACATATTTCGTGAACATATCTCTTACAGGAAATACAGAGTCTCATGTCTAAAACTTGTTCTCTTTGGCATACGAAACAATACCAACGGCTATCACCATCATTAGAGCTATGAGCATATGGAACGACACATTCGTCTTCCGTTTCGGTTTCACTGGTTTGAGCATGTTTTTTGATCTTGGTGTTACATGTTTTTCTTTTTTTATTTTCACTTCCTATTTTACTTTGTAAATTTCTCTTCTTTGTTTTCTTCTTCATTGGTTTCTTTTTGACGGCAAGATCTCTGGTACAATCATTCTCACAATCTGTTTCGTTCCCACTATTCTGAAAAAAATCTTTTTTCGCTTCTCCTATATTAGGCTTTTTTCCCTTATTTGGGTTATTTTCATTATTTTTTTTTTATTAGATATCCCACTGGATGTTGAATCATCTGTACCGTCTTTTTCTGGAGTTTGCGTTAGTATTTTTGTTTTTTCTGGTTGACGGTCACGCCGTGAAGCTTCCTGGGTGCAGCTTTTGGGTATGGTTTTATTGTTTCTGAAGTTACGACTGAGATCTTTCGACGAGTGGATGAGGCTCCAGCCTCAGCACCACCAGCATCATTTTGGTAGCGTACAGGTGAGACTTCAGTTACGACTGAGATCTCTTGATAAGTGGATGAGGCTGGGCCAACGTCAGCCTTACCTTGGTCACTTATAGCTGATTCAGCAATGACCGAAACCTTCTGAAGAACGCGTGGAGCTAAATCAACATCATCTTCATTTTTCTCTCGTAACGATAAAGGCTGAGGAATGTCCGAGCTTTACAGATCATTTGCTTCGGTTTGGAGTATGCTTAGAGATGATTGAGAATTACCAGATGGGTTTAGGTCAGGAGGAACATGAGGAATGCTATCCAAATCATGTTGCGAAGATGATGGATCTTCCATATCAGTGGAGAAGATAATTTGAGCTTGACGGTTTTAAAATGAAATGTTATCTGCAGGGAGTAACTGATCATCGTTCGATAAATTTTTGTCTGTGACTGCAGAGCACATGAAGTCTTCTTCTCCGAATATATCAGGATTAAATGGATGGATGCCGGTACTCTTGAATCCACTTAGTATGTTTGTCTGACTGAAGGTTTGTGGCATCATAGTTTTTATGAACCCAGGAATGTTATAAATTGTAACTGTTTTCTCGGGATTTGGTTTGTTGGATTGTTTGTATATGATCCATAGGACCGAAACCCTTCCTAAATCCAGCCTGTTTTACTGGCTGATAAAAGTCTAGTTTGTTCGTTAATCTTGATGTGATTATTTTTGAGAACAGTTTATATAGATGGTATAAAAGACTAATTGGTCAGTAGTTGTTAATGTCTGTTCTGCTGCCTTTCTCATATAGCAATATCACCTCACTTTATTTCCATTTATCTGGAACCATTCCTTCTTCCATACATAGATAAAATAGTTGTTAGCAGAGGGGGTCCCCCAAACATAATCATTTCCTTTGTGACTTGGTCTTCGCCGTGCGAGCGGCCATTTTTCATCTTGGCTAAAGCTATCGAAATTTCTTGTTAATTTCAGGTATTTCCTCCAAATTTACTTCTTGATATTCTGAGGGGCTCTATGTGATTCAGGTATTTTGGAGGAATATAGATCACCATAAAAATCTTCGATCATTTGTGTTATTGCTAATCTCTCATTTATTTCAACCCCATCCCTTGTCTTTAGACAAGTCATTTTAGTTTTTCCAAAAGTACGAGGCTGGTTTGAAAAGTCCGTGCAAAAATAAAAACTACTTATGTGTTTGGGGTAAACCTTTTTTATTTTTCGACATAGTCTCCTTTTAGGCTTATACACTTCTTCCAACGATGTTCTAGTTTGTTGATCCCTTCCGAATAATAGGATTTGTCCAAGTCTGCAAAATATCCATTAGTGTCTGCAATCACCTCCTCGTTTGAATAAAATCTTTGTCCCGCCAGCCATTTCTTCAAATTGGGGAACAAATAGTAGTCCGAGGGAGCCAAGTCTGGAGAATAGGGGGGATGTGAAACGAGTTGAAATCCTATTTCCATTAATTTTGCGACCACAACTGCTGAGGTGTGTGCTGGTGCGTTGTCGTGATGGAAAAGGACTTTCTTGTGGGCCAATCGCGGGCGTTTTTCTTGCAGCTCGGTTTTCAAACGGTCCAATAACGATGAATAATATTCACTTGTAATAGTTTTACCCTTTTCCAGATAGTCGATGAGGATTATCCCTTGCGAATCCCAAAAGACAGTCGCCATAACCTTTCCGGCCGAAGGAACGGTCTTCGCCTTTTTTCGTGCAGATTCCCCCTTGGTAACCCATTGTTTAGATTGTTGTTTGGTCTCAGGAGTATAGTAATTTTGAAACCACTTGTAAACTGTTCTAATCGAAGGTGCAGAGTCACCATAATGTTTATCAAGCTTCTCTTTAGCCTCCTGAGGCGTTTTACCTTTCATAATGTAATGTTTAATCACCACACGAAATTCTCTTTCGTCCATTTCTTGAAAATCACTCGACTTCCTTGATTCACACGAATGCCAAACACAAAGAAATAGACCAATATGGCTGAAACTTGGTGTGCGTTCATTCAAGAGATGCTACTAACTAAACATGACCTCGATACGCGCCGGTGGTGCCATCTCTCGGACTTTGCACGGACTTTTCAAACCAGCCTCGTATATATGATGTAATACTCGCACAAACTTTTCTTTATATTATCGAAAAAATTCTGGAATATTTTCCATAAGGTGTAGATTGATTGAAAATTAGTACGAATGCATTATGCTTGATAATTTATCTGGTATATAAAAACAAAGATCGGGAACAAACTTTGTTGAGAACTCAATCGAGGTGTGTTTTGTGAAGTCAGTAACAAAGTAACAAAAAATTTTATATAAAAAGCCGTACGGAACACTAATTGCGCAAGTCCGACTTGCACTGGGTCGTTTTTTTTTTAAATAAAGAAAACATAATTCCAATTTTGCAAACCATTTTCTAGAAACAAGCCATAGTTTTCCAAATATGCAAAGCCTAAAAGTCATTCATTTTGTCCCAAAAGTCAAAATGCTAAACTTCTTAAAACCATAGAAAATATGCCAGCAAAGAAAGGAGAGCAAATAGAATTTCAGAATTTTCCACTGTTTGGCCCGGTATAAAATATAAGATTTTATTGCCTAAAAACCCAAATGTTGTTTAATGACAAGGCATCGTGCAGGGTCGCACTATACCTGATTGTATAATTGTTGGGTTTAAAATTTTATTGTGATAAGACAGTTGAATTTTAATGTTTTATGTTCTGAATAATACACAATATAGTAATTACACAACGGTCAGCGACACCATTGATCCTATACAGTGCTTCGTTAGGAAGTATAGGGTCTACTTCCCGACAAGGGAAGAGTAGTGCTCAAACCCAAGGTGGCTACAGGATGGCTCACAAAAGTGGTACACGGATGAATCCAAAACGCTCCAAGGGGTGGGAGCAGGAATAGTGGGGCCTAGAGCACACAGAGCAATAACATTGAGCAAGGACACCACAATATTCCAGGCGGAACTATACGCAATATTGGAAGCTGTAGGGATCCGAAAGGGGATACATGGGAGTAAGTATCAAAATACTCTCGGACAGCCAATCAGTCTTAAAGGCCCTGAATAGCTGTACATTCACGTCCAGGCTAGTACTGGAATGTCATAACATGCTTAATGACTTGGCAATTCAGAATCGGATTACTCTGATCTGGGTTCCAGGACATGAGGGGCATAGAGGAAATGAGATGGCAGACATCTATGCAAAAAAAGGGGCTGAGGGGACCTTCATTGGACCCTCTCCATCCTTTGGATTCAGCAGGGGTCTCCTTAAAGAGGAGATGATGAAATGGACAAAATCCATAGTAGAGAAACATCGGAACGACACTAACGGTCTGGAACATTCTAAAAAGTTTCTGAGCTTTGATGCAAGTAGGGCGGATCTCGCTTTAAAAATGGATAGGAAAAGCCTAAGATTACTGGCGGGGGCACTCACAGGCCACCATACCTGCAATAAGCACCTATACAGAATGGGCCTATCAACCACGTACACTTGCAGATTCTGCGGTGAAGAAGAGGAGTCCATGGAACACTTGATTACCAACTGTGCGGCATTGGGACACAGGAGACATAGGATACTACATGCCTATACGCTGGGTGAACAGGATCTGCTAACGCCCCCCATTGAAGGAGCTGGTCCTGTTCCTGGATGTATTAAACCCGTGAGGGATAAGGGGAAGCACAATAGATTAATTGATGGTCGCAGTGCAAAGGGCCATTTTGGGCCACACTCCCCCTCTACACATTACATTACATTACATTACAATTACACAAATATATTAAAACAGTGTACAGTGTCTTCGCGTACATTCGTTACATTTTAGTTATTAATTAATATCTAGTTCAATTTCGCTATGGCTACTATTTTGCAAATAAATAAGTTTTTTTACAGGTTCTAAACTATTTATATTTATGTACATACATCTATATGAGTTTTCAATTATTTTGACGTGTTGAATACAGTTTCTCCAGTTTTTAACGGTTACATTTTTTACTTCAGTCTTTATCAACTCAATCACACTACTGTTTAAAGTAGGTGTATTATTGTGAGTGCGTATATTAGACTTTATTTCATGCCATATCAACTCGATCGCATTAAAGATACAATAGTATGGTGGAAGCCGAATTATTTCGTGTCCTGCTTCCTTTTTTCCAATTTTATCATAAACATATTCCTTTGAAAAATTGTAACTTTTTAAAACTTCTAACAGTTGTTTAACTGTATAGCTTTCATGTAAACATATGCCACGTTCGCACAAAAAGGCTTGTATTTCCCTTTTTCTACTCGTGGAACTTGGTACCTTATTCATTTGGCAACTATGATAGGATGCATTATTCATCACGGCATTAATTTGTTTTGAAGCCAATCTTCAAAAACTTCAGCGGTTGTATAACAATGATAATCCAAGCTGTAATCTGAAATATTCTTGGTTGCTAGAAATACGCATTCTGGTATCCAGCTTTGTTCTGACCCCGCATGTAAAATAGTTATTCTTTTACCTTTATTTGATGGAGCTTTGGTGTGGCATTTTTTGGATTTATCAATCCATCCTTTACTGGGGGTGTCGTGGGTGTCATACCAAGTCTCATCTAGGTAGATTATCGTTCGATTTTCCGATCTAGCTATTTTATTTTTTCAAGATATTCCCTTCTGAGTTGTTTTAAGCGCCGTGATTCCATTAAGTATAACTTGCCTTTTGTCAATTTTTTTGAACAAAAACCCCAAACGACGTAGAATACGCCATAAAGTTGTAGTGGAACATGTTATGTCACAAATATCCTCGGACAGCCTCCGTGAAAGTGACAATAACGTAGGAACTTTTTGTTCTGCATACATTTCATAAATTTTGCGGCGGATTAAGTCTTCTTGACAGAAATCAATACATTTCGACACACCTTTTCGTGTTTC
Source organism: Pachyrhynchus sulphureomaculatus (assembly GCA_019049505.1). Lineage (NCBI taxonomy): Eukaryota > Metazoa > Arthropoda > Insecta > Coleoptera > Curculionidae > Pachyrhynchus > Pachyrhynchus sulphureomaculatus. The sequence continues at coordinate 112,711,468 of CM032452.1, read as the reverse complement.
TTTAGGCGCTATCGAATTATTTACAATTTTCCAAGCCGTACTTTCAGGGATGCTTGTTAAAGTTGATGTCTCTATCAGTGAAAAGTACTTTTCGTGGCCTCGCTTCACTAACTTTAAATAAACACTTTTAACTATCACTTTTGCCTCAACGAGCAAACATTTGCGGCTTCTGATGGAAAGGGCTTCGGACATTTTAAGACACTATTGAACTTTATAATACACACTATTTCAGTATAATACTGCAGATGAAATGGGGGTCATTGTCTTTATTGATTACCAAGATAGGCAAAGCTTCTTTCTTATAATTTTGAAAGTATAAAAATAATTTCTAAAACTTAATGTATACTTATTCTATTTTAACCTAAGCTCTTATAATAGGAATCCTATACTAACTTAATCTAGGAAATGTGTTTATATATACATGAGTTTCTTATGCTAGGACTTAGAACTAAGACTAAAACTACCTTAGACTAAGACTTACGCTAACTTAAAACTACGACGTAACAAGATTTAAATTAGGACTAATTTAAACTTAACCTAGAATGACAGTCTTCTTGTCACGGCGGGCGAGGGGGGTCATCGCCTTGGTCCGAGAGCAGCGGGTCCGACGGTCTCGGGAACTGGCGGCTGGCGTGAGGTGGGAGTCAGAAGGCGTCCCCGATGCACGGGTTGGGGTACTGGGACGCCTTCTCGAGGAACTTCTGTTGAATTTTCCTCATGTGTGCCTTTACGGTAGGCACACCGAGATCCCTATGAAGTTGACGGTTCCCCATGAACCATGGGGCTCCCGTGATCATCCTCAGGCTGCAGATAAAATGAAGAATATTCTTTATATTTATAAACACGAAGTAGCCAATAAAATGTTAGGTTGAAAGGGAGGTATATATATATATATATATATATATATATATATATATATATATATATATATATATATACGAGGCTGGTTTGAAAAGTCCGTGCAAAAATAAAAACTACTTATGTGTTTGGGGTAAACCTTTTTTATTTTTCGACATAGTCTCCTTTTAGGCTTATACACTTCGTCCAACGATGTTCTAATTTGTTGATCCCTTCCGAATAATAGGATTTGTCCAAGTCTGCAAAATATCCATTAGTGTCTGCAATCACCTCCTCGTTTGAATAAAATCTTTGTCCCGCCAGCCATTTCTTCAAATTGGGGAACAAATAGTAGCCCGAGGGAGCCAAGTCTGGAGAATAGGGGGATGTGAAACGAGTTGGAATCCTATTTCCATTAATTTTGCGACCACAACTGCTGAGGTGTGTGCTGGTGCGTTGTCGTGATGGAAAAGGACTTTCTTGTGGGCCAATCGCGGGCGTTTTTCTTGCAGCTCGGTTTTCAAACGGTCCAATAACGATGAATAATATTCACCTGTAATAGTTTTACCCTTTTCCAGATAGTCGATGAGGATTATCCCTTGCGAATTCCAAAAGACAGTCGCCATAACGTTTCCGGCCGAAGGAACGGTCTTCGCCTTTTTTGGTGCAGATTCCCCCTTGGTCACCCATTGTTTAGATTGTTGTTTGGTCTCAGGAGTATAGTAATGTATCCATGTTTCATCCACAGTGACGAAACGACGCTTAAAGTCCTCCGGATTCTTCTGGAACAGCTGCAAACCATCCTTGCAACACTTCACACGATTCCGTTTTTGGTCAAGCGTGAGCAATCGCGGCACCCATCTTGCGGATAGCTTTCTCATGTCCAAATGTTTATGCAAAATATTATGTACCCATTCAGTTGAGATGCCCACAGCACTAGCAATCTCACGCACCTTAACTCTTCTGTCATCCACCACCATATCATGGATTTGATCAATGATTTCTGGAGTCGTAAGCTCCACAGGCCGTCCAGAACGTTCAGCGTCACTTGTGCCCATATGGCCAGTCCGAAAATTTTGAAACCACTTATAAACTGTTCTAATAGAAGGTGCAGAGTCACCATAATGTTTATCAAGCTTCTCTTTAGTCTCCTGAGGCGTTTTGCCTTTCATAAAGTAATGTTTAATCACCACACGAAATTCTTTTTCGTCCATTTCTTGAAAATCACTCGACTTCCTTGATTCACACGAATGCCAAACACAAAGAAATAGACCAATATGGCTGAAACTTGGTGTGCGTTCATTCAAGAGATGCTACTAACTAAACATGACCTCAATAGGCGCCGGTGGTGCCATCTCTCGGACTTTGCACGGACTTTTCAAACCAGCCTCGTATATATATATATATATATATATATATATATATATATATATATATATATATATATATATATATATACATACATATACAGTCCCTGGTCAAATTATTAGACGCACTGCAAGATTTCATGTAAAATATTAATTACCGAGTGATATTGTACCGTTTTATTATTTTAAATTGATTTGTTTTTTATTTTTATATTATCCAATCAATTACCTATTTATTTGACATAAATAAAACAGCATTAATTTAGAAAAGCATAAGTTTATTAAGTTTTAAAGAAAAGTGAAATTAATGTTAGTAAAAGTCAATATTTAGTTGAGCCACCTTTAGCCGCTATCAAAGCTTTAATTCTGCGCGGCATGCTATCAATGCAAGATTGCACTGTCTCCTGCATTTGAGGATGATGATTCCACACATGAATAATCTTTTCTAGGAGCTGGGTTTTGTTGGTAATCACATCTTTAGCCACTTCTCTTTTCATCAGCTCCCACACATTTTCAATGGGGTTCATATCAGGGCCAATCCAACAGAGGGATATTTTTTTCTGCCAAAAAAGCTTTAACAGACCGAGCAGTGTGGCAGGGAGCTCCATCTTGCATGAAAGTGAATGGTTCCCCATTTGGAAACTATTCTCTGAGCTGCGGAATCAACCGATTTTGTAATACTTCTTTGTACTGATCTTGCCTCATTATTCCTTTGACGACGTACAGACGTCCAGTGCCCTTGCCGCTGATGACTGACCAAATCATCACTTTGGTGGGATGTTTAACCGTCGGGACGACACAATCAGGATGAAACTTTTCTCCATGACGACGACGCACATACTGAGCTTTATTCTGCAAAATTTCGAATGTGCTTTCGTCACTGAAGCAGACCGGTCAAAAATAGGAAAAATATATAAACTTCCATGTTTATTTGCTTTATTTAACTGAAAATGATAATAATGTACCAATTATTGATTAAATTGCTGTATCTTACCGATCTCCAGAAGTCCACATCTTTGTCTTGCCATTGTTTGGCCCACTTCAGGCGCTTTCAATTTTCTTCGAACAGTGCGCTCAGAAGCATTTACGCTAGCATCCTGGAGTTGTGATTTTATTACCTTTGTGGTAGCAAATCTGTTTTCTACACAAATTTTCTTCAAACATCTCTCTGACCGTGGAGTGAAAATTGGTTTTCTACCGCATCTTTTCTTTCTTTTTTCGGGCTTAATTCCTTCCCTGACTCAATTTTTTTTTTTATGCGTCGTACACTAGCTTCAGAAACCTCCAATCTTCGTGATATTTCTCGGTTTGTAAATGTTTTCGCAATCACAAGGGCCTTCACTTCACTTCAGCTTTTTTACGTGGTGAAAGATCGCCTTTTCTACCCATAATGAAAATAATCCAATTACTTTTTTAAAACACTGCATACAAAATAAACTAATAACTAAGTAGTATAAAAACTGTTAAACAAACAATCACAGTCCATAAAGCCACAGAAACACGTCCGTACCTGACTCGATTCCGATCGACTGATACAGGTTTGTACTTATTTACGTTCATGTATCACTTTGACAACACAGTGTTGCCATATGTTAAAAAAAAAATACAAATATGTAGTCTACAACAATTCTTTTAAATAAAAATCAATAATATTGTAGTTTAAATATACCATTATTGCATAAAAACTCTTAAGAAACATAAAATTACTAAAAAAAAATACAGTGCGTCTAATAATTTGGCCAGGGACTGTATATATATATATATATATATATATATATATATATATATATATATATATATATATATATTTATATATATATATATATATATATATATATATATATATATATATATATATATATATATATATATATATATATACATATATCAATTACGACCCTGTTATGTCCAGGTATGTGCAAAGATCCTAACGGTCGTTTAATGTTTTTATTGCATCAATTTGCCAAATCACTTTCTTAGATCTTGAAAAATACTATACCAGTTTAACCCATATAAAAAGGGAACATCTTAATTAAGATGGTACTGCGTTTAAAAATTTGGTAATTTAACAAAACTGCAGTCACGTAGAAAGTAAGTTATAAAGCGATTAGTTAATAAAGAAAATTGTTCATATTTAATATTGATAATGTTCTGTCAAGAAGTAACGGACAAATTCCTCATTAACCTAAATTATTTTAATGGTAACACAGGCCGACAAAATTGGACGAAACTGTAGACCATGAGACCAGAGTAAACTTTCCCTAAGGTTTTTGGTGCACTCAATTCGACTCCGATCTCAGAATTGCTCCATGACATCAGATTCTCGAGATAACCTATTCTAAACTAAAAAATGCTAAAAGCACAGTTTTTCGCTAGTTTCGGAATTATATTATACCTCCAATTAATTTTTCTCCTCAAAACTCGTTCCGGTATATGGAAGTACTACTTTTCGCCGTCAAAATGAATTTGAATTTTTCAGATATCTTATTTCTTCTCGGAGAAATCATCTTTCTAGTAGTAACATTATTTATTTGTTATTATACATGGTGTCCCATTTTAATTTACCAGGCTCCTTAATTTTTTTATGTCAACTTTCATTTCAAGGTCAATTATGATTTTTTAAATAGGAACTCATATTTTTTATGTTTCTCTAGTACAAATACATAACTTTTATTCCAAAAATTGTTCTCGATAATACTCCGTTCTTCAATAATTCATTGATAAAAGACATTACACTTTTAATCCCCAAACAGGCATAAAGGCAAATGAACCTAACATAACCTCAGGTTTCGAATGAAAATTGATAAAAGATATTCCATACTTAAATCCTAAAAGAATCAAAATTTAACACAACAGAAAGGCAAAAGTAACAAACTCTTAACCAAATTATGGTTGTAATGAAAACGCCAAACTAATTAATTTCAACGGACGATTTCTCCAAAAAGAAATTAAATATCTGAAATATTCGACATGCATTTTGAAGGGGAAGAGTAGTACTTTCAGATCCCGCAACGAGTTTTTGTGCCGAAAAATTAATTCGCGGTGTAATATAATCCCTAATATAGCAAAAAAATCTTTTTTTTTGCATTTTTGGGTGAGGATATCTTCAAAATCCGATGTAATGGAGCAATTTTGAGGTCGGATTTGGATTCAGTGCACCAGAAATCTCCGAAAAAAGTATAGTCTGGTCTCAGGATTTGAAAATCTTGGCCTGTGTAATTAATAGAACTGATAGTGCCCTATTTAAAATGCCATAAACGACGGTATAGATATACATAACCCTAAGTTTGTTAGTGTTATTTGTAATAAAAAAATTATAATTTCAATTTTAGCGTATTTTTTTAGTACCTTGTATACATAAATAGCAAAAAAAAACACGCCCTCCGTAACAGCGATAAGGATAACGCGCTTATCAAATAAAATTTCTCATAACTTCGTTAATAATAAGGCCGATTGTTATCCTCATAAATTCTTATTTTGTTCCAATATTGTGCAAACTTCAAACGCCGGGTTCCTATTGGATGCCATGGTTATCTTTCAAATTACAGCATTCATTGCAGTAAGCAGAGGAACACTTTCATCATTTTATGACTGTGCATGCTTCAAATAACGATAAAAAACAGTCTTTATATTCAACTTCTTCCCATTAATTCTGCGCGTGCTTAAAGTAAAAATAACGAGAAAGGCGTGTCAAAATATGGGTTGCAACCCTCTCTCTTAACTGTACTCGCGACTTCAGTGCAGCTCGTGACACTAGTTTTTGATTGACACATAAGTCAGGTCGAGAGCAAGATGTGTACCCTATGACTGTTCGACGAATAAGCCACCAATGTCGTTTCATGAATTGTACAGTGTCCGTACCTATTATTAACATCCGAGACACAAAAAACTGGTAAAGTGCAAGTCGGACTAGTGTTCCGTACGTGTCTGCTGAAGAATTCTATGAAATTCAGTCACGCATTACCTTAAATATAAGAATTACCAAGGTTATATGAAAAGCGAGACGTCTTTGCAGTAAAAGTTTATGGTAAAGCAAATATTTCCTCCCCAAATATTTGTTTAATTATAAACTCTCTCTCTATCTCTCGCTCTGCGGTCTTCCATCCCATATGAAAAGTAGTGGCCTCTGATACGTCCCACGTAAGTTGTCGCCCAATCGCTCTATTCTACGCTTCATCTATAAGGTCATGCATTGATCTTCCTGTTAATGATTTAAGCTGGTCTATCCACCTTGTCGGAGATCGACCGCGTTGTCTCCTACCCTCCATTTTACCTTGAATGACCAGCTTTTCTAGATTTTCTGGGCCTCTTCTCATAACGTATTTGAGGGTTATAAGTTGGATAATAATGAATAGTCTTCATTTGATGTTTAATTCTCTTAAAATGGATATATTTGTTCTGTGTTGGTCCCATGTGACATTAAGAATTTTTCCTTTTGTCTTAACGTCTGAGATTCGCACCCGTACATCAGTACTGGGAAAATCAAACAATTCATCAGTCTCACTTTAACTTGTTTGGAGAAGTTGCTGTCCTTCCAGAATATATTCAGCTTCCGAACTACCACTTTTGTCATTTCACACCGTTTTCATATTTCCGCTTTGGTGGTAACTTTGTTTGTAATCGTGAATCCTAAATATGTATGCGTATCCACCACGTCAAAACGGTGTAGTTGTACATTTGGTCTGTTCTTATTCTCTTGGTCGATAATAATTATTTTTGTTTTCGATGTGTTCAGTTCCATCCCGAAATTTTTACTTTCTTCTTCAATTTTGCGAATGAGATTCAGAATTTCCTCTTCGCTACTACCTAGGAGGACAGTATCGTCAGCGAAGCGAAGATTATTTATTTTCTGTCCGTTGTTGAAAATTCTATAGTCAGCGTCTTCCAACACTCTCCTCATGATGCATTCTCCATAGATATTAAAAAGTTGTGGAGATAATATGCAGCCCTGTCTTATACCTCGTTTGGGTTGAAACCCTCTTGATAATGCACCTTTTAGTCTTACTGCCCTGGTATTATTTGCATATAAGTTAATTATGAGGATGATCAGGTGCTGAGGTTCTCCAACTTCTTTAAGAACCAACCACAATTTATTCCACTTGACTCGATCGAAAGCCTTCTTGTAGTCTATGAAACATATATACATTAGGATGCTAAATTCTGTAGACTTTGTCGTCGTAGGTTAAGTAAGTGTTCTCTTGTCCCGCTTCCTTTAACAAATCCAGCCTGTTCTGCCGATCATCCATCCCTGAACATTACACTCTCAGAGGTTCGGGAAAGAAGACGGGGTCTCCGTGCAAACGCATCTGAACTCAGATATAATTTCAGGAAAGCAAATTATCCTGTTCTCTACGATATGATTTTAAGGGCTGATTGCTCTAGTTTGTATACAGCTCAGGATGCTAATGATGCATGCAGAAATTTCTATGGCACTATATATAAAATAGTTGATGAGTGTGTACCGAGATCCGTGCTGCGTAAAAGAACCTTTCCCGTGTGGTTTACTTCAGATATAATTAAGTTGGTGAAACGTAAACAGAGAGTGTTTAGGAGGTTGTAGGGGTCTGACTCGAATTGGCACCGTAACGAATACAATGAACTGAGAAGGGAAATCCAGGGGAGAATCCATCTTGCTTACAATAATTATTTGAGGAAGGCTGAGTCTTCCCTATGTGAGGACCCTCGATCTTTCTGGTCATTTATTAAACTTAAAGGGTCGACGACCTCGCTGCCGGAGTCTTTCACGCACGATGACCTCCAATGCTCTTATATAGACCCGAAGAGAATGTGCCCCTTCACCTACAGGTCATAATTGTCTCCAGGGAGGTGCCGATTTGATTCCTCTTGTCTCTCTCCTCTCTCACTGCCTTATTGATGATATGATCTTGGTTGGTCTGTCGAAGTCAAAATATAAGTTCACTCAGGGCCCTGATAAGGTCCCTTGTTTTATTATTAAGGACTGCGCGCAAGCCTTGTTGAGGCCCTTGTCTTTCATCTATAACTTATCCCTGAAATCTAACACTTTTCCTGAAATCTGGAAAACAGCAAAAATTATACCTGTATTCAAGAAGGGCGATACTAGTGTCATTTCCAACTACAGGCCTGTGTCAATATTGTCACCATTTGCTAAAGTTTTTGAAATGGCAATATATGACTCATTGTTTAAGCAGATTAAGGGACGTTTGATGCAGGCTCAACATGGTTTCTTTGGCAGCCGCAGAACGGTCAGCAATTTGGCTTCCTTTGCGCAATTCACGGGGAAAGCCCTTGAAGATCGTCAGCAGGTCGACGCTATCTACACAGACGTCACGAGGGAATTTGATCGTATTGATCATTCCATTCTAGCACGTAAACTGGCTAGTATGGGATTCCACAATGATTTGATATCATTCCTTCGGTCATATCTACATAATTGTATTCAATATGTTGATATCCGAGGACATCATTCAATTCAGTTCGTAGCTACTAGCGGCGCTCCACAAGGTAGTGTGTGGAGTGACGTTAACGATTGTATTATACTTCAGAAAGACATACATGCTATCGAAAATTGGTGTGCTATCAACAAGTTGACCTTGAATCTCGGGAAATGTTTTGTTATGTCGTTCTCCAACCAACTGAACCCCACTCATTATGAGTATGTCTTGGATAAAGCGATTATAAATCGTTGCTATACTTTCAGGGACCTGGGAGTGGTGTTTGATACCCGACTGTCATTTGCCGATCACATTGATCGTGTTTGTGGAGAAGCGTTGAAGATGCTTGGATTTATTTGTCGCAATTCAACGGGGTTGGTAGATATAGGGTCCCTCAAAATGTTATACTTTTGCGACGTGCGATCTAAGTTGGAATACGGCGCAGTGATTTGGCACCCAATCTATCACAAATACATTGATAGAATAGAGAACATACAGGGAAAGTTCCTGTGTTTCAGAGATGGCAGTACTTACCCTCCTAGAGGTATAGAAAGGAACGTTTCAACATGCCGTCGTTGATGAATCGCAAGATTTACTTGCTGGTTCAATTTTTGTTCAAGATATGTAAATACTTTATTGATTGCCCTGACCTGCTTTCCCAAATTAACTTTCATGTGTCGTCTCGACCAAATTTCCTCATGTTTTTTGCTTGAGTACACCAAGAACTAATATTTTAATGAAGGCTCCTTTGTATCAATCCATAAATATTTTCAATGTGGTTTGTAGCGATTTCGATATGCATAACTTAACTCATGCTCAGTTTACTAAATTGATGAAGACGAAGGTTCTTGATGCTTGGTGGACGTGTCCACATTTTTGAACGGTATATACGGGTTATATATATTGTTGTTATATTTATTTAGGCAATTATTGTAATTTTCTTTTTTTTTCTTTTCTTTGTAATTTACACATTTGTCTTGTAAGTGGATATTATATTTGTGGTTGGATGTAATTTTTTAATCTTTCGTTGATGATTTGTAATAATATTTTACTGACATGCGATATTAGCGTGATTGTTCTGTAGTTGTCGCATTTGTGTATACTATATTTCCCTCTTTGTGGATTATTATTAGTTTACTCTTGGGCAGGGGTGCGCAAACTAGAACTGCTGGCGATCTACCTCAATATTGTTAGACTACGATCGATCGACTCTGAGAGGCTGCAAGTAAGTGTGATGCAGGATTGTCGTCTAGGTAGCGTGTATCGTGGCATAGATATTAGTTTTCCGCACAATATGCATTTTTTTAGTCAAGGTAAGTGTAGGTCTGCTCTAAAATGTCAATGAAAAACTCATAATTATTCAAAATTGCGAGTTTATTGGTTCTTACAAAACAAACGAGTTCTAGTGTCTAAACTTAACTAAAGAGTGACTTTGGATGTTGAAGCGTGGCACTGCATGTCCTCAGCATACTTTTCATAAGATGGTACGTAATTACCGAGTGCTAATCGCAAGCATGATGACATATGTTCGTCAGTTAGTCGATTGCGATATGTTGACTTAATTATCTTCATTTCAGAAAATGCAGACTCGCACAAGTAAGTTGACCCAAACATTGCCGTCAGTTGTAGGGCGATTTGCCTTAGATTCGGATATTTATCTTCAGATATAAAACACCAGAATTTTGTATCAGATGCTGTGGCTTTGAGATGTATATCTGATATAATGTGCACTAACTCATTTTCAACAGAACATGAGTCCATGTTAAACTGACTTGCTATTTCAGTAGCTAATTCCTCAATGTTTTTACACGAAAAAGGATAACTCATAAATGATGCGATATTTGTCAATTTACTGAAATCATAAAAACGTATTTCGAATTGGCCCAAAATATTTGATAATTCTGCCTCATAAATATCATAATTCAACTGAGGAATCCTTGCTCTCAAAGACGGAAAATTTGTCAGATTCTTTCTTTTCAGTTGATCTATCATAAGTTGCAATTTACTTTTGAATGCGTTTATTGCGCTAATCATCTCAATAATAGTTTTTCCTTTACCTTGAAGCTCCAAATTAATGCATTGTGATGTCTGTCAAAAATGCCAAATCAGTCAGCCATTTTCCGTTTTTCAGCATCTGAGTGTCATCACCTCTTTCGTCCAGAAAAGCTGTTATTTCGGGCAATAATTCTTTCTAGGAATTTTCCGCGACTCAACCACCTGACGTCCGTGTGAAGAACTAAATCAGTGTGTTCAGCTGACTCACTATTTTCCAACTGCAATTTAAAGAGCCGTCGTTGCAAGCTACGTGCACGGATAGAATTCACAATTTTTATTGCAATGCCCATAATCTCCTCCATGTTTAGAACTTTTGAACACAAAACTTGTTGATGTATAATGCAATGGAAGGAGAAAAAAAAATGAAGGGAAATCATCATTAGCTCGACACAATGCCACAAAAACCGTTTTTGTTTCCAGTCATTGCTGGTGCTCCATCGGTTGTAATGCACAGTAGTTTATATATTGGTAGCTTGTAGTTTGTTACAAAATTGAAGAAAACGTCATATATATCTTCGCCACGGGTCTTTCCTTTCAGAGGAATCATTGTCAAAAACTCTTCCTTAGCCGACATGTTACTGAATACCATTCGAATAAAAATACACAGCTGGGCAGTGTCTGTCATATCGGTGGATTCATCGAACTGTAAAGAAAAGTATGTACATTCCATGATATCATGTTTTAGTTTATCTGCCATGTCCTGACTCATGACTTCAACACGCCTTGTGACAGTCGGACGAGATAACTGAAGTTCTCTAATAGCAGACATAATCTCTGTTTTATTTTTAAAATCTCCTAATAAAGTCTCACCCGCTTCAATAAATGCTTCCTTCACAACCAATCCATCATCAAATTGTTTCTTGTGTTTCGCCAATATATGAGGTATTTTAAATGACGCGATCGTTGCAGCTTTTGATTGTTTGGCTAGTCTTGTGAACATGGTTTGTTCTTTTTTCAAACTAGTTATCAAATCACGTACTTTTCGTTTTCTTAATTCACTCTGTGACGGAAAATCCTTTTCATAGTTTTTATGAACCGTTTTATGATGCCTCTCTAAGTTCCCACGCTTAGGTATTGAAACTGACGCACGGCAAATGAGACAAATGCACTTATCCTTTACCATACAAAAGAAAAATTCTTCCTCCCAATCGTTATTAAAATGATAAGTTTTTACTTTTCTTCGCCGCACTCATTTTGGACTATTTATTAATAAACTTTGTATCGATGTATCGCCTTCAAGTTACAATTCAGACTGACTCCTATTCCTGCAGGCGTAAAATTTATATCGGCGCGAACGAAGTCTCGAATGTTCCCGTCAAAACACGCCGCCCGAAGTTTCTAGAAAAATCGGCGGGAATCAAAAACGCGGCTTTTCTTTACCAAGTACCGCGCGTTCCTTTGATAAAGCCGCCTTTTGCCGCTAGCAGGGGGTTATTACGATAAAAGAAAGTGATGAGGGGGTTATTCTGGCCTAATTGTGGATCGAATAAATTTTAGTAATTTATTCATTACATTTTGTTTTAGTTATCTAAAACAAAATCTGTGAATAGGAATTTTTTTCTCGAGATCGACTCAAAAAGCACTCGATCGACTTGTCGATCGCGATCGACTGTTTGAGCACCCCTGCTCTTGGGCAATCCCTTGGCCACTGTCCAGTGGATCATATTTTGTGACTAAATGGAGAAGTAACTCTTTACCTTCTTCTCCCCTAGCGCCGAGTATTTCGGTTATGATTCTGTCTGCTCCTGGGGCTTTATTGCGTCTTAATTTTTTAATGGCGTTATCCAGTTCACTGCTTATAATAGCTGTTTCTCTCTCGAAGTTGTTTTGTCTTGTTTGCAGCGTTTGCTTTGGTTCTTCATCATTAATAAAATAAAATTATTTTGTCTCGGTACCTATTCGTTGGTCATCATGGGAATTTATTTTATATGTGATTGGCCAAAGGTTTATGTAATGGACTAAAAGGTATATCAGTATATTACTGATTGCACCGAATATGTATTGATACTTCGTAGCTCTTAGTCCCGGTTAAATTCACAACTTCCCACGGAAAAACTCTCCATCCTATTTTCAAGTCAAACAGTTTCTTTTATACTAGGTAAATTACCAAACGTAATGCACTCATTTTCGCTCAATTTATACTTTATGAAGAATATTTCAGAATTTTTTCGCTATTTTTTGATCAGTACTCTTGGAGACATAGGGTGGAGGTCGAGCGATTTTTGGCCATTTTAAAAATAAAATAAAAAAAAGTGTGCACGAGTATCACATCATATATATTTTTGAACTCGTGTTTTCACAGTCTTTCATTTGACATTCTACTCGATGACCTTGTAAAAACCTTTTTTTTTCACTTCCGATTTCACCTCCCAAAACGAACGCTCTAATTGGGTCGTCAATGCCAATATTTATGCTGTGACAGACAGACACCGAGGTGATCCCATAAGTGTTCCGTATGGAAACACTAAAAAAATAGACAAGAGTATGTCATAAGAAGTTTTAATTGGATGAAAAAAATGTAAAGAACACACGATGTCCTAATTAATTCATATTTCGCCTCTAATTCAATTGAATTCGGTAAATTACATAGATTTATAATTATGTTAGCTGTGTGCACTAGTACCGTAAGTAATTATCTTTATTTAAAAATAAATAAACGTTTAATGGGGAAACACAAAAATTATAATTGTTTAGTTATTCCCATTTTCTTGTATCGAGATACAGTCTTTATCAGTTTCAAGAAAACTATGGTCAAAACATTATCCCGAAATATGGGTTTTACAGGCTCAAAAAATATAGGAACAGTGGATTTAAACTAAGTAATTAATTAAATGAGTATACAGTCGTGGCCAAAAGTATTTGCTACCCCCTTTACTTCTTAGATATTAGATGTTTCTTGCTTCTCACCGGGTTATTGGTTATTTTTCTGCATTCGTACAAATAAAGTAACCAAAATAATGAATCCATTGAAAAAAAAAATAGAGAGAGCGAGGGAAGGTAACATCAGCTGGCCTGCTTTATTCTTGTAATTATTTAGCTTAATTCGAGACCTCGTAGTATACACATACACATCATTAATTTCACTGGTTTTCATTAAAGCTTAAGTGTATTTTTATATAAAAATGCCAAAAAAAAGTGTGACTTGGATTTCAAAAAGCATATGAAAATATAGTAGAAAAATAAATTAGACATTGCAAAATTAATTGTCCACATAGTACTGTGAAATATATATTGTTAGCTTTTATTTTAAAATTAAACTCTTTTGGGCAGTTTCGACAACAATTATTAACAAATTCTTATTAACAATTGCATTCAGACATCTAACAAAGCTGGCTGACTTCTTTGGTTCTTGAAACAATAATGTTCCTATCAGATTATCTCGGTTACATAAACCTCATTACTGCATACCAATATATCGATTACATACACACATTTTAGTAATATATATAGCCGTAAATGTCACATAAAATAAACTCAGTAGTTCCGACATTTGATACAGTATAATTTAATTTATGTAATGTAAATAGGCCACCCTGCCTGAAAGCAATTATAATAGTTTATATGCTATTTCCTATGTTACATTATTCGGTCATCTTGTAAATTCTAAAATTCTTTTCAACCAAGCCATTAACAACAACAGTAGGTGTTGACAGCTAACCCGCTGACACGGCGATCGTGCTGATGCGTCACAATATAAAGCGTTTTAAAAAAAAGGCAAAAACGCACAAAAACTTGAATAAGATTGGTCAAAAGTGGATTACAAATGCGAGAGAAGACCGGTATTTGATTCATGCTTCTTTCTGAAGACAATGGAAGGAAAATTTGTGCTTGTACAGTAAAAATAAGGCTCCAAAATGCCTGGCTCAAAGGCTGTAGAGCTTGAAAAAAACCCTGCCCACTGTCAGAGATGAATAAAAAGATGCACTTGGCATGGGCCCAGAAACATGAATCTTTCAATGAAGAGGGTTGATCTAATATCGTGTGGTCGGACGAGTCTTACTTCGAGGTATATATAGTTTATTAAGAGTAGATATTGTTTAAACCATTTATTTAAGTAAATAAGTAAACCGAAAATCTGTTTTTTTTTTATTTTTTTCTGATGTTTGTTTCTTTTTCCTTGTTTTAGGGTATTAGTATTCTTGATGCTACCTACATAAGACGCCGGATAGAAAAGGAGTTTAACTCCGATTGCGTCGTACATAGTGTAAAACACGGAAGTGTCAGTATTAAGGGGTGCCTTTCAGCAAGTGACGTGGGCGAAATAGTACTTTGTGAGAGTCGAATAAATTAACAAAATTATATAGAACTTGTAAATATTACTCTAGAACAGGGGTCGGCAACCTTTTAACTAAGGGGTGCCAGTTTTCATCCATACAACATTTTGCGTGCCGACATAGGTACTTACTATAACTAAAATTAACAAAAATTAACTTAAATTAACTTAAAATATTGGTTTTAGAAGGTTTAATTACAAAAACGTTTTAACATTTAACAAATAATTTTATTATACTAGTCCTAGGACCTAGTGTGAACCCTGTGCTGGAAGTTCTTTAGAGAGTTTTCTTATATCCGGTTCATGTCTGGTTATTTTCAGTGTCACACATGCTTCCGAGTTGTGTGTTGTCAGCCTGCCTCGGTACGGGTTTAAAATCACTCCCATATGGGAAAAAGGTTGTTCACAGATATAGCATGATCCGAAAGCTGTAAGCATGGCAAACGCTATTTTCTTAAGACAAATAAATTTCTCTGGTAAACTCATCCAACAACTAAGTATCTCGTTTGAATGGTTCTGGCAGTCACCTTCTAATACCCTTCTTAATTCTACAAATTTCGTGTTCCATAACTCGAAGTTTTTAAATTCAATGTATTGAAGATCAAAATCATTAATGTCCATCCATGAGAAAAGAGATATATCAAAGCAACTGCTGGAAAAATCCATTAAATCTGGTTTGATTAAAAAAGCGAACATAGGACCATGTTTATCAAAATCCTGACCCCTCTCGATAAATTCCTCTTTTAAATTAGTCATATATTTAAGAATTTCGTCTATTAGTGCACCATCGTCGACACTGGATATATAAGTTTTTAAATTTGGAAAATATTTATATGTGTTTGTGGTAATATCGCTGAACCTTGTAACTTTAAGTTGAGTTCACTGAGATGGTTTGCAATATCAGTAAGAAACATTCACATACAGATACAGTTCTTATCTTCTAGTTCAGGATAAGCATCCACTTGATTTTTTTCCAACAAGAACGATTTAATTTCGCTCAGACATTGCACAAATCTAGAGAGCACTTTATCACGGCTGAGCCAGCGCACTAATTCCTGCAGAAACGCCTTAAATTGTCTATGGATCAGTGAAGAACGACCGACAATGTAGTTAACTATTTTAACCACCCTATCCATCACGGATTTTAAACTTCCAGCGGAGATTTTAGCGCACAAACTCTCTTGGTGAATTATGCAATGAAAATTCAAAACTGATCGACGCATGCGTTCAATAAGAAGGGAAACAAATCCTTTACGTCTCCCAATCATAGCAGGAGCGCCATCTGTCGTTACGCAAAAAATTTTATTTAAATCGATGTTCCGCTTTTCAAAATGTTTAACAAATTCTGAAAATATATCCTCTCCTCTTGTAGTTCCCTGCAATGGGAGCAGACAAATCAGCTCTTCATACACACTGCCATCATCGAAGTATCGCGCAACGATTGCCAGACAGGCAATGTCATTAATATCGACACTTTCATCCAATGCTACACTAAATACAAAACTCCGTTTGATAGCGTCTCTCTGCTGTTTTTGGACATTTTGTGTCATTTCGGTAATTCGTCTCTCGATAGTCCGCGCTGATGCCGGAATATCCCTAATTCTGGCCAATATTGTATCCTTATTGGGCAAGTCGTCGAATAAAATCTCGCCAGTACTCAAAAACGTTTGCTTCATAAATTCTCCGTCAGTGAACGGCCGGCCTACCCTTTTGTGCCAACGATTGTGCAATTTTGAAACTGCATTCAGTTACCTGATTTTTTCCTTAGAAAACTTTGCTAAAGAATGTTGACTGTTTCTCATATTGTACTTGCTCTTTGTATTGCCTCCCTTTTATCAGCGTTATCTTTAAATGCCGATTCATGTTTTATCTGGAAATGTCGTTGAACACTAGATGTCCGGAAAACTACGCTTTCCCGACGTAGGACACAAATGGCCCGATCGTTTTGCTGTACAAAACCGAAATCTGTTGTCCATGAAGTTTGAAATGATCGAACGTCTACCTTCTGTTTCTTCGCGGCCATAACGCAACGTAATTTTAATTTTTAAAACTTTTCGACGACTCTTGACTGGAACGGATGTTACTTCTATACTAAATGATCCAAACGTGTAGCCGCTTGCTATATATAGAAAAACAATGTTTCCAGAAAATTCCAATAATTACGTTTATTAAATTTCTTAGAACAAAAATTATTATCTACAACGCGCCCATTGCAATCAAAGGGCCCCCTAAAAGTTAAATCTAACAAAAACTAAAGTTCGGCAATATAAAAAGAGGTGCGGCGCGCGTCGGAATGATTGAAGTCAAGTCAAACAAAAACCGCCTTATAGCGGCTCTTTTGATCTGAATTGAGGACGTTTATTTGTGTTTTTGCCTAGGCTTATATTTTGAGGCTTGCTGTCTTTAATACTTGCCGAAACTAAAGCCAAACCAATGCATTCAGTAAAATTATAAATTACAAAATATATATTTTGTAGTTTTTGGTAATAATACCTAGTGACCTATATAATATATCGTTTTTGTTTGTCTCTTTAAAGTAATACTGTCTTCGATTATTTACTTAATTTCGAAACATGTCACAGATTACAGAATTAATGTGTAGCCTTTGAATAGGTACGCGTGCCATTCAAAATTGCTTGGCGTGCCAGAGATGGCACGCGTGCCATAGGTTGCCGACCCCTGCTCTAGAACACCATTTTGTAAATTGTATGGTGATAGAAACTTTCTATCGCACAAGTCTAATTCTCGAACTTCGAATGAGAATGGTATATGTATTCTCCGTAGTATTGTATGAATGTGAATGCTGGACCCTCGACCCTGCCTCAGAGCAACTACTGGAATGTACATTTATAGATGTCTTCTTCGCATCTCCTGGGTACAGAAAATAAAAAGTACTAGTAAGTACTAGAAAGAATGAACAAAACGAAGGAATTACTAACAACCATAAAAGTAAGAAAAACTCAGTACTTCGGACATATAATGTGGGGCCCAAAGTACGAATTGCTACGTCTATGAAAGGTAAAATAAAGACTGAAGGACATGAGAAGGTGGTTTGGATGTGCTTCGAGTGATATTTTTCGAGCAACAGTTTTTACAATTCGTTCAGCTATATGGATCGCCAACCTTCTTGAGGAGAGGGCGTTGTAAAAAGAAGAAGTAAAAATAAAACTACTCACCTTTATTAATTATGCATTTTTTATTTAAACGAATAGAATATATTAAAATATTACCGGTATTCATTATTTCATAAAATTAACAACAAAATAATCAAAAGTGAAACATCAGGACCTAAATAAATACCTAAAAATCTAACATATTGTTTTGCATCGTTAAAATTATTATTAAAAAATATAACTATTTTTTTTTTTAAATAAAAACGAATTGCTACGTTTAATTATTGAAGGTAAAATAAAGGCTGAAGGACATGAGAAGGTGGTTTGGATGTGCTTCGAGTGATATTTTTCGAGCAACAGTTTTTACAATTCGTTTCGCTATATGGATCGCCAACCTTCATGAGGAGAGGGCGTTGTAAAAAGAAGAAGTAAAAATAAAACTACTCACCTTTATTAATTATGCATTTTTTATTTAAACGAATAGAATACATTAAAATATTACCGGTATTCATTATTTCATAAAATTAACAACAAAATAATCAAAAGTGAAACATCAGGACCTAAATAAATACCTAAAAATCTAACATATTGTTTTGCATCGTTAAAATTATTATTAAAAAATATAACTATTATTTTTTTTTAAATAAAAACTAAATAACAATATTTAAAAATCAGTTACAACTATTTTTATTAAACAATCTTCCGTGGGTTAATATAAAGTATTGTATTTTTAAAGGCACTCTTCTAGAAATAAGTCTTATACAGGGTGTTCATGAAGTTTGTGACGAAAGGAACTTACGCAAATATCTAAAAAATCTACTATAAGAGATTTAAAAAAAATGTTTTGACACAATTTTAGTATAAAGTGGGGTTTATTTGGTGGAAACAAACCTTGAGAGATGTTAGTTAATGTATTTTGATGCTAATAAGCTCCAAAAGTAAGAAAATCTTCCTTTTTTTTTTTTTTTTTTTTTTTTTTTTTTTTTTTTTTTTTTTTTTTTTTTTTTTTTCCAAAAAACAGGTCTTTGCTGCTTTTCTTTTTAGGGAAAACCCGTTATTTAAAATTACTATTTATATGGATTGACTCATGACTAACTCCTGAGTCATGCAGACATAGATAATATACAAGGAAATACAGGAAAATGTATGGCCTGAACATATATATTTCTTTTTTTTTTTCAATTGGATATACATTTTCCTGTATTCCGTATATAAATATTTAATTTTATTTGTTTGTAAGTTTGTAAACATGCTTTTAAGTTATAATATATTATGCTATATTTTTGGTGTACATACAAAACTCTACATTTTGGGCTAAAATGACTAGACTTGCATTTCCTACCTAATTTTTACAAGAAAAAAATCTACAGAAAAGCTATACACAGTAACTTGAGTTATTAGTACTTACGGTGTGAAGAAAATTTAGTACCAACATCTAAATTTTTTATTTGTTTTTTTTTTTCGAAAAAACTAGCAACTAGTAGGTTTTTATTTGTATAACAAATATTGCTCAAATATGGTTTATTATTATCTTAAGTGGAGCGGCAACCCAAAATAACCATTACAGTCTTTTTGTGGTTACCAAATGGCAATGATTCTATTGTTAGCATTGGTTATTATTTTTTAATTGGCTGTAATGAAGTGCTGCCCAATGTTTTATTTTCTACCCTATTTTTGGTGAGAAAATAAATATTCGGCAACACTACTTTCCGAAAATTTCAAAATTATCTGTATATTAATGGCTTCAAACTGCTGTCAGTGTCATGCTGTGTACCTACGATCAACAGAATACGTCATCATATTGTAAAAAAAGTCTAAACACTAGTTTTTCACACGGTTGCCACGTTGCCAAACTTAAATTCTACCTAAATAATAAATCCTGGGCTATATCTTTTCGACGTAGTTTCCTGGGAAGGTGCCGAAAGCTCCGGTTCGTTCACTAGAACCGACATACCAACCGTCGTCACATTTTTCTAGAACGAATACTGTGTCGCCTTCTAACAATTCCAATTCGTCATCGTTTTGAGGAGCGTACCTATAGAGGGCGCGATACCTGAAATCAAATGATGATTTTTTAGTATTTTTAAAAAAGTTTGACAAAAAATGCTGCGAAGGTGTGTTAGTGGGAAACGGAATTTTATATAGTCAGATCTAGGGCGGTGTCGGAGTTGCCTATTATACCATGTTTTTTTGAAGTTTTCCTATTCTTTAATACTAACACTGGTCAACACTGAAATTTTTTCCTGAAATTTTTTATGTATCATAGGGTACACCTCAGGGAAAAATACTGGTTTAATGCTATCAGCTCTACTTTTTTATTTATGTGAAATTACAATTTTCTTCAAAAATGGATCAAAAATATATTTTTTCTATGTTTGATATAATTACACACAATGAAACGTTCTTTTATACGATTTTCTTGAATCTACGGCTTGAAAATCATCTTTTTGAAAAGTCCATCCAATCGGCCATCATAGGGATGTCCCATCTTTCTTGATAACGCTCTTCCGTTGTGCGTATATCTTGGTGAAATCTTTCACCCTGCTCTTCACTGAAATCGACAAGATTTTCTGGGAATCGATCTAAATGAGAATGTAAGTAATGAATCTTGATACTCATGTTGCAGCCCAGATCCTTCAAATTGGATAACATGCACTCAATTAACTCAGAATAGTTCTCGGACCTCAACAAACGATTTCCAAGCTTCAGACTCGACTTCATTAACTGAATTCACAAACTTTGGGTCTTTTACAAGTTGTTTGACTTGTGGCCCATCAAAAATACCTGCTTTCAATTTTTCTGTGCATAAACATTCGCCGTTTTTGTCAAGGGCTTTTACAAATTGTCTCATAATGCCCAGTTTGACATGAAGTGGTGGCAATATAACGCGATCTCGATTTACTAAGGGTAAATTAATAACATTTTTGTATAGAAGAGATCATTGAGCGGAGGGTAAGTTAGGATATGACCATTTATTTCAATTTCCAGAATTTATGCCGTTAATATTTACGACGCAAAAATAGCAGTGGTGATTTTGAGGTTCCTGCGGTGTTTTAAATTTGATAGCACTTCCTTTTCCATTTGACCATTGCCGCAGACACACAATACAGTTCTGCTACACAATATGAGGTACCCATTGCTTGTTTTGATTGCACAATGTTATTTGAAAGTGGTTAAAATACGTAGTTTTAACGGAGCCCGAGATAGGTTTTCGATATTTTTCAAAGATGTACTCGCCAAAAATATTGCAAAAACAATCTGGACTATGTAAACGTCTACGTGTCGAAGCCATATCTGAAATTAAAAAAATAATTATTCTGAGTCGGGTAGATCGGGTAGATCTTAAAAAACTGTGAGTGTCGTCTAAGTGAGGGTAGACCAAAAATATTAAAAAACATGAGCTGTCGGAGAAAAACTAGTATCGGATTCGAAATCAGAATACTACAATAAGCCCAAAACTGAAAAAAAATTAGAGGATAAAATCAAAAAAAAATTATTTGTTGACCAGTGTAATCATTATTTTTTTTTAAAAAATTGTTTAAACGGTCTAACCAAAAAGTCCTGAGATTGATTTGATCTTGGCCTACAAGCAGCTTCATCTCTTGAACTACGAGGCTGGTTTGAAAAGTCCGTGCAAAAATAAAAACTACTTGTGTGTTTGGGGTAAACCTTTTTTATTTTTCGACATAGTCTCCTTTTAGGCTTATACACTTCGTCCAACGATGTTCTAGTTTGTTAATTCCTTCCGAATAATAGGATTTGTCCAAGTCTGCAAAATATCCATTAGTGTCTGCAATCACCTCCTCGTTTGAATAAAATCTTTGTCCCGCCAGCCATTTCTTCAAATTGGGGAACAAATAGTAGTCCGAGGGAGCCAAGTCTGGAGAATAGGGGGGATGTAAAACGAGTTGGAATCCTATTTCCATTAATTTTGCGACCACAACTGCTGAGTTGTGTACTGGTGCGTTGTCGTGATGGAAAAGGACTTTCTTGTGGGCCAATCGCGGGCGTTTTTCTTGCAGCTCGGTTTTCAAACGGTCCAATAACGATAAATAATATTCACCTGTAATAGTTTTACCCTTTTCCAGATAGTCGATGAGGATTATCCCTTGCGAATCCCAAAAGACAGTCGCCATAACCTTTCCGGCCGAAAGAACGGTCTTCGCCTTTTTTGGTGCAGATTCCCCCTTGGTAACCCATTGTTTAGATTGTTGTTTGGTCTCAGGAGTATAGTAATGTATCCATGTTTCATCCACAGTGACGAAAGGACGCTTAAAAGTCCTCCGGATTCTTCTGGAACAGCTGCAAACCATCCTTGCAACACTTCACACGATTCCGTTTTTGGTCAAGCGTGAGCAATCGCGGCACCCATCTTGCGGATAGCTTTCTCATGTCCAAATGTTTATGCAAAATATTATGTACCCGTTCAGTCGAGATGCCCACAGCACTAGCAATCTCACGCACCTTAACTCATCTGTCATCCATCACCATATCATGGATTAGATCAATGATTTCTGGAGTCGTAACCTCCACAGGCCGTCCAGAACGTTCAGCGTCACTTGTGCCCATATGGCCAGTCCGAAAATTTTGAAACCACTTATAAACTGTTCTAATCGAAGGTGCAGAGTCACCATAATGTTTATCAAGCTTCTCTTTAGTCTCCTGAGGCGTTTTGCCTTTCATAAAGTAATGTTTAATCACCACACGAAATTCTTTTTCGTCCATTTCTTGAAAATCACTCGACATCCTTGATTCACACGAATGCCAAACACAAAGAAATAGACCAATATGGCTGAAAGTTGGTGTGCGTTCATTCAAGAGATGCTACTAACTAAACATGACCTCGATACGCGCCGGTGGTGCCATCTCTCGGACTTTGCACGGACTTTTCAAACCAGCCTCGTACAGTGGAAACTTGTATTAAACTTGATAAAATAGATACGCGGATGCTTATGATTATTATTATTTATCTCGTTCACAAGTGTTTGAGTGATTGCAAGTGCAGAGTATACAACCACTTGTTCGGCCGACTCAAATATTGCACATTTATTGAAGAAAATCTCATTATAGTAATAACACTGAATGTTTTTCGTGAGCTAGGAACCCTAAAACCTAAAGAAATGCTAACTTTGAGAAGAGTGATTTTTATACTTACGGCACAGGGTCTGACTGCGTTTCTATATGCAAAGCTTGATCAATTGGACTACTATTGGCACTATTTTTTTTGCAGAGTAGAATAAGTACCGGAGCCCGACAATTGAACAGGTTTGGCGTGATGAAACCCAGGGTCTCTATTTGCAGTTATGGGATTCGGGATGTTGGGCGTATAGCTATGGCTTCCTAAAATTAAACAAGGAAAACATTTAATACTTTATAATATTGAATACACTAATGTTTTATTTTTTTAAGGGGACTCTAACCGTTTCCGTATAGCGCCCCGCCATAGACTCTAACATTTTTTTTTATTTGAATCATTGTATTTTAAGCTTAGATTTAACTCCGGTCCTATCAAAAAATTTCAATTTTCAAACTCGTGGTAATCTAGGAAACATTACTGTAAAAAGGTTGTGAAAATCTGTGTTTTTTTTGCACATAATGTTCCTTTTCTACAATTCTACTGCTCTGATTTTAGATGTTTCTCGATTATTAAGAAACAATATGAGCGTGGTAAACTTTTAGTTACAGCTCAAAAATGCGCCTCAATTTTTTTCCTTCCGATAATTTCCTTTTCGAAATTTTTTGACTTACGGACAATTCTGAGCCTGTTAAAATGTTCAGGACATGTTCCTAATCCTATAAAAAATCGCAACTATATCTACTACGATAGTCGACGTACTAATATTAAGACAGGTAAACTGGAATCAATCTGCCGAGATCAAAATTAATAAGGACATTTTTCAGTGTCTTAAAGGGTGTTAGGCAGGAGTGCATACTGTCGCCAGTATTATTTAATATCTACGTATAGAAAATATTTCAACTTGCTCTAGAAGATGAATGCAGAGGGATAAAAGTTAATGGAAAGCCTATAAATAATATTCAGTATGCAGACGATACCGCAATAGTTATAAATAACATGGAAGATCTGCAAATTTTAATCAATAAGGTAAATGATATTGGCGAGGAGTATTATATATTAAACAGCACTACAGGCTTTGTAGGTCTTTGGCCTCATTTACATTTCGTATTCACAATAATGTTCAAAATTGCTCACAACTACTCTCCGGGTTCTCTCCATTCCCTCCCTCTTCCACTCCTCGACACCCATACTTCTAAGATCCTTCTCCACGGTCTCTATCCACCTCGTCTTCAGTCGTCCGGCTTTCTATGTAGTACTATCTTCGGCATTCTCTCTTTCGGCATCCGTTGTATATGTCCCAGCCATTTTAGGCGTTGTGCCTTCACATATGTTTTTATTCTTAGTTCCTTATAGAATGCATAAACCTCCAGGTTCATTCTTTCCTTCCATCCTTCTTCCGTCCTTATTCCTCCCAGGATAATTCTCAGCATTTTTTGTTCCTATGTTTCCAGTTGCTCTTCTTCTTTTTTGTTAAGTACCCAGGTATCACAAGCATACGTCACCGTTGGTCGTCTTATTATGTTTTGATATATTCGCATTTTGGTCTTCCTAGATAGGTGTTCATTACCATTCTCAAGCTCCCAAATTTTTGGCTTCCTTTCGCTATTCCTGCTTGTATCTCCCTACCCTCATATCCATTCTTCTCCAGTACTACCCTCAGGTATGTAAATTCTTCTACTTTCTGGAACTCCAAGAGGTTATCTTCAAGTTTTCTTCATCTTCTCCTCTGCTTATCTCCACAATTATGTACTTTGTCTTCCTCTCATTTATTACTAACCCATATTTTCTTGCTTCATCCTCTAATTTTGCTATAATTCTCTTAAGTTCATTTTTTGTTTTCGCCAGTAGTGTTAGATCGTCCGTATAAGCAAGGCGAGGAGTATGGTCTACGTATAAATATTGGAAAAACCAAAATGATCGTGATTAGTAGACACCCCGAACAGGATGCATCTCTCTTTATAAAGGATCAAGAGACTGAGAGGGTTACTAAATTCAAATATCTTGGCCCTGTCATCAACGAACGATGGGATCGTGATGGGGAGGTTAAACTGCGGATTGGCATGGCAAAGGATACCTTTCTAAAGTTTAAAAATATTCTGCTTCAAAGACAATTGCCACTCGTGTGTTATTTGGGACATATACTAAGAGGTGACCGCTACTTGATTTCAAAACTTATTCTTCAGGGAAAAATGGAGGTCGGCGAGGACCTAGTAGAAAGCTGCACTCGTGACTCCGGAATATCAGGGACTGGTGTGGAGTTCCGGATGCTACGTCCATTTTTTGACTAGCAGAGAATAATAACCTCAATATAAATTGAAGAAAAGGTACAGAGACCCCGACTTATGTGAATACATGGGACAGGAAGAATAAGTTGAGAAAACGTTTTTATTATGACTATACCAAACTATGCCAAGGGATAAGTTTTATATGACTTGTGTGTGCTTGCTACGTGTCCACCTGTTGCTACCTGAGCCTGATCTCGTTTATTTGCGATTCTTTTCTTTTCTATTGTATGATGCCACGATCTAGTGTAGGTTTTTAAAAAATGGAAGATATTTTATCGCACAAAACCTACAGACAGTGGGTCCAGCAATACCTGGCTCCTCTGTTTCCAGTAATGAGATCCACGATTCTCGTTCTTCGACTTCTGTCAGTGTCTCCGAGACTTGACTATTAAGATAATTATCATTGTTTCAATAAATATGATATTGTGGATCATCCACTAATAAACAGTATTATGGGTAAGTGCAAATATGTTTTAGCAAAACCCTTCGAGTCCACTCCTGTAACAAAAGGAATGGGGTGCATGATGAAGTAATCGAACAGAGTGTGAAAAACGACTACCACTAGCCAACTTTAAAAAATTATTTTATCCACTTCTAGTGGTCGGACCGATTTAAAATATACATCATTTGATGCAAAATCGCACGTAGTTTGATAAAAAACAATAAAAAAATTTACCCAAAAACGGTTAGAGTCCTTCTAAAAATTTCAAAAGTCATATTTATAAATCGTTATTTTCGGAAGGTAGGCGATCATTTCTAGACGCCCGGTCCCGATTTATGAAAAATTGCTTGGGTATTTTTTTTTTTAAATGTGGAATAGTATAGTGCATTTCAAGGAATATACTGACGTATTTAACATTCGGTAGTGAAAAGGACACTGGGCGTCGCGATGCTAAACAACTTATTTTTTCCCTCGGCATACCTTTTGTAAAACTGTTTTTTTCTACTTTGTTTTGCAAAAAAGTTATGCAGAAAAAAACCTTCTAAAATATTATTTTTTGGTCATCGCGGTTGCCATGGATCGTATGCCACGTGTGGCAGTTTTCAAACAATTTATCTAGTAGGCGGCTGTCACACTTCAATCTGACAGCTCTTGTTTCAATACCTATTCAAATCAATAGAGTTAAACTAAGTAAACAGTGTGTTAATAGCTTCTGGTTGAAGTGGTTTCCCACGCTGAAAAAGTAGATATGATTCTCATTTATGGAGAAGCAAGAAGAATTTCTCGGAAAACCGTTAGACTGTATGGAGAATGTTGCCCCGGCAGGTATATCCCGGATCGCACTATGTTTTGTTGATTAGAACGAAATTTAAGAAGCAATATGGATTTTTTCTAAACGAAAAACTGTTTTAAGAGATGAAAAAGCAGCCGAAATTATGCAATATTTTCAAAACCATCCATATAATTTAATCAGACAAGTAAGCAGGCAATTGAACGGAACTTATGGGGCTCTTCAGAGATCTTTTACATCGAACAAATACCATGATTATACAATGCATAATCTTCAGTTATTAATCCAATTTGATTGATGATGATAGAAGAAGGAAGACATATAGAAAATTTCTTTTGATATTTCTTTTTTTTTTTTAAGTTTCAAACATTTAATTTCATAAATATGTAATAAGTTATGTAATGTTAAAAGTTTTTTTGTGGTTTCAATAAAAATAATATATTCTTGTTTTTTATTTTTGAAAGATATTTTATTAAAGAAAAAACCTCAACAGCATAGTAGCTAATATTATTATAAATTAGAAAAAGAGTGTCAGGAAAAAGTGCCACAAACAGAACTTTTCAGACATACCATAAGAGCGTAGCTTAGCCAACAGTCCATCGTGCTGTTGAATCCTTCAAGATATTTTAAAAGATGCTGATTGATAACCTTTTCCATGACTCTGGATACTATCGAAAGCAGTGCGACTGGTCGGCAGTTATTTGGCAAGGTCTTCTTGCTTTTTTTAGGTATCGGCTGAACTGTGACACATTCCCAGCAGGAAATATTCCCTTTCTGTAGGATAGGTTGAAAAGTCTACAGAAAACTGGTGTTAGTTCCCTCGCACAGTTTTTGAGACGTATGGCAAGTATTTCGTCAGCGCTAGAAGCCTTTTTGGTGTCTAGCTTCATTAAAATACGCTTTATGATTCGCTGTTTGAAGACAACATCGTCATCCTTGACTGCAATACGGGAATAGTAGGTGGTATTTTTCCTTGGAAATCTAGAATGTGAAGTAAAGAGTTCAGCCAACAAGTTCGTTTTCTCAACAGGTGTTGTTGCAATAGAATTATCTGGCCGTGTGAGTGGTGGTATGGTGGATTTGGTGAAATTTTGGCTAACTGCCCTAGGGACTGCCCAAAAGGACCTGGAATTGTTGGGACAAGTTTGTTTCTAATTCGTTGATTGTGTGTTTCCTTGGTTTCGTCGATAATTCCTTTGCATCTATTCCGGGCACGAACAAAGGTGTTACGGTATATGGTGTTAGGATTTTCACGCCATTGTCGGTAGGCAAGATGTTTAGAAGCAACAGCTTCTTTGCATTTTCGGTCAAACCAAGGCGTTTGGAGGGGCATTTCTTCGAAACAGGGATGTAAGCTTCCATACCAGCCAAAATAACATCGGAGATCTCCCTGGCGCAATCAGATGGGTTGTCGGATCGAAAACATGTGTCTATCCAAGGGAAAGTTCGAGAATATTCCATGAGATCTTCCATTTAGCAGATTTGTAGTCCCAAATCTTGCACGGCCTAGGCGCCTCTCTGTCACTGATTATGATACTATATGTCAAACACTTCAGTATACTCCTTGACATGCCCTATACCATTCTACATTTAAAAAAGAAATAAATATCCGACAATTTTCCATAAATCGGGGCTGGGCGTCTAAAAATGATCACCCTGTACATGTGCTTTATTTTGTGATATTTACCCATAGATTCTTTTCCCTGCGCTGACCCATTTAGTAGCAATGAATGTGCGGCAGGGGATGCCACTGGCTTCGCGCTGGATGTTAGGGGCTCGCTGGGATCAATTAAGACCTAAATAAATTGGAATTGATATAAGTATATAACACGCATTTTTTCAAATGGGCCATACAAGGCTCTGGCTGGTGTGGTGCTGGCCGATAACTGCCAAAAAATTGCGTTCTTACCTCAACATACGAAACTGGAAATATTCCTTTTCTTCCTCCAATTTTTCCTTCGAACCAATTTTCGTCTACTCTTCTTGTGATGGTGACCAGTTCGCCTTTTGCCAGTGACAATTCCAAATGAGTATGGGCTAAGAAATTGTATTTCGCTCTAGCTTGACCTTCGTGCGCTTTCCTTGGTGTTATTTTGGAACTTTCGTAGGGAACGATCTGGAATTACACAAAATATAATAATATTTTAACATTAAATTAGAATTACAAATATCGGTAAGGTCACTGATGCTTGTGAAGAGTATATATATATATCTCGGAACTCACATAAGTAAAGATTGTAGAACAAAAAAAGAAGTGAGCAATACAATAAGTATAGGAAATAAGACACCTAAACTCTATTCTGTGGCCGAAGAACATAACATCACAGAGAAAGCACCTCATTTATAATGCAATATTTAAGAGCATTGTGTTGTACCAGGGGTTCCCAATCTTTTTTTTACTGCGACTCCTTTTGCAGGTTGAAGTTTTTTTGCGACGCCCTTCTGAAAGAAGATACCTGTGTGTAGCTCTAGCAGACAATAAAATTACTTTATTATTCAAAGAATACTCCAAAGAATATAGAATCTTAATTTTTATTTAGTAGAAAACATAAAAAAAAAACACTACAAACAATACCATTAATGGGAAGGATGAGCTTGCTTTTCTGAGCATAACTTCTCAAATCGGGGCTGAAGTTTTGAAATTACTACACTCATTTCTTTTTCTAAATTTATTTGTACCTGTACTTCGATTTGATTACTGCAACTGCAGAAAAGCCAGTTTCACACAAGTACGAGAACCCTCAAAGCCGTAGTATTGATAGTAGGAGATTCTTGGGATGCATTGTTCCAAAATTGAAACAGTTTGTCATTATCGAATCGTGGTTTTAGGCTCGTATCACAAGATAGTTCTAACAGCTGTTCTTCCCCGACTATTGAAAGTATAGATGGTGGTGGGGTCTATTAGAATCGGTTTCTAATCCAGTCGTATTGTTTCAGATTCTCTGGAAAATATTTATTAAAATGCGATATTGTAAGAGGCAAGCAGTGCTTTGGAAGGAATAGATGCTCTGGAAAACAAGAATGTCGATTCAAGTTTCAGTTCTCCCAATTTTCTTGAAAAAAAATCTCGCGGCTTTTCTTGTAAATTACTGTGAGTTGTTTCTAAATGACGTTTCAATTTATTAGGAAGCATACTTTCAGCAGCCAGCACCTTATGACAAACAACACATTGGGGAAGTTCCATATTTCCTACAGTTTCTTTTCTATTCTCTCCTGCGTCTTCAACACGTTTTCTATTTATTTGAATAAAGTTATCCATTTTAAGTAATGAATACGCGCGCGTAAATTAAATACAACACACTTGAAATTAAAACACTGCATTCATCAACGCTGCGTATCGTCTCCCGACTTCCCTAGGATAGAGTCGTGACTCCCCAGATGGTTCTAAAGTGGGATGATGATGTTATTTTTTCATTATCATACACTCAGTATTGGAACTGGGTGATGTTTTAAAACAAGTACTAAGTAAATTACTTTAGAAATTTTTTATATTTTAAAGGTGCTCCTTAGTCACTCATCCAACAGGGATCAGAATTTTTCCAGATAGGGCCATTTCAAAGTTTATTGTAAAATGTTATGAAATTTGATGTTAATGAACTAATATTTCAACTTTTAACAAATATTTAAATTACCGATGTAATAGGTGTTTCGGTTAATAATGTCCATTTTGCTAAGAGTGTTACTAACACACTTGTTGGTATAGACTAGTGACATCTATGGAGTTTTGGAAGGTAAACATACGCTATCAAAAGCCAATTCGTTATTAATTGTCATTGTGTGAAAAAAATAGTTCTTCATGGCTTTGAATATGTCGTGTTTCGTACCAGAAAAAGAGATTTTGCGGGGAAGTTTAATAACCTTCTTTCATTTGAAGAAAACGGCTGCTGAAAGTTATCGATTGTTAGTTGAAGCTTATGGTGAACATGCTCTAACCCAAAAAACTTGGGTAGACCCAGGCCAGCCTTCAACATCACAACCAGTACGCAGTATACAGGGAAAGAAAGCTTGGCTGTGTATTAGGTCGGATAGTAGAGGAGCTGTGTATTACGAACTGCTGAAACCTGGTGAAACAATTTCTGGCGATCGATACCGACAACAATTGATAGAGTTGAACGGAGTATTGAAGCAAAAACAACCACAATACGCCCAAAGACAGAATAAAGTCATTTTTCAACATGTCAATGCTCGGCCTCATGTTGCAAAATGTGTTAAAAACTATTTGGAAAACATCAAATGGCCGTTGTACCCCAACCGCCGTATTCACTGGATTTAGCCCCTTCAGACTACCACTTATTTAGATCGATGCAGCACGGACTTTCAGAACAACACTTACATTCTTATGAAGAAGTGAAAATTTGGCTTGATGAATGGTTGGCCTCAAAAGATGAAAAGTGCTTCTGGTGCGGAATCCATTCTTTGACAAAAAGATAGCAAAAAGTCATAGCTAACGATGGCCACTACCTTGATTATTAAGGTAATTCATTTTGTGATGAAAATAAACGCTTAAATGTTGCGAAAAAATCGACATTATTAACTGAAACACCTATTAAAAGATTGGTCAAAGTCATTTGATCAACTATTGAGCGGTGATCGTAAAAGATCGTGGTTATAACATATGGGGTAGGGTAAGCGAAAGGAAGAGAAGAAGGACCGACATGGTTTGGGGGTGCTCAGAGGGCAATGTTAGAGAGAAATCTAAGACCCGGAGGTTGGGAAGATCGAAGAGGATGGAAACAGGGAACCGGAAGACGGAGACCGCTATAAAAAAACCGGATTCATGATGATAATAACATAAAATAAATTATAAAATAAAACAATAATAACCCTATTTTTAAACTTGTTCGTGAATGTTATAGACCAGTCCGAGGCAATTAAATGGGAACATAAAACATTTTGCTGATTGAATTCCGCATATCACACAGCTTCATACTCTTAAAGCTTAGTGGCACATATTTACCGGGGCCGTTCCAAAGCTTCTCGGGCTGACATAGATATGTCGCTAAGATGACTAAATTATTATGATATTTTTAAGTGTTATCTACTAAGTAACGGCTGTGAAGTTAAGTTTTTTTTTATCGTTCAGCTCCCCGGTTGAGTAAGTATTTTACCCATTTTTATATCCCAAGGATATCGGCGAGGAAGTCTTAAAATCCGTCAACGTTGTCCTAATGCCGAAGCATACATTTTTCTATTTCACACCACCTTTTTAGACAACGCGCTAGTGCTGCCACCGACGTTATTGCATTTCTGCAAAACACTACTACCTATATACGCGACCAGGCCAAATATACTTAAATAAATTAATAAATAAGTATACCCGGGCTGTCGGAATTGGAACCCGAGACCTTCTGCACCTTAAGCAAATACTACGCCACAGAGTCACAGGCCGCTAGAAATTTGAGACACGTGCGTTCCACATCCACCGTGTTTACCAGATTTGACTCTCGATTATTTCTTGTTTCTAAATCTAATTAAAGCTGAGACAAACGAGTCGTTAGACTATATAGATTTTTTTAAAAAAGGTAGTTTCTTTGTTAGACCGAGAATTTTTGTAATGACCCTCGTATTATCTCTAATTTTAGTATAGTGGTAAGTTCACTTAAAACTATAATTGCATGACTACACATTATTTTATCACTGGACGACAAAAAATGACCTTTGACTAATTCGTAAAAAAATCCGGATTGGGTTTATAATCAGAGCTTGTTTTTAATAAGTGTGTTCAATTACATGTTTAAGAAATGAAAGAGATAAGCGTTGCATGCGATTTGGCAAGTCATTACATAAGAAAAAAATAGTTTTATCTTTTTTTTCAGAAGCGATATTTATTTGTGATTCTTTTGAATTAAATGCCACCTTTGACCTGTTTTGAGGTTCTAAAAAGGGTATTCACTTAGTTTGTTTCCAACAAAATATATATATATATATATATATATATATATATATATATATATATATATATATATATATATATATATATATATATATATATATATATACAGACCCTGGCCAAATTATTAGACGCACTGCAAGATTTCATGTAAAATATTAATTACCGAGTGATATTGTACCGTTTTATTATTTTAAACTGATTTGTTTTTTATTTTTATATTATCCAATCAATTACCTATTTATTTGACATAAATAAAACAGCATTAATTTAGAAAGGCATAAGTTTATTAAGTTTTAAAGAAAAGTGAAATTAATGTTAGTAAAAGTCAATATTTAGTTGAGCCACCTTTAGCCGCTATCAAAGCTTTAATTCTGCGCGGCATGCTATCAATGCAAGATTGTACTGTCTCCTGCATTTGAGGATGATGATTCCACACATGAATAATCTTTTCTAGGAGCTGGGTTTTGTTGGTAATCACATCTTTAGCCACTTCTCTTTTCATCAGCTCCCACACATTTTCAATGGGGTTCATATCAGGGCCAATCCAACAGAGGGATATTTTTTTCTGCCAAAAAAGCTTTAACAGACCGAGCAGTGTGGCAGGGAGCTCCATCTTGCATGAAAGTGAATGGTTCCCCATTTGGAAACCATTCTCTGAGCTGCGGAATCAACCGATTTTGTAATACTTCTTTGTACTGATCTTGCCTCATTATTTCTTTGACGACATACAGACGTCCAGTGCCCTTGCCGCTGATGACTGACCAAATCATCACTTTGGTGGGATGTTTAACCGTCGGGACGACACAATCAGGATGAAACTTTTCTCCATGACGACGACACACATACTGAGCTTTATTCTGCAAAATTTCGAATGTGCTTTCGTCACTGAAGCAGACCTGTCAAAAATAGAAAAAAATATATAAACTTCCATGGTTATTTGCTTTATTTAACTGAAAATGATAATAATGTATCAATTATTGATTAAATTGCTGTATCTTACGATCTCCAGAAGTCCACATCTTTGTCTTGCCATTGTTTGGCCCACTTCAGGCGCTTTGCTTTCATTGCAGCTGTTAACTTGGGCTTCCTGGCGGGGCGACAAGCCTTAAAATCTAATTCTTTCAATTTTCTTTGAACAGTGCGCTCAGAAGCATTTACGCTAGCATCCTGGAGTTGTGATTTTATTACCTTTGTGGTAGCAAATCTGTTTTCTACACAAATTTTCTTCAAACATCTCTCTGACCGTGGAGTGAAAATTGGTTTTCTACCGCATCTTTTCTTTCTTTTCGGGCTTAATTCCTTCCCTGACTCAATTTTCTTTTTTATGCGTCGTACACTAGCTTCAGAAACCTCCAATCTTCGTGATATTTCTCGGTTTGTAAATGTTTTCGCAATCACAAGGGCCTTCACTTCAGCTTTTTTACGTGGTGAAAGATCGCCTTTTCTACCCATAATAAAAAAATAGTCCAATTACTTTTTTAAAACACTGCATACAAAATAAACTAATAACTGCGTAGTATAAAACTGTTAAACAAACAATCACAGTCCATAAAGCCACAGAAACACGTCCGTACCTGACTCGATTCCGATCGCGACTGATACAGGTTTGTACTTGTTTACGTTCATGTATCACTTTGTCAACACAGTGTTGCCATATGTTAAAAATAAATACAAATATGTAGTCTACAACAATTCTTTTAAATAAAAATCAATAATATTGTAGTTTAAATATACCATTATTGCATAAAAACTCTTAAGAAACATAAAATTACTAAAAAAAATACAGTGCGTCTAATAATTTGGCCAGGGGACTGTATATATATATATATATATATATATATATATATATATATATATATATATATATATATATATATATATATATATATATATATATATACACACTACCGTCAGAAAGTATTTGGCCACCTAGAAATTTCAATGTAACTGCCAAAATATAATACCTAATTAAACCCTTTTATTATATTAGGTAAATTTAATTGTTTTTAACAAGTGTCCATCATAAAATTGTTTAGATAAGCCTTTTTGGTGAAATCACAAATTAAAAACCAATTAGAACAAATTTTCAAGTTTTGCATGATAATCGTTTTGAGGTGATTTCTGAGAATTCCAGTTGAAGTAAGAACTCATTTTAAGTTTCTAGGGATTATGGAAATTCCTAGTGACATTTTATGATAAAAACTATGCTATTGCCCTTTTGGAAATTAACTATTCGCAACCAGTGCTTTATTTTTGATACAGGCTCAATTTTTTGTGAAAATGCCAAAAACGAAAGAAGTTTCCGTTGAAAATCGAGAGTCGACAAATAGCGAGTGATATGCGGATGCCAAGGACTACATCGTAAAAAAAATTTCTGCGGGACATGGAATTCCAACCAAAAACATTCAGGAAGGCCTCGAAAAACAACTCCCGCTGAAGACAGAGCTATAACAATGTCCAACAGACGTAATCGCCGCCTAACTGTACCAGTAATCAAGCTCAACTAAACCTGGAGCGGCCCATCCCCATCAGTGTGACAACCGTGAAGAACAGGTTAGCAGAAGGTGGACCACACGGTAGAGTTGCAGTGAAGAAACCACTTCTTAGGTAAGTGTATAAACGTAAATGATTAGAATGGGCCTGAGAACATGAAAATTGGACATTAGAACAATGAAATTCCGTCCTTTGGAGCGACGAATCTAAATTCGAAATTTTCGGTTCAAATCGACGAGTTTACGTACGGCGGTCAGCTGGAGAGAGAATGTTGGAAGCCTGTCAGTTGCCTACAGTAAAACAAGGTGGAGGTTCAGTAATAGTTTGGGGTTGTTTTGGCAACGGTAAAGTTGGAAAAAATCCTTAGGATAGAAGATAGAACTCAAATGCTTCCGTCTGGAAGAGATATTTTTCAGGAGTAATTTATTTTTCAGCATGACAACGACCCTAAACATTCTGTTAAACAAATTAGAAAACTTTTGGACCAATGGAAATCCGATGACGTCCTGGAAGTGATGACTTGGCCTCCACAATCACCCGACTTGAACCCCATCGAATTGCTGTGGGACCATTTGGACAGGTGTGTTCGAAAACTCAATCCAACATCAGAAAATCACTTGTGGGAACTTTTACAAGCAGAATGGATTAAAATAACCGAAGAAACAACTGGACAGAATGCCGATGTAAAACGGTAATTAAAAACAAGGAAGTCGTATAGATGAGAAAAATTCTGGTAAATCATGAATATTTTTCTGATTTTCTAGACTCTAAATAAAGTGAAAATAAATAATTATTCATTAAAATTAAAAAAAAAATATTATCTGGGTTTTTGTTGTCTTGGGACTGAAATTACTAGGTGGGCAAATACTTTCTGACGGTAGTGAAACATATATATATATATATATATATATATATATATATATATATATATATATATATATATATATATATATGTATATATTTATACATTTTTAATCGCCGCATCTGTCTGACGCTGCATTGAAAATTGTTTTACTATTTCCATGGTTCCAAATAAGTAACAAACAACTTATTTCTTCCTAATTATCACAAATTTTCTATTACAAAATGCATTAAAAACAACACATTTAGTTTAAAATTTAGATATCGTATACAGCATAAAAATATCAGCGCTCTTACTTAATTAAACAAACCATTACAAAAACTAATTGTCACTATTTTTCAGCAACATCACTGAATGGCGCTTTTTATAGTACTAAAAAAATGTTTATTTTTGCAGCTTGTTTCAAGATGTAAACACAAAAGACGGCTTTAACATTTTATTACTGTTTCTTTTCGACTATCTTTTAAAACTTTCTCTCTCATTCAGGCATTCCAGTGTTCATCTCAGCTGTACCACTGGCGGTGCACTAATTTTTAAAAGTACGTACTCCAGTGATTTATAAAATTTTCGACAATGTTCAAATTTATTAAAAATAAATATTAGGTGTGTCTCGAACTGACATGAGGAGTCACCCATTTCAATGTATTAAACCATTTTAATAACACCCTGTATATACATATACATATTTAGGCATCCAAATTAATCTTCGGCCGACCACATTTCATCGATTACAGAATCTATTAAAATTGAAATTTTTTTTCTCGCCATCTTTTAGCTTTATATTGATGTATTTTATAGATTATGCATGAATATGACCTGAAAAATCGGTGGTCAAAGAACCACGGCCGCTCCCCTGAGCTGTAAGAGATGAATTTTCTTTAAGAAACTTCGCTCACTCATCGTCGATTTCTTTTCCGGGCAATTGCCTTCCGGTCATCGCTTTAATTTTAGGTACAAGATCATGTTTTCTTCGACCTGCTCCTTGGTGGTCGATTTTATTTTAGATAAAATAGAATTTTTGTCGTGGAAGTGGTGAATGCACATCCGAAGTATGTCCTCCCTGTATAAAATTCGTTTAAATATTTTAAAAATTTTCGCTCGTAAGGTTTACGTGTAATTTTAACTCCAGACTGTGTTATAGGCCTATTTATCTGTAGTAGATAGCTTTACCTTCAATATTTCGAAAACCAAGTACATGATAGCTTCTAAAAAAACCAACCCATAACCGGGGGCCCTTGGCAATTAACAACACGGTAGTAGAGCAGGTGAGGATGTTCAGTTATTTGGGTACTACAATCTATGACACATGGGACTATGGTGCAGAAACTAGATGTACCGTCGAAAAGACCAGGGTAGCATTCCTTCAAATGAGGACCCTATTCACTTCGAAAGATCCGAATCTGCACCGGAAGGTCGGAATGTTGCGCTGCTATGTCTTCTCTGTTCTACTTTATGGAGTCGAATCGTAGACGTGCAACGAAGCAGTAACGAGAAGAATAAATGTCTTCGAAGTGTTGGACCGACGAATTCTGAAAATTCCCTGGATACAACATGTAAATAATAACGAGGTTCTCAGGAGAAAGGGAAAGGGTCTGGAACTGACCTGGACCCTGAAAAAGCGCAAATTGGAATACCTTGGACACGCCATGAGGCCCGACCGGTATATACAGTTGCAACTGATACTTCAGGACAAGCTTGAAGCACAAAGACAGTCAGGCAGAAGACGTCACTCCTGGATGAAGAATCTACTATATATCTTTGTCGTATTGTTGCTAATAAAGTTAGAATAGCTCTGTTAATCGGTAATGTCCGGATCGAAAGAAGCACTATTAGAAGAAGAAGATTAAATCATTGATCATAACATTAGTCAGCTGTCACTACAGAGACAAAAAACAGCTATTTTTAGTAAGTCAAATTTGAGGTTTTTTATTATAAGGCTCTAATAATCGGTAAACGGAACACGTATTTTGTTCAGAAAAATGCTTTGTGTGTTACAATCACATATTTCAAAAATATCGTAATAAAATAATCAATTAAAAAATTATGTGCTCCCAATAATGACTCGTCAAAATCCGCGATTGTTTTTCTAGTAAGTTGAATTTTATAATTTCGAAAATTGTTACATCAGTTTTCATTTGGTGTAATTAAAATTAATTTCTTCATTCATAATAAAAACAAGACAATTTGTTTGTTTAAAAATATTTATATATTATCACCGAATGTTTATAATAAGGCGTACTTATTATTTAGAGACTTATCCTAGCTGATCTGATAGAAACTTCATAGTTTTGACATTCTACTCATAACTATTTAAAATATATAATGGAACATTTCAAGCCATTATAGAAAAAAATCCACCTGGCGCTTGTTTTAAAGAAAAAAAAACATTTTGTAATATTTTTGCTAATTTTAAAAAAAAATGTACAAATTCCGCTGACGCTAGATTATATGATTTGAAACAAATCCGAAATTGTTTTTCCCAGCTTATATTTACAATTATTATGTCTGATGTAAAGTTCTATGAAATATAACCAGCCAAGTGCAAGTCGGACTTGCGCAATTAGTGTCCCGTACGTTGATTGCTTTTAAAATAACATTTTTTGTTACAGAGACAAGGACTTCACAAAACACATCCCAAATGAGTTTTCAACAAAGTTTATTTCCGATTTTTGTTGAAAACTGATGACCTTGAATTTTTTTTTATATACCAGGTAAATTGTTAAAGGTAATGTACTCGTGATAATTTTTGTTAAATCTACACCCTGTGGAGAATATTCCAGAATTTTTTCAAAATATTGTTTAACTCATACCAAAAGCGACATCTCATTCAGCTCAAAGTAAAAATAAGAAAACCAATACCATAATCTTATTTATTAAGGGGTTAAACCACTGTTAAAAAAAATATATTGATTATTTTATGTTAAAATTGAAGACATCAACAATAACACATGGGCTGAAAAGTCCCGGGCCTAACACATAGATGGCGCTAGTTTTATTGTAGTCACCTTTTTTTCAGTTAATACTAACCTTCAAAAGACAGCTGTTAAAATTTCATGATATTCTATTCATTAGTTTGTGAGTTATTGTGCTAAGCACGCTACTTTTGTTATTTTCAAAACAATGGATCAAAAACAATTTCGTGTTTTAATTTTACACTGCTTCTTGATGGGAAAAAATACCGTTCAAGCGAAGCAATGGCTTGAAAAGTGTTATGGGGACTCCGCTCCATCAGAAACAACAATAAAACGTTGGTTTGCTGACTTCAAACGTGGTCGTAGAGACACCGATGATGCAGAACGCAGTGGACGTCCAAATGAGGCGGTAACACCAGAAAACATCAAAAAAATCCATAAAATCGTTTTGAATGATCGAAAAGTGAAGTTGCGTGAGTTAGCTGACATCGTAAAGATATCAAAAGAACGTGTTGGCTTTATATTGCATGAGCATTTGACTATGAGAAAGCTCTGTTCAAAGTAGGTGCCGCGTTTGCTCACTGTTGATCAAAAACAAGAACGTGTTGATGATTCTGAGCAGTGTTTGGCCATGTTTAAACGTAACAAACCGGAATTTTTGCGTCGATATGTGAAAATGGATGAAACATGGATCCATCACTTCACTCCGGAATCAAAACGATCGTCATCTGAGTGGACAGCAACTGGTGAACCTCGTCCAAAGCGCCCGAAAGCACAACAATCAGCTGGAAAGGTTATGGCCTCGGTATTTTGGGATGTGCGTGGTGTAATATTCATCGACTATCTTGAGAAAGGAAATACCATCAACAGTGAATATTATATAGCGTTATTGGAGCGTTTGAAGGCCGAAATTGCAAAGAAACGACCGCATATGGCAAAGAAAAAAATTTTGTTTCATCAAGACAACGCACCGTGTCACAAGTCAATCAAAACAATGGCAAAACTACATGAATTGAACTTCGAATTGCTCCCACATCCACCGTATTCGCCAGATTTGGCTCCCAGCGACTACTGGCTGTTGGCAGACCTGAAAAAAATGCTCGCCGGTAAGAAATTTCGCACGAATGAAGAGGTTATCGCTGAAACTGAGGCCTATTTTGAGGCAAAAGATAAATCGTTCTACAAAAGTGGTATTGAAATGTTAGAGCGGCGCTGGAATGATTGCGTTGCTCTTGATGGAGATTACGTTGATGAATAAAGCTAATTTTGAACCAAAAAAACCGTGTTTTCTTTGTTAGGCCCGAGACTTTTCAGCCCATGTGTTATATTCCTAAAATATTAAGACCTAATTCGAACTTTTTCTCGTACTTTTTGGATTTTTAAATGAGCACGTGAGCGCCTCGATGTCGTTTTCTACCTGCGTGGGGACAGAATGTAATAGAGCGCAAAAATAACGCAAAGACAAAGAAAGCAAATACTGACTGAAAAAATAACCGGTCAAGTGCAAGTTGGACTTGCGCAATTAGTGTTCCGTACGACGATTGCTTTTAAAATAAAAAATTTTGTTACGGAGGTATAAAATGATCAGTGACTTCACAAAACGCACCCCAAATGAGTTTTCAACAATGTTTGTTTCCAATCTTTACTGAAAACTGATGACCTTAAAATTTTTGTTTTTTTTTTATATACCAGATAAATTATTAACGGTAATGTACTCGTGGTAATTTTCGTTCAATCTACACCCCGTGGAGAATATATCAGAATTTTTTCAAAATTTTTTGATAAGTACTTTTCGAGATAAGGCGGGTGGACAGCGATTTTTCGCGATTTTTTAAAAAATAACACAAGGGAAAGTGCGCGCAAGTATTACATTATATATATTTTTTACTCGTGTTTTCACAAGCTTTCAGTTGACACTACACTCGATTACCTAGTAAAAAAAATTTTTTTTTCACTTCCGATTTCACCCCCTAAAATTAACCCCTTAAATCAAAATTGAACTTTCAAAACTATATGGCTTTGATGAGGCCCTCAATCTCTATATTATTACCAAATTTCAACTTTCTATGACAAATAGTTTCGGAGAAAATCGGGTGTGACAGGCAGACAGACAGACGGACAGACAGACACCGAAGTCATCTTATAAGTGTTCCACACTTATATTACTAGAAAATCGATGATCAAGAAAAGGAAATTAAAACTGAATGATCTGTTTTAAATGTCTGGATTTCCTGATTAGGCAAAAGTTAGAAAATTTTGATTATAATCCTATAGTGAGAATACTTTAAACTCTAAACTCGTGTTTCTCAAAACACGTTTTTTTAGTGCGCGATGTAAAACTCTGCAAAAATTTTTCAACCAATCTTTTTAAAATTTGGTACACAGCTTCTCTGTCCCAAGAACGACTGCACGGACCAACGATATTTCTAAAATTTAAAATATTCGATTGTTTTTACAGTTAAAACAAAAAAAAAAAAAACGCTGTTTTTAAAAAATTGTTTTTAAAACGCACGACATTTCTCCAAATTTTAATGAATTGTTATAATTGTTGGTCCGTGCAGTAGTTTTATGCTTCCTGAATATAATGCATTTTGGTTTTTTTTTGTTTTCATTTGACTGGATCTGGAGATATTTTACATCGCCGAAATTAGAATTTTTCAAAATAGCCTCGAAAAGCCTTCTCTATCTCGGTCAGTTTAACCATATATTAAAAAAAATATTTTTATACTTTTTTTTTGTTTGTTTATTGGCTCGGATCAATTAAGTTCATTATTCTTGACTGGTAGCCACTGTCTGACTCTTAGTCATGCGGCTATCCCAGTCCATACATATGTAATCAACTTATTAAGGACGAAACACAAACACCCAAGCAGACTGGTGGACTCGAACCGCCGACCATCACATTCATAGTAGGTTTTATTACCTACTCCTCTAATGGTCCCACCTGTTTTTTGTACTTTAACAGTCAGTAAATATTGTGTACAATATTTTTTTTCTTTAACTGTTGTTTAACTGCCTTAAAAAAATTCATAAAAAAATTCTTTTTTATTGGCGTTAACAGTAGACTGACCCCTTAATATAATACGTGCATCATTATCGGTTGAAAAAGTATATCATCTATAGACAAAAATACTCCTTCCACTCATCAACGCCCGCGCCACCTGCAAGCTAAACACATAAATACTGATTTAGTTTCTTACGCTATACTATATAGTATAATATTGTAACATTTGTTTATTTGGTTCTAAGATAC
This sequence comes from Pachyrhynchus sulphureomaculatus, assembly GCA_019049505.1. Lineage (NCBI taxonomy): Eukaryota > Metazoa > Arthropoda > Insecta > Coleoptera > Curculionidae > Pachyrhynchus > Pachyrhynchus sulphureomaculatus. The sequence continues at coordinate 112,669,403 of CM032452.1, read as the reverse complement.
ACGCAATTTTCTACCATGTATTGGAGTTTTGCTCACCAATAAAGGACTGGCATACTTCAGTGAACAGGCAGTAGAGTCTACATATAGTGACTTTAGTAACGTCTGGGAGCGTTACAAGGTGTTAAAAATTCATCCTTAGTGTATTTATTAAAAGCTTTGTGTGAGTACAGTAGCTTGCACATGTAAACGTAACAACAAACACAAAACTTTTCAGCTGGTTTTATTTTTCGAAAGATACTATTTATTATTTAAAAAATCTTAATAGTATTACGAAAAATGTTATTTTGATACTAACAATACGTAAATATTTTTTTTCTTATTTTTCAAACATATGTAGAGTGTAGTTTATAGTACCTACATATAATTTATAGATAATATTATCATTAGATGGCAGCATTGGTATAACAACTAAAGACGAAACGAAAAGAATCGCATTTTAACAAGTTACCAAAAGTGTTCTTCGTATTTGCTGAACCATCCCAAGGTGAGTTTCGCCGTATCACGGCTCATCAGCTTGTGATGGTTCAGCAAATACGAAGAACACTTTTGGTAACTTCTAAAAATGCGATTTTTTCGTTTCGTCTTTAGTTGTTATACCAATGCTGCCATCTATGCCTTCGAGCAGTAAGCTCAAGAAAGGTGCGTTTCTCCAATAAGTGCCAGCGGTGCTGTGCCGCTCTGCTTGAACAGACTTAGTAAGTCGCCGACAGAGTGCAGTATAAGCATCTATTTGTTATACGAGGCTGGTTTGAAAAAGTCCGTGCAAAAATAAAAACTACTTATGTGTTTGGCGTAAACCTTTTTTATTTTTCGACATAGTCTCCTTTTAGGCTTATACACTTCGTCCAACGATGTTCTAGTTTGTGGATCGATCCCTTTCGAATAATAGAATTTGTCCAAGTCTGCAAAATATCCATTAGTGTCTGCAATCACCTTCTCGTTTGAATAAAATCTTTGTCCCGCCAGCCATTTCTTCAAATTGAGGAACAAATAGTAGTCCGAGGGAGCCAAGTCTGGAGAATAGGGGGGATGTGAAACGAGTTGGAATCCTATTTTCATTAATTTTGCGACCACAACTGCTGAGGTGTGTGCTGGTGCGTTGTCGTGATGGAAAAGGACTTTCTTGTGGGCCAATCGCGGGCGTTTTTCTTGCAGCTCGGTTTTCAAACGGTCCAATAACGATGAACAATATTCACCTGTAATAGTTTTACCCTTTTCCAGATAGTCGATGAGGATTATCCCTTGCGAATCTCAAAAGACAGTCGCTATAGCCTTTCCGGCCGAAGGAACGGTCTTCGCCTTTTTTGGTGAAGATTCCCCTTGGTAACCCATTGTTTAGATTGTTGTTTGGTCTCAGGAGTATAGTAATGTATCCATGTTTCATCCACAGTGACGAAACGACGCTTAAAGTCCTCCGGATTCTTCTGGAACAGCTGCAAACCATCCTTGTAACACTTCACCCGATTCTGTTTTTGGTCAAGCGTGAGCAATCGCGGCACCCATCTTGCGGATAGCTTTCTCATGTCCAAATGTTTATGCAAAATATTATGTACCCGTTTAGTCGAGATGCCCACAGCACTAGCAATATCACGCACCTTAACTCTTCTGTCATCCATCACCATATCATGGATTTGATCGATGATTTCTGGAGTCGTAACCTCCACAGGCCGTCCAGAACGTTCAGAGTCACTTGCGCCCATATGGCCAGTCCGAAAATTTTGAAACCACTTATAAACTGTTCTAATCGAAGGTGCAGAGTCAGCGTAATGTTTATCAAGCTTCTCTTTTAGTCTCCTGAGGCGTTTTGCCTTTCATAAAGTAATGTTTAATCACCACACGAAATTTTTTTTTCGTCCATTTCTTGAAAAATCACTCGACTTCCTTGATTCACACGAATGCCAAACACAAAGAAATAGACCAATATGGCTGAAACTTGGTGTGCGTTCATTCAAGAGATGCTACTAACTAAACATGACCTCGATACGCGCCGGTGGTGCCATCTCTCGGACTTTGCACGGACTTTTCAAACCAGCCTCGTAGTAATATTATCATTACTGAAGTAATATACATTTCAACATTATTACTTTTTATTAGCATAAATATAAAAGTAAATTTTACTTTTCGTTATAATGATATACATTATTTCATTCATGTATTATGTTATAAACGTACATGTACCTTTATATGATTGATAACATTATATTTTTTCTTTTCAAAATCCTTTTTTTTATTTCAAAATAAAGCATTAATTAACTTTCTAGCGTAAAAAAAAAAATAAATCAGTGATTACACAGGCCAACAAAAAAAATATTTGTAAAAACTTTTTAAACCAATACATTTAAGTGCTATGTATTTTTGGGTGCTGAAACCGTATCTGGTATCAGTTTTTTTTTTTTTGTATTACCCACAGTTCTCTCATAATATGACATCGATTAAATTTCAAAATAGGGAAAATTTGGTACATAAAAAATAAAAACTTAATGTTGAACCAAAAATTTCATGGTCATAAGTTTTTAACAGTGATCGGAAACAAATTTTATTGAAAATTCATTTAGGGTAACAAAAGCAGTCACCGTACAGAACACTAATTGCGCAAGTCTGACTTGCACTTGGCCGGTTTTTTAACTCGGGGACTGTACTTGCCAAACTGGCCTGATTGTTTGCCGATGAACTTTTGCGTCTGAAGTCTCCTCAAGAAGTGAATTAGCCGAGGCAGAATCACCGACACCTCGCCATTTAAAAAAGCAATTAGCGATATTCTCACGAATTTCGACTAGAATAAAATTAATAAAATTTTGAAGGCAGGACCATAGAAATGTCTGCAATTATACTATAATGCAGGTCTCAATATGGAAAATTATCACTAATTCTTCTTAAGTATTATAAGGAGTGTGAATTAATTTTGTGGGATTTCTAAGAGGGAGCGTAACTTGTATTATATCACATCGGGGCATACTGTTGCTAGATTCATGGTGAAGCACCATCATTAGACCTTAATTTTTAGTATATGTTGTTTTGCCAAAGTGTAAACCATATTTTTTTTGAGAAATGAATATGTCGAATTACGTCCCAACAAAACACTATTTGCGGGGAGTGTTACTTTTCTCCATCTCCTTTATGTCCTGATGGAACCGTTTCTCCTGCTCTTCACTCACATCATCTAAGTTTTTAGGAAAAAAGTTGTGCAAGAAGTGGACTTTAAGGCTCATCAGACAACCCAGATTTTTAAACCAGTCTATCATATTAACTACGATAAGTTCACAGTTAGGGTCTTTCACATTGCCCAAAAACTTAGTCACAACTTCTTTAAATGATATCCAAGTCTCCTTTTACTTTGTAATCATACTTGCTTCAAAGTTGGAATCGAACGTCATTTTACGAATATCAGGCCCAACGAAAACCCCTTCTCTCAGTTTGGCTTTTGATAAATGAGGAAATCTTTTACACAATATTTAAAACATTCATCTTTCGGCAAGGCTTTCACAAATTGTTTCATTAAGCCTAACTTGATGTGTAGTGGTGGTAGAAAAATCTTTTTTGGGTCTACTAAAGTTTTATGTAAAATGTTCTTCTCGCTAGGTGTTAAAGTTTTTCTTACGGGTCATTATTTTTTTGGACCCTTGCTCTGCTGTCCCACTCATATATAAAACATGGAAACTTTGTAAATCTCTTTTGTTGGCCAAGGATCTTGGAGACAACTTTTAAATCTCCACATAGTATCCAATCGTGAGCTGGATAGTTAATTATCTGTAAAATCGTGTTAAGATTTTCGTAAGTTTCCTTCATATGGACTGAATGAGCAACAGGCAGTGAAGCATAAGTATTTCCGTTGTGTAACAGAACACGTTTTTAAACTAGTTTTTGATGAATCTAGACAGGAGCCTCCAATCTTCCTGCTATTCAATGCCAAATTCGTTTATTAGACTACCAATATCATGGCAGTAAACCAAATCCTCTTCCTGCTTGAAAAACTGAGCAAAATGTTGATCTCTTGTTTTATAATGGTAAATAAATGTTCCAGATTCCAATAAATGTATTTCTTTCAGCCTAGAACCAAGCAATTCTGCTTTTTTCTTAGTCAAACCCAAATCTCTCACTAAATCATTTAACTCAGCTTGTGTAAACAACTGTGGTTTTAAATTTTCTAGAGAACATTGACACTCATCATGATCCGGTCGACTTTCATTAAATTCGGAATTGCACTGTAAAATGTCATCAATAGACTGAGGTGGCTCAGGGACAGGAAGTCCCGGTCCATACCCTACCGGCCGATTAGCTAAAGTAAAGTTAGGATAGACAATTACTTTCTTATTTTTGGAGTTATATACAGAAACATCAACGCTGCAAAAATAACAATCATTTGAATGATTTTCTTGCTCTCCCCATACCATGGGTACTGTAAATCTAAAAGCTTTCTTTTCTTTCTTATACCATTTCCTAAGATCCTCGACCCAAACATAACATACTTTGTGAGGAGCCCAACGTTTTTTTTTGATTACCGATTTCTACACCAAAATATGCAAAGTATGCTTTTTTTACAAGGTCAATAATCTTTCTTTGATGTATTTTAACCACAAACTCATCACATATATAACAAAAAGTGTTGGGAGAGTTTTTACAACCACGATTAGCCATATGTTGAGTGTGAATTAAAGCAAATGGGTTAAACACTGCAATGCGAGGTTATATTAACTGGAAAAAACAAAACAGCTGTGATATTTATCGGAATTGCCAACCTAATAACATTTGATTTTACTGCCAACCTTATAAAATTCTGATTTTATTGCCTACCTAATAACATTCGAATGATAAAAAATAAACTTTTCACACAACTACGTTTTTATTATTATTTTTATTTATTAATTATTATGGCTTAAAAAATCGGGTTATTCATTCTATATTTTTTTATCTGACAAGATATCTTCTTTTTTGCAGTTGATGTCAGTTGTACCATACGATTTTCTAATTCTTTAAGTACTTACTTCAACATAATTAACAGGGAATAGACCAACCATGGCGTTCAGTTCACCTTCATACCAGTTCTTATCTACTTGTCGCCTAACATAAATGAGATCGCCTTTTCTAAAAGTAAGTTCTCTAGCTGTTTGACCTACAAAGTTATAGAGAGCTCTTGCTACCAGTCTAGGTTCAGGTGATCTGAAAAAAAAAAATCACAAAATATTAATAAAAACATGTAATACAACAGAAATTTTTTAGTGTGAAGTTTTTTTTTGAACTTGATAAAGAGAACACTTTGCTTGGATGTTCTGCAATTGATTGAGTGTTTAGTGTTATTTTTGGTTCATAGAAAAGACGAATATCCGACAATGCAAGAAACAGAATTTGTTTTCTTTCGACCTTCCGCACAAAGACGTTGTTGTGGCACTTGCATTGCTTTCAGTTGCCAATATAGGTCAGTTAATTATAATGTATTTGGCGAAAAAAATCCTAAAAATGTATTTTACGATATGTACCTAGGCTGCCTGAAAAGTTCTCGGCTTGACACATAGATTGCGATAGAAACTGTGAAACCCTAATTGTATTGGAAAGTTCCATCCTTTATATAAACATACGAGTATGTTAAATTTAATTTCGATCTGTCAATTCATTCGAGTAGTAGCAGCTGTCTAATATTGACGTGTCATTGATTTTTTTAAAAATTGAATATCGTGCAGTGATTAAATTCTTTGTTTCGGATGATTTGACACCAACAGAAATTCATCTGAAATTGTCAAAAGTGTATAAGGATGCATCACCATCACTTTCCACTGTGAAAAAAGGGGCTGTTGATGAAACTTGGATCCATCACTATACATCAGAGCGAAAAGAACAGCCGAAATAATAGAATGAAGCCGGTGGAAATGCACCAAAGAAGGAAAAGACTTTTCCATCAGCAGAGAAGGTTATGGCAACAGTTTTTGGGATTACAAAGGTGTTTTGTTGATCGACTATCTTCAGACTCAACTCTGAATATTATTGTAGCCTTTTGGATCAGTTGGATGTAAAAATTCGTGAGAAAAGACCTGCTTTAATAAGAAAAGAATTATTTTTCATCAAGACAATGCACGTGTTCATACAAGTGTTTTGACGATGGCAAAATTCAACGAATTGAAGTACAAATTGTTTGAATATCCAGCGTTTTCACCAGATTTAGCTCCCTTTGTCTCTGTTTCCACTTCTGAAAAAATTCCTGACTGAAAAGCGTTTTACATCAAATAACGAAGCTATTGCAGCCGTGGATGGATATTTTGCAGACCTTTCGGATTCACAGTTTAAACGATGGTATTGAATTATTGTAATAAATGTATTGAAGTTTCAGAAGATTGTACTGAAAAATAAAACATATGTCATGTCAAAAAAAAAATTTCTTTCATTGTTATGTCGAGAATTTTTCAGACGGCCCATGTATTTATCGTTCACGAAATTTATCTACTCTGTATCATGTTTTAACAACTACAATTTGGTTTGAGACTTGAGGACTTTTTTTATAGTCGGAGACGTCATAATATTCTTCAGCTTTTCCCAGGTGCCGAATGGTACTCGTTTGTATTTCACGACAACACACACACACACAGTTCATTGCCGGAATCAAACCAGCGACCCCTACCGAGACAGATATATATATATATATATATATATATATATATATATATACATATATATATATATATATATATATATAACACATGGGCTGAAAAGTCCCGGGCCTAACACATAGATGGCGCTAGTTTTATTGCAGTCACCTTTTTTTCAGTTAATACTAACCTTCAAAAGACAGCTGTTAAAATTTCATGATATTCTATTCATTAGTTTGTGAGTTATTGTGCTAAGAGTGACGCTACTTTTGTTATTTTCAAAACAATGGATCAAAAAACAATTTCGTGTTTTAATTTTACACTGCTTCTTGATGGGAAAAAATACCGTTCAAGCGAAGCAATGGCTTGAAAAGTGTTATGGGGACTCCGCTCCATCAGAAACAACAATAAAACGTTGGTTTGCTGACTTCAAACGTGGTCGTAGAGACACCGATGATGCAGAACGCAGTGGACGTCCAAATGAGGCGGTAACACCAGAAAAACATCAAAAAAATCCATAAAAAATCGTTTTGAATGATCGAAAAGTGAAGTTGCGTGAGTTAGCTGACATCGTAAAGATATCAAAAGAACGTGTTGGCTTTATATTGCATGAGCATTTGACTATGAGAAAGCTCTGTTCAAAGTGGGTGCCGCGTTTGCTCACTGTTGATCAAAAACAAGAACGTGTTGATGATTCTGAGCAGTGTTTGGCCATGTTTAAACGTAACAAACCGGGATTTTTGCGTCGATATGTGACAATGGATGAAACATGGATCCATCACTTCACTCCGGAATCAAAACGATCGTCATCTGAGTGGACAGCAACTGGTGAACCTCGTCCAAAGCGCCCGAAAGCACAACAATCGGCTGGAAAGGTTATGGCCTCGGTATTTTGGGATGTGCGTGGTGTAATATTCATCGACTATCTTGAGAAAGGAAATACCATCAACAGTGAATATTATATAGCGTTATTGGAGCGTTTGAAGGCCGAAATTGCAAAGAAACGACCGCATATGGCAAAGAAAAAAATTTTGTTTCATCAAGACAACGCACCGTGTCACAAGTCAATCAAAACAATGGCAAAACTACATGAATTGAACTTCGAATTGCTCCCACATCCACCGTATTCGCCAGATTTGGCTCCCAGCGACTACTGGCTGTTCGCAGACCTGAAAAAAATGCTCGCCGGTAAGAAATTTCGCACGAATGAAGAGGTTATCGCTGAAACTGAGGCTTATTTTGAGGCAAAAGATAAAATCGTTCTACAAAAGTGGTATTGAAATGTTTTAGAGCGGCGCTGGAATGATTGCGTTGCTCTTGATGGAGATTACGTTGATGAATAAAGCTAATTTTGAACCAAAAAAACCGTGTTTTCTTTGTTAGGCCGGGACTTTTCAGCCATGTGTTATATATATATTTATATACATATATATACATATATATATATATATATATATATATATATATATATATATATATATATATATATATATATACATATATACATATATATATATATATATATATATATATATATATATATATATATATATATATATATATATATATATATATACATTATATACATATATATTATATATATATATATATATATATATATATATATATATATATATATATATATATATATATATATATATATACTAGCAGTGCCCGCGGCTCCGCTCGCGTGGACTTGACTTGATTCACTACTATCGTCACTGCTTATTCCTTATGTTATCTAACGTTATAAAATATCTGCCATTATTTCCCCTTATCTCCCATTATTTCTCCTAATCTCCATTATCTCTACATAATTTCCATTATCTAGGCTTATCTCTGCTCATCTCCCATTATTTCTCCTTATCTCCCATTATTTCCCCATATCTCCCATTATATCACCTTATCTCCCATTTATCTCGACTTATCTCGCAATATTTCTCCTTATCTCCCATTATTTCTCCTTATCTCCCATTATTTATACTTATCTCTCATTATCTCACCTTATCTCCCTTATCTAGGCTTATATCGAAATATATAGATTCACCATTATCGTCACTGCTTATTCTTTATGTTACCTAACGCAATAAAATATATCTTATAACCTGGCCAAAGAACACATGTATATTTAAAAAAAAGCATGTAACGCACTAACGGACAGACATACAGACAGAGAAAGAGATGTTGCATTTTATATATATTATAGATAGATAACCTGGCCAGAGAACATATGTAAGTTTTAAAAAAAGCACGTAAAATCGGATAAGTGGTTCTCCAGTGATAAGTGCACTAACGGATAGACAGACAGACAGACAGAAAGACGTTGCATTATAGATGTGTTATAGATATTCTTTGCTACATCATATTGTTCCATATTTAATGGTCTAGCATGTTTAAAAAAAAGCACGTAAATCGGATAAGTGGTTCTCCATGATAAGCGCACTAACGGACAGATAGACAGACAGACAGAGAGACGTTGCATTTTAAATATATTATAGATATAGATTATTATTATTATATAACCTGGCCAAAGAATATATGTATGATTTTAAAAAAAGACACGTAAATCGGATAAGTGGTTCTCGCGTGATAAACGCACTAATGGACAGACAGAGAGACATCGCATTTTATATATATTATAGATTATAGATATTCTCTGCTACATATTATTGTTCCATATTTAATGGTTTAGGCTGTGTATTGCAAGAGAACGCGCTAGCGACAAAACTTTTTTCCGACTTCATTCACTATTATAGTCACTGCTCATTCCTTAAGCTACTACCGTAATAAAATATAGCCTATAGCCTGGCCAGAGATGTTTTAAAAAAAAGAACGTAAATAGGATAAGTGTTTCTCCAGTGATAAGCGCACTTAGGGACAGACAGACAGACAGAGATACGTTGCATTTTATATATATTATAGATGTAATAAAATATATATCTATAATCTGATCAGAGAAGATATACATGTATTTAAAAAATCACGTAAATCAGATAAGTGGTTCTCGAGGGACGTTGCATTTTAAATATATTATAAATATAGATTATTATTATTTTTAAATAACCTGGCCAAAGAATATATGTATGAATTTAAAAAAAGACACATAAATCGGATAAGGAGTTCTCGCGTGATAAACGCACTAATGGACAGACAGGCAGACAGAGAGACAATGCATTTTTTTATATATATTATAGATTATAGATATCTCTGCTACATAATATTGTTCTATATTTAATGGTTTAGGCTGTGTATTGCAAGGAAACGCCCTAGCGGCAAACTTTTTTCCGACTTGATTCACTATTATCGTCACTGCTCATTCCTTATGCTACCTATCGTAATAAAATATAGCCTATAACCTGACCAGACAATATATGTATGTTTTAAAAAAAAAGTACGTAAATCGGATAAGTGGTTTTCCAGTGATAAGCGCACTAACGGACGGACAGACAGATAGACAGAGAGACGTTGCATTTTATATATATACTATATATATATATATATATATATATATATATATATATATATATATATATATTATATATATATATATATATATATATATAAATATATAAATATATAAATATATAAATATATAAATATATAAATATATAAATATATAAATATATAAATATATAAATATATAAATATATAAATATATAAATATATAAATATATAAATATATAAATATATAAATATATAAATATATAAATATATAAATATATAAATATATAAATATATAAATATATAAATATATAAATATATAAATATATAAATATATAAATATATAAATATATAAATATATAAATATATAAAATATATAAATATATATAAATATATAAATATATAAATATATAAATATATAAATATATAAATATATAAATATATAAATATATAAATATATAAATATATAAATATATAAATATTTATAAATATATAAATATATAAATATATAAATATATAAATATATAAATATATAAATATATAAATATATAAATATATAAATATATAAATATATAAATATATAAATATATAAATATATAAATATATAAATATATATAAATATATAAATATAAAATATATAAATATATAAATATATAAATATATAAATATATAAATATATAAATATATAAATATATAAATATATAAATATAAAATATATAAATATATAAATATATAAATATATAAATATATAAATATATAAATATATAAATATATAATATATAAATATATAAATATATAAATATATAAATATATAAATATATAAATATATAAATATATAAATATATAAATATATAAATATATAAATATATAAATATATAAATATATAAATATATAAATATATAAATATATAAATATATAAATATATAAATATATAAATATATAAATATATAAATATATAAATATATAAATATATACCAGGTGTACAAGTATGAATGTGGATTTCAGACAAGAGATGGTGCACCAATGCAGTTTGTGCTATAAAGATTTGACACTGCGCTATTTTGTTGTGTCATCAACAAGTGTCAGACGCGCACGAGTGATAAATTGGAAAAGTGTGTGCATAGTGTTGTGTAGTTGTGTTCAATATGTCGAAATTTATACCGAGCATTCGCGGACAGCATTAATTTTTTGTTTTCATTTGAAGAAAACTGCTGTTGAATCATACCGATTACTTCGAGAAGCTTATGGTGAACATGCTCCATCGCAAGATACGTGTAAACGATGGTTTCGGCGATTCAAAAGTGGTGACTTCGATGTTGCAGACAAGGAACGTGGAAAATCGCCAAAAAAATACGAAGATGTGGAATTGCAAGCATTGTTGGACGAAGATGATTCGCCGAGCAATTGGGCGTTAGTCAACAAGCTGTTTCCAATCGGCTACGAGAGATGGGAAAGAGGAGGAAGGAAGGAGAGGAAGTCGTTTTTGCATCGTATAGTTACAGAGGATGAAAAGTGGATTTATTTTGAGAATCCCAAGCGCAAAAAATCATGGGTAGACCCAGGCGCACCATCCACATCGACGGCAAGACCGAATCGCTTTGGCAGAAAGAAGATGCTCAGTGTTTGGTGGGACCAGAGGGGCGTTTTTTTAAAACTTGGGGGAAAGGGAAACGGTTAATACTAAACGTTACAACAACACAATTGACCGATTCGAACCGTTCGCTGCTTGAAAAAAAGGCCAGAATACCGAAAGAGGCAACACAAAGTTATTTTTCTTCATGACAATGCTCCATCACATACGGTAAAACCAGTTCGCGATACGTTTGAAGCACTCAGCTGGGAAGTTTTACCCTGTACGGGTTACTCACTAGACTTGGCTCCTTCTGATTACCACTTGTTTGCATCGATGGATCACGCACTTGCTGAGCAGCGCTTTGGTTCGTACGAAGATGTGAAAAAATGGCTCGACGAATGGTTTCGCAACAAACGGGGAAGATTTTTACTGGCGTGGTCTTCACAAATTGCCCAAAAGATGGGAAAAAATGTATAACAAGCGATGGAGCATACGTTGAACAAAACACTTTTTATCATTCTTTCGAATTTAACATGTTTTTTTAGAAAAAATATTCGCATTTTATACTTGTACACCTGGTATATATATATATATATATATATATATATATATATATATATATATATATATGTATATATATATATATATATATATATATATATATATTATATATGTATACATATATATATATATATATATATATATATATATATATATATATATATATATATATATATATATACATATATATATACACAGTCCCTGGCCAAATTATTAGACGCACTGTATTTTTTTTTAGTAATTTTATGTTTCTTAAGAGTTTTTATGCAATAATGGTATATTTAAAACTACAATATTATTGATTTTTATTTAAAGAATTGTTGTAGACTACATATTTGTATTTATTTTTAACATATGGCAACACTGTGTTGACAAAGTGATACATGAACGTAAATAAGTACAAAACTGTATCAGTCGCCATCGGAATCGAGTCAGGTACGGACGTGTTTCTGTGGCTTTATGGACTGTGATTGTTTGTTTAACAGTTTTATACTACTCAGTTATTAGTTTATTTTGTATGCAGTGTTTTAAAAAAAGTAATTGGACTATTTTCATTATGGGTAGAAAAGGCGATCTTTCACCACGTAAAAAAGCTGAAGTGAAGGCCCTTGTGATTGCGAAAACATTTACAAACCGAGAAATATCACGAAGATTGGAGGTTTTGAAGCTAGTGTACGACGCATAAAAAAAAAAAAAATTGAGTCAGGGAAGGAATATATTAAGCCCGAAAAAAAAAAGAAAGAAAAGATGCGGTAGAAAACCAATTTTCACTCCACGGTCAGAGAGATGTTTGAAGAAAATTTGTGTAGAAAAACAGATTTGCTACCACAAAGGTAATAAAATCACAACTCCAGGATGCTAGCGTAAATGCTTCTGAGCGCACTGTTCGAAGAAAATTGAAAGAATTAGATTTTAAGGCCTGTCGCCCCGCCAGGAAGCCCAAGTTAACAGCTGCAATGAAAGCAAAGCGCCTGAAGTGGGCCACCAAACAATGGCAAGACAAAGATGTGGACTTCTGGAGATCGGTAAGATACAGCAATTTAATCAATAATTGATACATTATTATCATTTTCAGTTAAATAAAAGCAAATAAAATCATGGAAGTTTATATATTTTTCCTATTTTTGATAGGTCTGCTTCAGTGACCAAAGCACATTCGAAATTTTGCAGAATAAAGCTCAGTATGTGCGTCGTCGTCATGGAAAAAAGTTTCATCCTGATTGTGTCGTCCCGACGGTTTTAAAACATCCCACCAAAGTGATGATTTGGTCAGTCATCAGCGGCAAGGGCACTGGACGTCTGTACGTCGTCAAAGGAATAATGAGGCAAGATCAGTACAAAGAAAGTATTACAAAATCGGTTGATTCCGCAGCTCAGAGAATGGTTTCCAAATGGGGAACCATTCACTTTCATGCAAGATGGAGCTCCCCTGCCACACTGCTCGGTCTGTTAAAGCTTTTTTGGCAGAAAAAAAAATATCCCTCTGTTGGATTGGCCCTGGTATGAACCCCATTGAAAATGTGTGGGAGCTGATGAAAAGAGAAGTGGCTCTAAAGATGTGATTACCAACAAAACCCAGCTCCTAGAAAAGATTATTCATGTGTGGAATCATCATCCTCAAATGCAGGAGACAGTACAATCTTGCAGTGATAGCATGCCGCGCAGAATTAAAGCTTTGATAGCGGCTAAAGGTGGCTCAACTAAATATTGACTTTTACTAACATTAATTTCACTTTTCTTTACAACTTAATAAACTTATGCTTTTCTAAATTAATGCTGTTTTATTTATGTCAAATAAATAGGTAATTGATTGGATAATATGAAAATAAAAAAACAAATCAATTTTTATTTTTAAAATAATAAAACGGTACAATATCACTCGGTAATTAATATTTTACATGAAATCTTGCAGTGCGTCTAATAATTTGGCCAGGGACTGTATATATATATATATATATATATATATATATATATATATATATATATATATTATATATATATATATATATACAGTGACTTACCTTGTACGCGTTTTGGTTGAAGTTAAGTCGTCGAAATCGTCGTACCTATTGAGAGGAATTGGTTGATTTTTGGGAGGGAATAAAGTTGTCTGTGTGCCTCCTGGACTTCATATCTTGAAGTTCCTACAAGAAAAACAAGTAACCATGATTAATTTTCGATAGTTTGAGTTGAAATATGATTATATATTCTTGCAAAATGTATTTAAGCTAGGGATTCTCTTTACCCTTCATAGGATCTTGTATATTTTCATTGTGCTTGCCTTTTTATAACCTTTTTTAGTTAATATCTCCTAAAATATTTTAACTTAGTAGTAGTAAATTCTTAACGTAAATAAGCTGTTTTTCCTTATATTGCACAATAACACAATATATATATATATATATATATATATATATATATATATATATATATATATATATATATATATATATATTAGTGTTTTTAGAAATTACGAATTTTGTAAAAAACTGACAAATAATATACAAGGTGTTCTATTTAAAACAATATGTTATGTCACAAACAGGATACGCGGTTGTTTCCCTTTTACCCCCGTAAAAACATTTTTTTTAAAAGCGAAACATTTTGGCCTAATTCTTCAAATAAGCAGATTTAAGGGGTGATCCATCCAACATGGATCTAGGGAGACATCAAGCAATCGAATCACCTTTTGCAGGATATTAGGTGGTCCTTGGACTGGTGCTCACATATTAAATGATGACGTATTACAAGAGTCGGTTTTTTTAGAAAAGAGAACATAAAGATTTTACAAAGCGATATAAAGTGTCGTACTGGGGAATTACATTGATAGGCGTTGGATATCCCTTACCAAAACTTACTAAAGGAAGACCGAAGAGCCACGGGGCTAGGTTGAAAAACAATATTCGTAGCGGCGACCCTATTTAGACTAGCTAGAAGGAGAACATAGCTATATCGAAATAAATCATGAAGGCTGGAATGAATAAGTGAGTAACGAAAAAGAAGAAGTCTAGCAATTTTTCCTTAAACCGTTTTCTACCCTGTATAATATATGTACTAGCGTTTGGTGCCAGAACAAAATATAAGGCAAACTAGCGGTCTTAAAATCGGAAAAACCATTGCTAAAGTTTCGTTGGGTCCAAAAGTTCCATATGGGCTTGGTGTGTTTTGAATAATTTAGCTTACTTCTTTTAAATGAAAAAATTGTTATGTTTTATAAATAGTTGCGAAGTTTATTATAAATAAATTTTTAAAAAATTTATTTATTTATTAGAATAGTTCAGTGTTGTTAAAAGTTTTTAAACGGATCGTTGTTAAATTTTACTGTTTCACTACAGTTTTTTTTAACGATTACTTTGCACACACTTTTTCAAAATGCAAAAGCCAATGTCAAAATAATGATGAGATAGGCATAGTTTAGACATAGCATTATTATGATTTTATCCTCTCAGGGGTATCACTAGGAGTATTGTCCTAAGTTTTGGACCTCGAAAAACTTATGTTCTCTTGTTTATAAACAATTTTAAGTTTTTAAAACCTTTTTTTTTTTTGAGCTTAAAATGTGTTATATAAGTCGGATCGAGATAAAAAAAAAAACAAACAAACTTTTCGTAATGAAATTTCCAGCCAATTCTTGTCAAGTGCGTATATAATCTACACAACTGAAAAACAGAGAAAACTGTTTATTTTTTTCGTTTTATTGTACACCGATTAAGTGAACCGACCGGCTTGAAATTTTAAAAAAAATATGCCTTTTGTTATAGTAAAAATACCTTGAAATTTTGGTACAAAAATATTGAACCCAGTGGGCACAATTGAATTTGTTATTTAAAATTTGAATTTCCCCACTCTTTTATGCCATTTGGTCCAAAATGGATCTTTTTTTTTTTTTTTTTCTCAAAATTCAGGTCCCGATACCAGCTTTCCGATGTAACTAAAAACATTTTTTTTTTTTTTTATTTTTTTTGGAGTCATTTTAACTGTTTTTTTTTTTTTCATTTGTTACATTTGTTAATTAAACAAATAATAACAAAATGTGTTTTTTCGGTCAATATTCAAACCTTTATTAAAAAAAAAAATCTTTTTCGTAAACAATTTTTTTTTTCAAAATGACCGAAAAACGCATTATTTGATTAATAAAAAAACGGTTAAAATGACTTCAAAGAAATTTTTTTAATGGCCTCAGAAAACTCGTTCATTCATTCATTTTGCAAGAGAAGCGAAAAGTGTGCTCGAATAATTAGTGAAAAATGCAAACGGGATCGAAGATCTGGAGGTAACAGTTCCTGGACGGACTGTATCTCAGAAACTGTTGCTCGGAGAAAAAATGATTTGCCAAGAGATCTTTTTTAGAAGGCGGAGAATACGAATATTTAATTAAAAATATCATACAGAGTGGTATAAAAAAAGTTATGATAATTTAAAAGTATACCCAGTGCAATAAGTGGCGCCCCCCCTATAATTTACAAAAAAAAAATCGTGAGCTAATTTAGATTTCTCATCTCAGAAAAAAAACCCTTTAGCATCAAATCTTGTACAAAAGGTACAATTATTAAGAAAGCTACTTAAGAAAAACTAAAATAAAAGTATAACTTTGACACCCTGTATCTCAAAAATTTCGAATTTTTAGACTAAGATAAGTTGGGTTTTTAATGGTCATATTTTTATCCCAGAAATTCACAGTAACTCTATGTACACGGAATACTGGGACACCCTGTATAAACTGGAGTTATTCACATTTTAAGCTCAAAAAACGCGTTTTTTAAAAACTTAAAATTGTTTATAAACAAAAGAGCACCCTCCTGGTGATACCTAGAGAGGATAAAAATCATAACATTGCTGTATTTAGACTGTGCAATTTCAAATGCTTTTTTACTGCATTTTGTTAGTACATAAAAAAATCTTTGTAGGTTTTAGAAAATTTATTTTTAAAATTGTTTTAAATATTTTAGAGCAAAAGAGCATTAAATTCCGCATATTAAAAGCTGACAATTAAAAATTACATTTCAGTACTGCTTGCACGTTATTTAAAACTTTTTTTTTTTTTAATTTTTCTTAATTAGTATGTAGGATAACTATATTAAGCAACTTCCGGAAAAAGCCAACCAACACACCAAATCCAAATCTCACCGAACCAAACGAAACTTACTTGC
Source organism: Pachyrhynchus sulphureomaculatus (assembly GCA_019049505.1). Taxonomy (NCBI): domain Eukaryota; kingdom Metazoa; phylum Arthropoda; class Insecta; order Coleoptera; family Curculionidae; genus Pachyrhynchus; species Pachyrhynchus sulphureomaculatus. The sequence goes on along the minus strand of CM032452.1, from coordinate 112,652,103 downwards.
ATACTCTTGCTAACCTGGAAGTACTTTCTCTTTCTTTCTTCTTCGTAAATTTTTTTCATCGCCTCTGCCTGACGATGGGGCCAGTTCGTCTTCCGAAACATACTCCTTGATTTCCGTACGTACCGGTGTTTTGTAGTGTATGGTCACTTCGTTTTCTACGTATTTCCTTGGAGATTCTAAAAGAGAGAAAATATTTCATAAAAATTTGATCTTTTAATGAGCGGTTAATGAATGGGGAAAAGAGGGGAGAAGAGAAGATTTTTCACTAAAAATAACCATTTCATACGTTAAAACTAAAAGTGTTTGTAAAATTTCCTTAACACATAACTGACCAAAGGCAAGTCCGACTTGCGCAATTAATGTTCCGTACGTTGAATGCTTTTAAAAAAAAAAATTTTTGTTACGGAGCACAGTGCGAAATTTAGGAAGTTTAGCGGAACTTTATTCAATTTTTGAAATACGTAAAATGCATAAGAATGATTATTCATTATTTTGGTAGGTTAATATCCCACCTCTAAAACCTCATACTTAGTTTGGCGATTAACCCTGCGGGGGGGAAACAACTGCAAAATGCACCTGAAAGTTGCATTACTTATTCAATCATACTTTTTGCCTACAGAAAGCTATTCGATTTGTTTAAGTTAATAGAGTGGTACATACAAACGGCAAGTCAGTAGGCCATGATTTTTTCTTCATTTATTTTATAAGAGAATTGTCAATTATTGGCATTTAAATAATTGCAAAATCTTTTCTTAATCGTGAAAAAAGTGATTTTTAAGAAGTAACTAAAATTTACATTTTTAACTTCAGTGGAGACTTTAAAAAGTAATACTACATAATACCAGCTTGAAACGCACAAAATTTGAAAGGTTTTTTTTTTTTTTTTTTTTTTCCTCTGTTGGAAACACAAACCGATCTTCTGCGATATTTTGCGATCTTCTTTTAAATTAAACATTTTCCAGAATGACTTTGCAAATTTCATATAACTGCATATTCCAAAAGTGGAAGGAAGAACCGACATCGGACGACATCATTGGTTTTGTTTTTGAAAAAAAATAGGCGCACCAATGCTAATATCTGGCGCTCTTTGCAGTTTAAAGGCAACTTTTCGTGCGCTGGTTTTTAAAATACAAAAAAGGTGGAGGGAATCCAGTCGAAATTTAGCATCATTTCTGAATAAAAATGCTAGCTGGCTTGAAAATAATGTAAAATTTTCAAATGCTGTAAGGGATGCATTGCCTAGTGGATCGAGGACCAATGCAGGCAGACCTAAAAAAAGAATTTAGGGATTCTCATCCTAAAGTGCAAAACAGAAAAGTGCATCATCTTTTGAAGTCCGGTAGTCAAGACGAGTTAGCCAAAGCAACTGCAACAAAGCTATACCAATTTGAAAAACGAAACTCTGCATCGATTGTCAAGGAACTGGCATCTGGTTCTCCAGAAAGGGGGTAGCAAAATCAAGAAGGCTCGCATGTCTTCTTCAAACAGCCCACGAAAATTAACTCCAGACCAGGCTCTGGCGCTACTTATTGATGCAAACTTATCGTCAAATCAGTTCGAGATCAAGCAAAAAATCACTTTGTATCCACCTTATTATGTTGTAAAAGAGGCAAAAGAGGTTGTGCTGTCCAAAGGACATAATAATAACTGAAGTTTCAGCTGAAGTATCAGTTCAGTCGCTTATAAATCATACCATAGCAAGACTTTGTACAGGGCTAGAAGGGATTCTTAGAACTTTATCAAATGTTTTAAAGCACTAAATATTATCGTAAAGTGGGGTTGTGATGGGGCGGAAACAAGTTAATTATCGACAAAAAGTATATAGACAAACATTGCTCTGATGATAGTATGTTTAGTGTATCAATGGTACCAATCCAAATGTGCTCCGTAAATGATAATGGTGATAATCAGTCAGTAATTTGGAAAAAAAACCCTGCTTCTTCTTCCACACGGTACTGTCGCCCCATTAAGTTCGTTTTTGCCAAAGAAACAGTCAGTGTAATTACCTCAGAAGTAAACAAAGTGAAAGAACAAATATCTCAACTTACTCCAACCACTATACTTGTAGATGGCAAGCAATTTCAGGTTACAGCAAATATGATATTTTGTATGATTGACGGTAAAGTATGCAATGCTGTATCATCCTGTGCATCATCACAAACATACTACTTATGTGGGGCTAAAAACCTAGTGAAATGAACAACATCTGCGATATACCTCAAAAAAATATAAATGAATCCTTTTTATCCCTTGGACTATCACCCCTCCATGCATGGATAAGGTTTTTGGAATGTATTTTACATATATCGTACAAATTGGATATTAAGGCATGGCAAGCTCGTGGAGCAGAAAATAAAAAAAAAAGTTGCAGAGAAGAAAAAAATACATTCAACAAAAATTCAAAGAGGAGCTTGGCTTGCTTATAGATATGCCAAAACAGCAGACCGGAAACACAAACGATGGTAATACCGCGAGGAAATTCTTTAGAAATGCCGAAAAGTCTTCCGAAATAACTGGCGTTAATTTAGATTTGATCAAGCGTTTTCATGTGCTGTTAGAGTGCCTAAATTGTGGTCTTAAAATTGATTCAGAAAAGTTCGGCGAATATGCAAGAGAAACTTTGGAATTGTATTTGAAAGAATATTTCTGGTACTCAATGCCCGTAAGTGTGCATAAAGTCCTTTGTCATTGGAAGGATATTATAGCCTCTTGCATTCTTCCGATCGGACAATTTTCTGAAGAAGCTCAGGAGGCAAGAAACAAAGACTGCAGAAAATATCGCGAACTTTTTTACTAGAAAAAAACATCCTGAATTGACACAAATACGGATTTATTTAATCGACTGCTTATTTCATCGGATCCGTACATCGCTAGTCTTCGTAAAGCACCCAAAATCAAGCATAGTGAAGTTACACCAGAAGTTTTAGAGTTGTTAGAAAGATTTGCAGACCCATGTAATGATTGCGAGTCTCGTTCTGAATAGATGTTCAAAACGTTGTTACAAAATGTATGTTTTTTTTAATTGTTCTATAATAAAAAACACAAATAAACTGAAAAACTTTAAGTAAAACACATTAATTTTTACAATTTTACAAATTTTAAAAAAACCAACAAATAGAACTGTTTTACTGGTTTAAATAATTAAGTTCCGGTAAACTCAAGAAATTTCGCACTGTGCGGAGGTCTAAAATAATTAATGATTTCACAAAATACACCCCAAATGAGTTTTCAGCAAAATTGTTTTCCGATTTTTTACTTTGTTTTTTTTTATATACCAGATTAATTATTAAAGGTGATGCACTCCTAATAATTTTCGTTCAATCCTACACCCTGTAGGGAATATTCCAGAATTTTTTCAAAATTTTTCGATCAGTACTTTTCGAGATAAGGGGTGGGGACAGCGATTTTTTTTGAAATTTTTTTGAAAATAATACTACGAAAAGTATGCGAAAGTATTACATTATATATATTTTTGGACTCTCACTCGATGACCTGGTAAAAAAATTTCTTTTCACTTCCAATTCCACCCCCCAAAACTATTGAATAAGGCTATATCTCAATACTTTAGAAGTCGATTTAAATAACCATTTAACCAACTATATTTCTATTAAGCAAAATTTTACTTTATCTTTTCACAATGAGTGTTGACATCTCTCATGTCACCTTTATTAAAGCTGTAAATTAACAAATAATAAATAAAATTGATTTTTTTAATCCGTAATTTAAACTTTAGTTGGATTAATTTTTTTCAAAATCTAATATATTGATGTACTTTTTCGAGATTAGGGTGGGGGCAGCGATTTTCAGCAATTTTTTAAAAATAATACAAAGAAAAGTGTGCGCAATGTGCGCAAGTGTGACAATGTACAGTCAGTCCAAAAAGTCTCTGTACGCCACCTGCCTTCTATACTATTTTTCTGTTATGTTTAACTAATTAATTGGAATTATGAGAAAACATGTTTAAATTAATATTCGAATTTTAACCAACGAGGATTAGTATTAAAAAACAACTACGGAACATTTAATTTAGAAGTTACATCATCGTTATAAAAATGTAAACAAATTTAATGTCAGGAAAGTCTCCATATACTCAAGAACTGCATTGAAAAAAAAAAAACACGTTTATAATCAAGCTATCTATTCCTCGCTAAACTGAAAAACAAATGAATAATTTTTGACTATACTTTATAATTTGTCACTTGTTGCTAGTAATTTTGCACTAGGTTTTCAAAGTAGTATTCAAAAGAGCTAGAGAAATTGTAAAATTCCCTTTCAAGTTTTTAAAAGATCATAATTGATTTATGGAAAGATGGGAAATCGTTAAAAAGTCGCTCCGCTCGTCTCAAGAAACTGACTTCCCGTAAAGAGGCTAGTATTGTTAGACAAATAATTATAGATCCCAAGAAAAGTGCACCAAAATTAAAAGAAGAAGTAGGGGAACTATTTCGAAAAATGTTTGTTCACACACAGTGAGAAATTGTTTACATAGGGTAGGCTAGAAGCCAGGAAAAAGCCATTAATTTCGGAAGCTAATTGCAAAAAGCGGTTAGATTTTGCTAGGAAATACGTTACTAAACTTCCTCAATTTTGGGAATCCGTAATCTTTAGTAATGAAACTAAAATTAACCTTTTTAGGTCTGATGCCAGAAAGTAAAGTTTGGAGAAAAAGAAGAATACCACATTCGATATTAAAAACATTTGTAAATATATAATATAAAAGACTGTTTTTAGTCAATTTCCACTGGTTTATTTAAATTGCAATGACGCGTTTCGCTGTCGATGCAGCTTCTTCAGATCTACATTTTACACTGTCAAGTTAGATTTAATGTTCACAATTTTATATAATATCTTCATTATAATATTACACTAATTAAATTACATTGATAGTATAGAAAACCCCATACAGATTGGAATTAGGAGAATAAATTCAATAATGGTGAATTGCTTAAATCTACCTGGTCGTTGAGTTAAGTACCTGTAGTCCTTAATCGATTTATTTGCATTGTCTCTAAAAGGTTTAGTTTTAAACCTTTTCGTTGGGTGTGTAAAATTTTGAAATTCTTGTTAAATGTGTGATTTTCTGTTAAATGTTAAATTAGATTTTCTATGGATGAAACTTTTTTCGTGTTCTGTAATTCTTTGTACGTCCAGTTTGTCCAATGTATGTTTTAGGACATGACCCACATGTTAATTGATAAACCCCTGATTTTTTTGTCTTGTCATGGCCTAAAACATACATAGGACGAAAGGACGTACATTTATACAAAGAATTACAGAACACGAAAAAAAAGTTTCATCCATAGAAAAATCTAATTTAACATATGCTAATCATCTTTTAACAGAAAATCACACATTTAACAAGAATTTCAAAATTTTACACACCCAACAAAAAGGTTTAAAACTAAACCTCTTAGAGGCAATGCAAATAAATCGATTAAGGACTACAGGTACTTTACTCAACGACGAGGTAGATTTATGCAATTCAGCATTATTGACTTTATTCTCCTAATGCCAAATCTGTGTGGGTTTTCCAATACTATCAATGTAATTTAATTAGGTGTAATATTTATAATTAAGAAATTATATAAAATTGTGAACATTAAACCTAACTTGACAGTGTAAAATGTAGATCTGAAGAAGCTGCATCGACAGCGAAACGCGTCATCGCAATTTAAATAAACCAGTGGAAATTGACTAACAACAGTCTTTTATTATATATTTATAATGAATTTCCATCAAAATTTAAATACATTTGTTCCACGGTGAGACAGTGTTCTACTTTAGGAATGCATGTCCGCTGAAAGGATTGGGAATTTACATTTTATTAATGGTACCATGGATCAGCATGGTTATCTGAAGATTTTGAGAGACAATTTAAGAGAAAGTGTCCAAAATTAGCACTCAAAAAAAAAAAAAGATTTTCCTACAGGACAGTGATATGAAATATACCGTAAACTTGATGCGAGAATGGATGATCATAATGTGCGACATCAGCTTCATACACCTCCGCAATCACCCGATGTTAACCCCATTCAGCATGTATGGGAAGAACTTAAACGGCGCGTTCGCAAACATAATGTTTCAAATAGAGAAGACTTAAAAAACAAAATATTGAACGAATTGGAGAACCTGCCAGCAGAAGTTACTAGAAAGCTGGTTGCAAGCATGACAAAAGGGTTATAAGAGATTATCAAGGCCAGCGACAGTCCCACTAAATATTAGTTTAAACGAAGTTGTTATTTTCCGTTAAACTTCGTCAAACTATTATCGGTAATTGTTATGTGTATGGAGAGTTTTTAACATTAATTATGTTTACATATTCATAACAATGATGTAATTTCTAAATGAAATGTTTCGTAGTTGTTTTTAATACTAATCCTCGTTGGTAAAGTTTTCTAATATTAATTTAAACATGTTTTCTCATAGTTCCAATTAATTAGTTAACATAACAGAAAAATAGTATAGAAGGCAGTTGGTGTATGGAGACTTTCTGGACTGATGATATTTTTGAATTTTTTTACAAGCTTCCATTTGACAACTCACTCGATGACTTGGTAATGGTTTTTTTTCACTTCTGATTTCACCCCCCAAAACTAACCCCTTAAGTCAAAATTTTGCTTTCAAAAATTACACAGCTCTGATGACGCCATTCCTGTATTAGTGAAAAATTTTTCAACTTTCTATGTCAAATAGTTTCAGAGAAAATCGGGTGTGACAGACAGAGAGATGACCAGACGCCGAAGTGATCTTATTAGTGTTCCGTACGGAACACTAAAAAAAAAATGTATTTTTAAGAGGGTGTTAGCTTCTATATTAATACATGCCCCTTGGCCCTTCTTGGCTACGCTCCTGAGAGATGTTTCGCCATAATATGTTAAAATGAAGAGGTGATATTGAGAAAATTAAAAAATGAATCCATTAATCCACCAAGAATTTTGCAAAATGTCGATGTGCATGAATTAACGAATAAAAGAAACCTTACCTAAAATGAAGTTAATCATATTCCACCGAAACACAACAAGAACTAGAACAACTTTGAAATAAAAAACATTAAACTGGCCTATCACGTACGCCTTAAGAAATTACACATACAAAGAGGCAAAAAATTTCTTCGACTCTCAGCTCCACTCAACTGATGAAAGTGTCTAGAAGCGCGACAATCATTTGAAGAAATTGAAGAAAATTATTTACCATCTATGTGCGTTAGGTTCCCGCCAATATTCGGTTTCCATTCTTGCGTATTCATTTTTTAAATAAATACACTCCCAAGATCAGTTAGATTAGGTCATTTATCGCGCACTTAACAAGGGCAGATTTCTATCTTCATTTAGTTAAAACGAAGCAAGTCTGATCGCACCGAAGATAGACAATCTTAACTGGATGGTCTAGTGCATCAGTATTTTTTTAAGTCGAAATAGATGGGATATGAAGGCTTTCAAGCGTGAAACGGTGACAGACGTGATACTGGCGAGTAGTTGGAGGAATTTTAATTTTGAAATGAGCGTACACCTGTTGTTTAAATGTCCGCAAGTAGTAAAATCCTGGAATGGTGTCACGTAGTAAAAAGATACGGAGAAATTTATTGAATTAGCCGTGAACTGTATGTAATACTTTTTACAGGGTGGTCCAAAATCAAATTGATAACATAGGTCAAGAAAAATATTTTGTTTTTCGTTATTACGGCCAAAATAGGTGGTGTTGGGAATTATGGGGATACCATATCGAACAAAAAACGCCCATAATATATATATATATATATATATATATATATATATATATATATATATATATATATATATATATATATATATATATATATATATGATAACTGTGTGTCTCGGGTTTCCCGTGTAGGCTGGATATCCTGAGAAGGATTGTATAACACCTGACGTTTCAATGGGATCTCACCCCATGTTTTTCAAAGCTTACGTGATGGAATCTCGAACTAGACTGAGCTCTACGGTTCGATTGCGTCTGGTTATATGCGCAACAGGGGCGTTCCTATTGGTTGGTTGGGATTAGCCAATCGCGTTGTGTCTGACTGCGTATTATTTTGGCTGTTTTTTTTTTTGTATTGTTTCTGCTTCAGGCTCTGTATTGTTTTTTGGCTTAATTCTGCACTTGGTAAGAATATTTTTCCAAGCAGTTGGTAAAACGCTGACTGTCGTTTTCGGATGTTGAGATTGATGGGCCTTTTTTCTATTTCTATAGTTTCTCTTACTATTCTTGTGGACAGGTTGCTGCTTCTTGCTAAAGTCGTCGTTTTAGCAAAATTAATTTTATGTCCTGTCTTGGCGACGTGTTGAAAAAGCGATGATGTTATTGTTTTTTGTCTAACTGCATTTATGTGTTCGTCTTTTCTTGTACTTATCCTGCGATTAGTCTGACCGACATATGAAAAATTACAGTCGCCGCATGGGATCTCATATACTCCTTGGTCTTCTAACCAACCAATAAGAACGCCCCTGTTGCGCATATAACCAGACGCAATTGAACCGCAGAGCTCAGTCTACTTCGGGATTCCATCACGTAAAACTTTGAAAAAGATGGATGAGAATCCCTTTGAAATGTCAGCTGTTAAACAATCCTTCTCAGGATATCCAGCCTATATATATATATATATATATATATATATATATATATATATATATATATATATATATATATATATATATATATACAGTCGACACTCTATGTAGTGAAAGACCAAAATGTTGACCGAAATTTCACTATAGGGAGTTTTTTCACTATATAAAGAAAAAATCCGTATATATTGCTATGTATGTAAGATATTCTAGGTCTTGAAAAAATTGCACTATAAAGAGTTTTTCACTATATAGAGTTTCACTATAAACAGTGTCGAATATATATATATATATATATATATATATATATATATATATATATATATATATATATATATATATATATATATATATATATAGCGAATATGTATAAAGAAAAAATCCGTATATATTGCTTGCTTCTAGGTCTTGAGAAAATTGCACTATAAAGAGTTTTTCACTATATAGAGTTTCACTATAAACAGTGTCGACTGTATATTAAAATTGAAGACGTTTCTTGAACCAGTTTTAGACATTCTTTTTTGTTTTGTTTCTTTTTCTTGGGAACTAATTTAGGCAAAAATTGATTTTGGTCAATTTTCTGTCATATGGTGTTGGTTTATTATAATAAACGTTCCGACCAAATTTGGTCTTCATCAGTAGTATTTATTTATCCTAAAAAGGGGATTAAAAGTTCAAAAACATGAATGGATAAAGCATTTTCAAACTCATTCACATTTTTCTCACTAGAGATAGATTAAAAATCATATTTATTATCTGCAGGACATAGCTGTACAGAGAATGTAACAAAACTGTTTTGTGGTGTCTAGCTGCATTAAAATACATTTTATGATACGCAGTCTGAAGACAATATCGGGCATTCTTGGCTGCATTATGGGTTGGTAGTGTTTTTCCTTGAAAATCGACAGTAGAAAGTGAGGCAAATAGTTCATCTAATAAGTTGGCTTTCTCAGCTGGTATTGTTGCAATGGTATTTTCTGTTCGTGTGAGTGGTGGTATAGTGGATTTAGTGAAATTTGGACTAATGGCCTTAGCGACGGATCAAAAGGGGCTTGAAATTGTTGAGGCAAGCAAGAAGTTTGTCTTTAATTCTTTGATTGTGTGCCTCCTTGGTTTTGTCGATAATTTCTTTGCGTCGGTTCTGGGTACTAACAAAGATGTTACGGTTTATGACGTGTTAGGATTTATACGCCATTGTTAGTCGGTAAGATGTTTAGAAGCCACTGTGCCATTGCATTTGCGGTCGAAACAAGACCTGTCGTTGGAAGAGCACTTCTTCGAAAAAGGGTTGAAAGCTTTCATACCATCCAAGATACCGTTAACTATAGTTTACTATATGATTCGTTATATTAGGGAAGAAAAAAGTTTCCTTATGATAGATCTCTAAACTCTTTACACCAGATCGGAAAGTAGTGAGGAAGCAAATTTCTCAAAAATATTTTTTGCGAATTGTTACAGGCGACGGGGACTTGAATATGCTATTGGAATCTTCCCACGAAGTGGAAATTAGTACAAAGGGGTCTGAACCTCTTTGTCAAAGAATGTGAGAATCTGGAAAGGTGATGGCGATGGTTTTGTTTACTGTTTAACACATGGGCTGAAAAGTCCCGGGCCTAACAAAGAAAACACGGTTTTTTTGGTTCAAAATTAGCTTTATTCATCAACGTAATCTCCATCAAGAGCAACGCAATCATTCCAGCACCGCTCTAACATTTCAATACCACTTTTGTAGAACGATTTATCTTTTGCCTCAAAATAGGCCTCAGTTTCAGCGATAACCTCTTCATTCGTGCGAAATTTCTTACCGGCGAGCATTTTTTTCAGGTCTGCGAACAGCCAGTAGTTGCTGGGAGCCAAATCTGGCGAATACGGTGGATGTGGGAGCAATTCGAAGTTCAATTCATGTAGTTTTGCCATTGTTTTGATTGACTTGTGACACGGTGCGTTGTCTTGATGAAACAAAATTTTTTTCTTTGCCATATGCGGTCGTTTCTTTGCAATTTCGGCCTTCAAAAACGCTCCAATAACGCTATATAATATTCACTGTTGATGGTATTTCCTTTCTCAAGATAGTCGATGAATATTACACCACGCACATCCCAAAATACCGAGGCCATAACCTTTCCAGCCGATTGTTGTGCTTTCGGGCGCTTTGGACGAGGTTCACCAGTTGCTGTCCACTCAGATGACGATCGTTTTGATTCCGGAGTGAAGTGATGGATCCATGTTTCATCCATTGTCACATATCGACGCAAAAATTCCGGTTTGTTACGTTTAAACATGGCCAAACACTGCTCAGAATCATCAACACGTTCTTGTTTTTGATCAACAGTGAGCAAACGCGGCACCCACTTTGAACAGAGCTTTCTCATAGTTAAATGCTCATGCAATATAAAGCCAACACGTTCTTTTGATATCTTTACGATGTCAGCTAACTTACGCAACTTCACTTTTCGATCATTCAAAACGATTTTATGGATTTTTTTGATGTTTTCCTGGTGTTACCGCCTCATTTGGACGTCCACTGCGTTCTGCATCATCGGTGTCTCTACGACCACGTTTGAAGTCAGCAAACCAACGTTTTATTGTTGTTTCTGATGGAGCGGAGTCCCCATAACACTTTTCAAGCCATTGCTTCGCTTGAACGGTATTTTTTCCCATCAAGAAGCAGTGTAAAATTAAAACACGAAATTGTTTTTGATCCATTGTTTTGAAAATAACAAAAGTAGCGTCACTCTTAGCACAATAACTCACAAACTAATGAATAGAATATCATGAAATTTTAACAGCTGTCTTTTGAAGGTGAGTATTAACTGAAAAAAAGGTGACTGCAATAAAACTAGCGCCATCTATGTGTTAGGCCCCGGGACTTTTCAGCCCATGTGTTTATATGGAATAAGATACACAATTAAAGGAGGTGTTTATGGAAAGACGATTCAAAATTTAAAGCAGACGATTAGAGGATTTAAGTGTCAAACACTAAAGACGCTTCGTCCAGGTCTCCCAGAGCATTTTCAATACTAACCGTCTTGTATTTACACCGAAAGTCGAAATCGCCCTGACTGGTAGTGGCTTTTTAGTATTCTTGGAGTCAAGCTGTTTTTTTTCATACGTATTAGTATTATTACACTTAAAAGATCACTTCGGTGTCCGCCTGTCTGTCTATCTGTCTGCTCGTTTGTCTGTCACACTTGATTTTCTCTTAAACTATTCCACATAGAAAGTTGAAATTTGACAGTAATATAGGAATTGATGGTCCGATCAGAACCGTGTAGTTTTAAAAGTTAGATTTTGACTTAACGGGTTAGTTTTGGGGGGTGAAATCGGAAGTAAAAAAAAAATTACCAGGTCATCGAGTGGGGTGTCAAATAAAAGTTTGTAAAAATGTGAGTTCAAAAACTTGCGCACACTTTTCTTCGTATTATTTCTAAAAAACTGTGAAAAATCTGATGAAAAATTTTGAAAAAAAACTGGTGTATAAAAAAACAAAAATTTCAAGGTCTTTAGTTTTCAACAAAGATCGGAAACAAACTTTGTTGAAAACTCATTTGGGGTGTGTTTTGTGAAGTCACTGATCATTTTATACCTCCGTAACAAAAATTTTTGTTTTAAAAGCAATCAACGTACGGAACTGTGCAAGTCCGACTTGAACTTGGCTGGTTATTTTATTATTTCAGTCGTACCACTCCGACACTGTTAATTCTCCTTCTTCTTCTTTTTTGTATGGAGTGTCATAAAGGTAGGCATACTGCCTGTTTTATCCCTATTAGGCCTCTTCCGACGTGGACGTCCAGCATTCCTTCCAGGGAAGGTCTGCCCCCTAGTTCTTCTACCGCAGGGACATGTATGATTTTTATTATAGTTTATATATATATATATATATATATATATATATATATATATATATATATATATATATATATGTATATATATATATATATATATATATATATATATATATATATATACAGTGGTAAAGAAAAGTATGTACACATTTTTGTTATAAAATAAAAAATTCCACTAAGGCGACTAAGATGTCGAAAATATTTAATATTTAGTCGGATATCCTTTTGCGTCAATTACTGCTTGGCATCTTCTGCCATAGAGTCAATAAGCCTAGCACAAAAATCGGTGTGTGGTGTTTTTTCCCATTCTTGTTTTAATGCGATCCAAAGTTCGTCCCGGTTTCTTATATTTTTTTTCCTAATTTGTTTATCCAATAGTGCCAAAGATTCTCTATCGGGTTCAAATCAGGTAATTGTGAAAGCCAGCGCATTATCCGAATCCAATTCTTCTCCAAGCGAGATGTGTGTTTTGGGTCATTGCTTTGTTGAATGATCCATGACAGTGGCAAATCTTCTTTATAAGGAGTCAAATTATTTTCCAATATCTCAAGATACATTTGAGCATCCATTCTGCCATTTATCTTTGCCAATGGCCCCGTACCAGGCCGTCGAAAACAATCCCATACCATGATATGTCCACCACCATGTTTGACAGTAGGTATGAGGTACTTTGAGTCATATCTTAGACCAACTGGTCTTCTTATATAACCAACAGAGTCACTTCCAAAGAGATTGAACCTACTTTCGTCACTAAAGATTACTAGAGACCACTGGTTTTGAGTCCAGTCTTTATGTTCCTTAGCAAATTTCAATCTCTCTTTTCTGTGACGCTTTGTAAGAAGTGACTTTTTAACAGCACGCCTACCATGAAGATTTTCAGATAACAGACGACACCTAACAGTCATGTCTGACATCAATACACTCTGATATTCCTGCCTTAGTTCTTTATTAATATCAACAGCAGTTTCCTTGGGATCATTTTGCGCTTTTCGAATTATAATTTTGTCTACTCTCTTACTTGTTTTTCGAGGTCTACCACTTTTAAAATGCCGGATCAACAGTGCCCCTTCTCGCGAACTTCTTAATAATTTTGCTAACAGTGCCCCTATGCATGTTTAAAGATTTCGCTATTTCAATTTGCTTATTTCCACTTTGATACAGAGAAATAATTTTATGTTTCAGATCTGAACTGTAATATTTGCACTCTTAAACAGTGCCACTAAATTACTTCGTATCAACAATAACGTACTCTTAAAGCAGAATGATAAAATTATTGTTTTCGATAAGGACAAAACGCGTTTTCTTAAAAACTTTATCTACCAGAGAAGGTAACAAAGTTTTTATAGTCAAGAATAAAATTCTATAAAGAAACTGTCAACAAAACAAGACTAGTATAGGATAGTATTTTATATTTTTGATTAAGAAAATGTTTCTATACTTTTGTTCGTCACTGTATATACATATATATATATATATATATATATATATATATATATATATATATATAATATATATATATATATATATATATAATTGTCTATTAAATAATGAGAAATACACTGGTTGGACATGCTAGTGTTTTACGAATTAAAAGAATGCTTTTTCTTGTAAATTTATGTTGTTATAGAGGGTATATTAATTCTTTTGGCATATGAAATGCCAGTCTATGCCACAATCTTCCGAATACCAAATCCCAGCAGAGCTACTATTTATAGAGTATTTTAGAGTACAGTATCTAAGATTTCCTTCAGGTGCTGGTGGTTGATTTTCATGCCAGTTTGCATAAGTGAATCCTGCTCCATCTTGGAGCCACATCCACAAATTTTCATCAAAAATTGGATCAATGCCATAAAATCCACCAATCCATACATCTAGTAACTTCGTTGCATATTAGTATGTTTCTGTTGTAAACGTATTATTAAGGGGCTATTTTTTAAAAATACGCTAGCTATTGCTTTTAAGATGTTTGTTTTTTAAGTTGGTAGAATTGGTATCTATATCTGGAAAAAATTCGTTGCAATTGTTTATTAGGATAAATAATTGTCTGCTTTTCCTGTAATAATTTTAAAATATCTGTTAATTACACTCCATCGAAGGCTTGAGTCATGTTGACGAAACACATATGCGCAGGTTTGTGAAATTCTTCAGCTTTTTTTTTTCATTATCTGCCTCACTATAAATTTGGCATCTATGGTCGATCGATTTTTGCGGAATCCCTGTTGTTTCTCTCTTATTTGAATATCCTTGTTCATTTCTTCCAGTATGATTTTTGTTAATATTTTTAAGGTGGTATTTCGGAGCGTTAATTAAACACTTTTAATCATTAGAATCGTTCACCTAATTAATTCAAGCTCAAGAAACAGCTAACAAAATTTTTGTAAAATCTGGCTTGTTCTCGCCTTTCCTACAAGAAGCAGGTGGCATAAACGACAATGACAGTAATTTAAGAGTATGCAATTAGTAACAGATGCTCTACGTAAAGTGTAATCCTTTTCCGTGTTTTCAACAAAACTTTTTTAAACGAAGACATAAGGCTAATGTGAACGATTTAATTTTAATTATTATCTGTCGTAATAGAGATTATGAATTAGCTAATTATTCGGTAATTGAACCGTAGTACTGTTTTATTTATTGTTGAATCTGTATCAATACGAGAAGTTACGCAAAAATTTTTTTAAAAGGGTAATTTATTTATGCTTTCTTAAATGGTTTTTATTTCAATTTGTTTAATAAAATCCTTGGCTTGGCATTTTATGAATGCGCATTTCCTGCAATGTAAGAACGTTATTTTTTAGCCTCATTGCTAGAACTGTTGTAATCTTCAGAAAAATATGCTCCTAGATTTTTGTATTTCAACTAAATAGGACGAAATTTTGAAATGAGAACAATTCTGTAGCAAAAAACTATACATAATTGCTCTAAAAATAATTTGATCTGCATTGTTTTTCTCCTAAAACATGTTTTTCTCCTGAACGGTCCAAAGTCAGAAGATGTCAAAGAAATAAGTAGGGTTGGGGATGACAGAAGAAAGGAAATATATTCCCGAATTGAACAGGCCCGAGTAACATACATGAATATGAATAAAGGGTCTAGCCGTACTTCCATGGCGAAACTGCCCCCGATAGGAACCTATATCGTCACCCTATGCTGTAATATAGAGAAGAGTAATAGTAGTTGATACAGAAGATATTACTTCTCTATGCTGGTTAGTCGCGGAAATACTTAAAAAAAGTGTCCGATCATGAATTTTTTTCAAAGCGATATATCTAAGTAACTTTTAAAGCTAGGAAAATAAAACTAAAATGGCAGTGTTATGGTATACTCTACAATTTATTTTACAACAGTTTCCGATGGGCCAATTTGCCCAGGGCTGTGTTTCCCGCCGAGTACAATTTACAGCCATTCAAGAACAACTTGAATCGCTTTTCCGCACATATGTCGCTCCTGTAGCGCTTTAGGGCCTTCCCTGCAGTACGTGTGCTAGACCTATAAAAAAAAGCCAGCTTAATTCCTTCCAAAGCGGTGTGTGTTAGGAATACACGACGGGTTAATACTGCACATCCCTCGTACAAACCTTTTCCAAGCAGCCTTTTACATGGAAAATCTCATACCTTTGGAATGATTTGCCTAGGACTACCCCCCCCCCCCTCCGAGTACAATTTATAGACAAACGTGAATCGCTTCTTCTACACACGCGTAGCTCCTGTAGCGCTTTAGGGATTCCCCTGCAGGGCGTGTGTTATGTTTATCAACAAAAAAAAATACACATAATTTAAATTACTACATTCTCCTGTTAGAAGTGCTATTCAGTCCCATTGCTTGTGTTAATTGAAATTACTTACAGTGGTAGTCCTGATCTGTTAATAAAAGAGCAGCGTTCTAACAACTATTTTCACTTATTTTCAGTAAAATTCGTAAAATAGGGCGGGCACAGCATTTAGTTTTAAAGACTCAATTACATCGATTGCCGTAATGTAGTTTTCACGACAACAAACAATTTCTTATTAATAAACTTTAATTTGATTTTATAAACGATTAACTACCAACCTTACCGTAACTAAACAAATTTAACTATAAATAAAAGTTTTTACAATGTAACCATTGACAAGACTAACAAAACTGCATAGATCATGCAGAGCTACAACATTGAATACTAATTTGGCGTGATTAAATGTAATTTAAAAGTAGTCATTGTACGATGACTTAACTTTAGCTTAACTGGGACGTAAGAAATAGTATTAAGTTATTTAAAGTGATGAGTTTAAATGAAAACGCCACATTTAAAACCCATTTAAGTTATTTACTTAGTACTGTCTGAGCAAATAAAAGTCGTAAGGAGGTATTTCACTGTCCAAAATAATTTAATCCAAGCATATCGTTATATTTTAACACGTAGACTGATAAGTTTTTGGTCTAGCTACTTAAAACATATTTTTTTTTGTAAAATTCGACTTCATTCATCAACATAGTCTCCTTCAACAGCGATACAATCGGTCCAATCCTTTTCTAACATTTCTATACCTTTCTTGTAGAAGGATTTGTCTTTGCCTTCAAAATAGGCTTCAGTTTCGGCGACAACTTCCTCATTGGAGCCAAATTTCTTTCCCGCGAGCATTTTTTTGAGGTCTGCGAATAGATAATAGTCGCTGGGGGCTAAATCTGGAGAATTCGGTGGATGAGGAAGCAATTCGAACTTCTTCTTCCTTCTTCATTGTAGGCACAGTTGCCTGTTCTTTCTTCGTAGCTTGCCTAATCGGAATTCATGGTAAGGTTATCGCTCCACCTTTTCCGTGGCCTTCCCGCACTTCTTCTTCCCACTGGTGATTTATCGCGTGCAATTCTCACGATTCTTTCTTGATCCATTCGGTCTATATGTTCGTTCCACTCGCGTTTTCTTTCGAGGATCCACTTGTTAACCTCTTCCACCTGACATGCTCGTCTAATGTTGTCATTTCGCTCCCTGTCCAACATAGTCTTTCCGGCTATTTTTCGCAAGACTTTCATTTCGCATGTTTCAAGTATCCTTTTAGTTTTTGTTGTGTCTGGCCGGGTTTCTGCTGTGTATGTCATTATTGGTCTTATGACAGTTTTTATAAATTCTTGACTTGGTCCTGATTCGCAGGTGTTTGTTGTTCTATATAGTGTGATTCAGGCACCCGGCTACCTTCAATGCTTTGTTTGTTTGTTGTCTTACTTCTGATTCGACATCCCCGTGTCCAGAAAGCTTCGAACGTTAATTCATATAATTTTGCCATCGTAACCATTAACTTGTGTCACGGTTCATTGTCTTGATGAAAAAGCACTTTTTTCTTGTTCATTTGGGGCAGTTTTTTTTACGATTTCTGCCTTCACACGCACCAGTAACTTTATATAATATTCGCTGTTGATGGTTTTTTCCCTTCTCAGCATAGTCGATGGAAATTATTCCGTGCGTATCCCAAAATACAGAGGCCAAAACCTTCCCAGCCGACTGTGGTGTCTTTGGTCGCTTCGGGCGGCTTTCACCGGCTGCTGTCCACTCGGCTGACTGCCGATTTGATTCTGGTGTGTAGTGGTGGATCCATGTTTTCATTCATTGTCACATATCAGATGAAAAAATTTTTTTTTATTGCGCGCAAACAGGTCCAAATAGCGCTCAGAATCATGAACACGTTGTAGTTTTTGTTCTACTGTGAGCAAACGCGGTACTCATTTCGAACAGAGCTTTCTCATGCCCAAATATCTATGGACAGGTTCTTTTGATATCTTTAGGGTGTCAGCTATCTCACGCAATATCAGTTTATGGTTATCTAAAACAATTTTGTGAATTTTTTTGCTGTTTTCCGATGTAACCACCTAATTTGGACGTCTAGAGCATTCAGCATCATTTGTATTTGTACGACCGGGTTTTTAAATTCAGCGTACGAGTAAATGATGAGTGATGTTTCAGGGGCAGAGTCCCCGTAACACTTATCAAGCCATTGCTTTGCTTGAACGGTATTTTTTCCCAACAAAAAACGGTACAGAAAAGCTAAAAGAAATACTGACACACTTATTAGGAAAATATGTAAATGGAGAAATAATTCCCCAGATCTGGAAGGAAGCATGGATAACGCCAATCGACAAAAAGGGAAGCAGAACTTAGTGCCATAACTATAGATGTATATCTGTCACAGATACCTTCAGAAGAGTATATGGCAAAATCCTCAGAAATATTATGGGCCGTGCGTAATAGGACAGTCGGGGATTAGAGCTGGTAGGTCGTGTCTGGATAATATATTTGCCCTTACCCAACTAAATGAGAAAAAGACCTCAACTAATAGAGAGGTTCATTTATTGTTCGTGGATTTGACGACAGTGTATGATACGGTCCCAATAAAAATACTATGGCAAGTATTAGAGGTATCTCCAATCAACAGTACAGCAATTACCGCAATAAAACAACTTTATGATCGGTCGTACTCCAAAATAAAACTAGCCAACTCGTCCTCGAATAGCTTCCTTCTGATCAAGGGTCTCAGACAGGGCTGCTGTTTATCCTCAACGCTTTTCAGAATATATCTAAATGAGACACTGAAAAGATGGAGAAGAGCATGTGGGGGAATGGAAATATAGCTCTCAGACAATACAACACTTTACACATTGCACTTCGCTGATGACTAGGTTCTTATAGCACAGAACAAGGAAGACCTTGGGTTTATGACCAGAAGATTGTTTGAAGAGTATAAAAACTGGGGCCTGAAGGTGAACTACAAAAAAACCAAATATCTTTGCATAGGACGAGAAGAAGACAACCTTACTTTAAACTCTGTCGAAGTAGTTGAGACGTGCGAGGAGTACACCTATCTGGGGAAAAAAATGGAAAAGAACGGCAGAACAGAACGAGAAATAGAAGACTGAATCAGTAAGGGAAAAGCGGTGATAGGACACCTGAACTCTATCCTTTGGCCAAGGAACGTATCCTTAGAAAAGAAACAATATATCTATGACTCAATTTTTTAAAAGCATCGTACTATACGGATGTGAAACGTGGCAATTGACCAAACGGTTGGAACAAAAGCTTCTCGCCTTGGAAATGGACTACTTCCGAAGATCAGCGAGAATATCTAGAATGGACAAAGTTAGGAATGAACAAATACGGGAAAGGATGAAATTGGAAACCACAATTATTGAAGAAATCAAACAGAAACAACTTACCTGGTATGGACATGTGGAAAGAATGGCAGCACATCAAATCCCGAAACTAGTCCACAGATGGAGCCCAATCGAAAAACGAAGAAGAGGAAGGCGTAGGACGCTATAGAACCGGATATATACATATATATATATATATATATATATATATATATATATATATATATATATATATATATATATATAAACAGTGTGTAATCAACACACGAAATTCGATTTTTTCCATTGTTTTGAAAATATCAAAAGTAGCGTCACTAAAACCACTGTAACTTGCAAATTAATCGTCTAAATGTCATGAAATTTTGAGATGTATCGGTATATGGATTTTTTTGAAAAGGGCGACATCTATGTGTCAGACCAAAAAACTTTTCAGCCTACGTGTTAATTTAATACAAGCATATCATTATATTTTATATTGTGGGTAGTTTATGGAGAGATATTTTCAGTAATTCTGGGTACATTGCGGCCTCAACATGACATTGAAACTTCTGAATTCCACGCACACTGTCAAATAGTAGTAGTAATCCAGGAATACCTCCGTTCATTTGTTTTGCTATTGCGTCTGTCTGTCTGTGTATCTCTTTTGCCCATTTACAGGTCCTTTAGGTTGCCTACCTACCCTTTCAGATGCTCATCTCTTTGCCCATATCCCTGACTACGGTATGATTTTCTCCATCTCCTTGTCGATCTATCTATATGCTTGACTGTAATATATTTGGTATTAATGTCTGCAAGACTGTCTTTTTCTTTGTCATCTATTCCTGTGTCTGTCTGTATAACCCATGCCTGCCTATTTATCCGTCTCTTCCTTCACTTCATCTGTATAACTGTTTGCTTCTTTTTGTGAGACTGTCCATGTATTTGTCAGTATGGCTGTCTGGTTGGATATATCGATCTGTCTGCCTATCTAACTGCCTCTCTGTCAGTTCATCTCTGTGTCCGTCAGCATATTTATCTGTTTGTTTCTGTCTAACTAATGTTGATTTGTCTAACCGTTTATCTATCAATCCCACTCTTGTCTATAACAGATATAGAGACACTATCTACAAGATACATTAGTCAAAAGAAACTGAGAAGACTGACGAGATCAGTAAACAGAACATTTAACAAAAAATATTTAAATAAATCAAAAATATATATCACTAGCCGGGTCCGGGGCTCTGCTCGCGTGGACTTGATTCACTACTATCGTCACTGTTTATTCCTTATGTTACCCAACGTAATAAAATATCTCCCATTATTTCTCCTTATCTCCCAATATTTCTCCTTATTTCCCATTATCTCTACATAATTTCCATTATCTAGGCTTATCTCTGCTCATCTCCCCATTATTTCTCCTTATCTCCCATTATTTCTCCTTATCTCCCATTATCTCATCTTATTTCCCATTATCTAGGCTTATCTCGACTTATCTTCCATTATTTCTTCTTATCTGCCATTATTTCTCCTTGTCTCCCATTATGTCTCCTTATCTCTCATTATTTATACTTATCTCCCATTATCGAGGCTTATCTCGACTTATCTCCCATTATTTCTCCTTATCTCCCATTATCTCACCTTATCTTCCATTATCTAGGCTTATATCGAATTATATAGAACATATGTATAAATTTATTAAAACACGTAAATCGGATAAGTGGTTCTCAAGTGATAAGCGCATTAACGAGCAGATAGACAGAGAGACGTTGCATTTTATATATATTGTATTCTTTGCTACATGATATTGTTCCATATTTAATGTTTTAGGGAGTGTATTGCAAGAGACCGCGCTAGCGGCAAACTTTTCTCCGACTTGATTCACTATTATCATCACTACTTATTCCTTATGTCACCTAATAAAATATATCCTATAACCTGGCCAGAGAACATACGTATGTTTAAAAAAAAAAGCACGTAAATCGGATAAGTGGTTCTCCAGTGATAAGCACACTAACGGACGGACAGACAGACAGATAGACAGATAGACGGACAGAGAGACATTGCATTTTATATATATTATAGATATTCTCTGCTACATAATATTGTTCCATATTTAATGGTTTGGACTGTGTATTGCAAGAGAACGCGCTAGCGACTTCATTTACTATTATTGTCACTGCTCATTCCTTATGCTACCTATCGTAATAAAATATAGCCTACAACCTGGCCGGAGAACATATGTATATTTAAAAAAAAAAGGTACGAAAATCAGATAAGTGGTTCTCCAGTGATAAGCGCACTAACGGACAGACAGACAGACAGAGATACGTTGCATTTTATATATATTATAGATGTAATAAAATATATACCTATAACCTGGTCAGAGAACATATGTATGAATTTAAAGAATCACGTAAATCGGATAAGTGGTTCTCGAGGGATAAGCGCATTAACGGACAGACAGACAAACATTGCATTTTATATATATTATAGATATAGATTATTAATATTATTATATAACCTGGCCAAAGAATATATGTATGAATTTAAAACACTGCTCATTCCTTATGCTACCCATCGTAATAAAATATAGCCTATAACCTGGCCAGAGAACATATATATGTTTTAAAAAAAAAGTACGTAAATGGGATAAGTGGTTCTTCAGTGACAGGCGCACTAACGGACAGACAGACAGACAGACAGACAGACAGACAGACAGACAGACAGACAGACAGACAGACAGACAGAGAGACGTTGCATTTTATATATATTATAGATGTGATACTCTCGCAAACTTTTCTTTATATGATTTTAAAAAAATTGCTAAAATTGCTGTTCTCCCACCCTATCTCATCAAAAAATGTCGACAAAATTCTGGAATATTCTCCATTAGGTGTAGATTGAATGAACATTTTCACTTTTCAAAAGATCTATATGATTTTTAGGAAGAAAGTTGGTACCTTCAAACGATACGTGTCAAATTTTTCATGACATTACAGTGGTTTTAGTGACGCTACTTTTGATATTTTTAAAACAATGGAAAAGATTGAATTTCGTGTGTTGATTACACATCGTTATTTGATGGGAAAAAATATCATCCAAGCAAAGCAATGGTTTGATAAGTGTTAGCGGGACTCTGTCCCTGGAAAATCACTCATCGTATGCTGGTATGCTGAATTTAAACGCGGTCGTACATATACAAATGATGCTGAACGCTCTGGACGCCCAAATGAGGTGGTTACATCGGAAAACATAAAAAAAACCCACAAAATTGTTTTGGGTGACCGTAAAGTCAAATTGCGTGAGATAGCTGACACCGAAAGATATCAAAAGAATGTGTTGGATATATTTTGCATGTACATTTGGGCTCTGTTCGAAATGGGTATCGCGTTTGCTGACAGTAGACCAAAAACAACAACGTGTTGATGATTCTGACTGCTGTTGGGACCTGTTTAAGCGTAATAAAAAGGATTTTTTTCATACAATATGTGAGAATGGATGAAACATGGATCCACTACTACACACCGGAATCAAATCGGCAGTTAGCTGAGTAGACAGCAGCCGGTAGAAGCAGCCCGAAGCGACCAAAGGCACAACAGTCAGCTGGAAAGGTTTTTGGCCTCTGTATTATGGGATGCACATGGAATCATTTTTATCGACTATGCTGAGAAGGGAAAAACTATCAATAGCGAATATTATATAAAGTTATTGGTGCGTTTGAAGGCAGAAATCGCAAAGAAAAGGCTTCAAATGAACAAGAGAAAGTGTTTTTTATTAAGAGAATGCACCGTGTCACAAGTCAATGGTTACGATGGCAAAATTGCATGAATTGAAGTTCCAATTGCTTCCTCATCCATCGTATTGCCCAGATTTGGCCCCCAGCGACTATTATCTATTCGCAGACGTCAAAAAAATGCTCGTGGGAAAGAGCTTTGGCTCCATAGAAGAAGTTATCGTCGAAACTGAGGCCTGTTTTGAAGGCAAAGACAAATCCTTTTACAAGAAAGATATAGAAATGTTAGAAAATCGTTGGACTGATTGTATCGCTCTTGTACGAGATTATATTGATGAATAAAGTCGAATTTTGCAAAAAATGTGTTTTAAGTAGCTACAGCAAAAACTTCTCAGTCTACGTGTAACATAAAAAAATTTTTTTTGAACATGATAATAAAGTCTATCCATATATTTGAATAGCACTGGGCTTATACAAATGATGAAAGACACTAGTTCTACTAGAGACAGAACATTGATAGACAATGCGTTTTGTAATTTTCATAATGATATAGGAATTCACGTTGTAGACTATTAAGCACATTTTGGAATCTAACGACTTCCTTGACAAGAAAATAAAATACTACATCAGAGGCCCATTATCGCAAATTCTAAGACCGAAACATGACGGGGTCATAAATCGAATTAACTGTCTAAAGGAAATCGTACCCCAAAATAATATTTAAATTCAAATTTGGCGCCAAATGATCTAGTTATCGATGCGCCCTCATCGAAAAAGAAACAAACAAACGGTGTAGAGAGTTTTTTTAGCCATCACAAACAAGTTTGCGTTCGAATCCGAGATATGAAAAGTCATTTTGGATGTGTTTTGTGAAGTCACAGATAATGATCTGTTATACTTCTATAACAAAAATTTTATTTTAAAAGCAATCACGATACAAAACACTAATTGCGCAGGTCTGACTTGCACTTGGCCGAGTTTTTAATGATATCTTTATTGATTTCCGCTTACTTTTGCAACAAGTCACAAATTAACTTTACCAAATCCTTTTTTTTGTGTGTTTAAACATGTATGCGGAGAAATGAATATTAAAACATAGAAAACTCGTTTATTGAGTTATTACATTTGTAAAAAAGTAAAAGTGGTATCAGTGAGCCTCAGGACACAGTCAATGGACTTCTATAAGCGTTTAATTTTGTTTGGTGTATTCAAGAATTTCACTTTTACTAATGATACTGCTAATGAAACAAAAAATGTGAACATTGGTAGGTATATGAGAACAGAATTGTGAAATTTTCTCAGCAATCGGATATAATAATTATCAGTCTGTCTATATGATTGAATATATCCGATATCCGATTGGTTTGCGGTTTCTAGATTTTATGTGTGTTCTAAGAGCCAGGTGCATAGTTTACAGGGTGGAACAAATATCAATTTACCGTTTGCAATTTGATCTTCTTAAAGTAAACTTTTTACTCGCTAGGGAATAATATTTTAATAAGATAACTAGTTTAAAAAACCCCAAATTCGTTCTAGATCTTTCACCAAATGGATGGTTATTTTAAAAATACACTACATATAGTGTTTTTTCGCTTCTATGTCTTCCAAATTAAACACAGCCGATATGGAACACAACTGCATGTAATGTACCAGGGACGTCCAATAATTAACCAGACAAACAGCAATAGTGGGAAAATACCAAATATTTTTAAATGAAACTTTTTGAGGATCAAGTTGGGAACCTTGGCGATAGTTTCAATCAACTGTTTGGAAAAAAAATAAATATAATCTATTTTACTACTCAGTATATATCACCACTATACCAAACACTTTATTTTTGCACTCGACGCGCGTTTCGCTAACCATGTTAGCTTCATCAGGAGCGATGATTGACTAAAGCTAAAGTACAAATCTACCCTATCAAGCGGATCTAATGACTTAGGCAAGGCCATCAGTTCCGGTCAAGTAATCAGTAGAGGGGACTATAAGGAATAGGCCCTCTGTCTTTATTTAAACTACTTTTACATTTTATGATTTCCATACTTTCATATGCGTTCAACAATCTCCTATCAGATACATTTTTTATTAATCTTAGATTATCTCACAGTTACAGATAGATATATTCCTAGTGATTCATTTTATTGCAAACAACATAAATTAGCCTCATTACATTTTTTAGTTCATCGTTTGGTCACTTTCCCTCTGAATAGAGTAAACTTTAATAAAGAAAGGAATCGTATTAGAAATACAACTACAGTTAATGGTTATGACGATGACTTAGTAAATAAGCTAATAAATAGACATAAGTTTCGGTTTAATATTCAGAATTCCACCTTTTTTACACGCGAAGAAAATAACACCAAGTATGTCTCTATACCATATAATCCGAAATATAGCAAGGAACTCAATAAGGTATTTAATAAGGTAGGCCTCACCTTAGTCTATAAGTCATCAGACAATCTGAGGAATATCTTAGGAAATCCCAAAGATAAGATTCCTAATTGTGAGAAAAGTGGAATTTATGAAATTAGTTGTAATGATTGTGACAAAAAGTATGTTGGGCAAACCAAAAGGTCAATTAAAACACGATTTAAAGAACATTTAGCACACTTAAAATACAATAGAACAGAAAAGTCTAGCATTGCCGAACATGCCCTTGAAGCTGATCATACTGTAACATTAGATAATCTAAGATTAATAAAAAAATGTATCTGATAGGAGATTGTTGAACGCATACGAAAGTATGGAAATCATAAAATGTAAAAGTAGTTTAAATAAAGACAGAGGGCCTATTCCTTATAGTCCTCTCTACTGGTTACTTGACCGGAACTGATGGCCTTACCTATGTCATTAGTTCCGCTTGAGTAATTCAAGGGTTAGGCTACGTATAAATAGGGTAGCTTTAGTCAATCATCGCTCCTGTTGAAGCTAACATGGTTAGCGAAACGCGCGTCCAGTGCAAAAATAAAGTGTTTGGTATAGTGCTGATATATACTGAGTAGTATCATTGTGCCAAAGATTCCACATTCCCAACTTAGATAATCTATTTTGTTAATTTCAAGACGTCAGTTTCGCTCGAAATGTCTTCGCCGGAAGAGCGCAACCTTCAGTGTTAAGAGTTTACTTGAGAATGTTGAAGCAGTATGGTGAAAAGTATTTAAGACGTGGAAATGTGTATAAATAAGTTGAACAGTTTAATTCAGGCAGAAAAGTCCTTCCGATCTTCATCGCTCGGAAGGACCAGTTGAAGTTTTGACCGATACGCTGCAAAATCACATAAATGACATAACAGACGTATAAAAATTACGACAATTACTGAGATGTGTAATGTTAGTACTGGAACTGTGCACTCGATCATTCATGATAAGCTGAATTATCGCAAAGCGTGTTCGAGATAGGTTCCAAGACAACTGACTCAATACCATAAAGACAACCGAATCTATATTTCTTTTGAACTCAAACGACGGTTTTTAATTAAAGTAATGACTTCCTAGATCGTATAATAACCCGTGATGAAACGTAGAATTATCATTTTGTACCTGAACCCAAACGACAAACTCTTGAGTGGAAACATCCGAAGTATCCCGCAAAGAAAATATTCAAAACTTACACGTCTGCCGGTAAAGTGATATTAATGGTGTTCTGGAACTCTCAATGCCCAATTTATTGAGATTATTTAGAAGACCAACGTATTGTGAATAGTGAGTACGATTCAGCAAAACCCGCGATAAGAAGAAGACGCCACAGTTCTCTCTCAAATTGTGATTCTGCTGCATGATAACGTTTGCCCTCATATCGCTCAGGAGACGCGTGAAACGATCGAAAAGTTGGGTTGGAAGGTGTTGCCACACTCACCTTATAGTCTCGATAACGCGCTGTCCGATATTTATCTATTCGGTCTAGTCAGAGAGTATTTACGTGGCACCAAGTTTGAAGACAACGAGGCGGTCAAAAAAACTTGGTCAGATCACTGTCACTATAAGCGTAGTTCTATCCAATGCTGGATGTAGGCCTTCCCCTGAATTTCCATCTCAATCTATTTGCAGTGGTTGTCATTCATCCATTGTCCGCAACCCTCTATATATCATCTCACCATCTTGCTTTGGGACGTCCTACACTCCTTTTCTGTTCTCGTGGTGTCCATTCTAATGTTTCCTTTAATTTCGTTTGTTCACGTATCCACTTGTTTCTTTTTCTATCTCTAAGTTTTAACCCGATAATTTGTCTTTCGTGTGCTCTCTAGCTCCGAGCTAGTATTTGTATATCGGCTTTATTCAGTGTCCAAGTTTTAGAGCCATATATGACTACCGGTAGTATGCACTGGTCGTAAACTTTGGCCTTTAACTTATTTGGGATGGCTTTATCTTTGAATATTCATTTAATTAATTTCCCGAATGGGCACCATCCAAGCCTTATTCTTTTTGAAATTTCAT
This sequence comes from Pachyrhynchus sulphureomaculatus, assembly GCA_019049505.1. NCBI lineage: Eukaryota > Metazoa > Arthropoda > Insecta > Coleoptera > Curculionidae > Pachyrhynchus > Pachyrhynchus sulphureomaculatus. The sequence continues at coordinate 112,624,415 of CM032452.1, read as the reverse complement.
CCGAGACACTGTCTCTCGTCGTAGTAATTTTTTGCTCCAGATACACGTAATTCTGAACAGTCTCGAGAGCTGTTGCGTCCAAATTTATAACTATGTTGTTATTAGTGTTGGTTAATATTTTTGTCTTGCTTTTGTTAATCTTAAGAGCAATTCTCTTTGAGTGGTAATTTAACTTATCATTATCATTTCTTGTAACTCATGTGGATTACTACTGATAACTACAATATCGTCTGCGGACCTTAAATGACTCAGATAGGCACCATCTATCTTTGGGCCCTTCTGTGCCCAGTCTAGTTGGCGAAATACGTCCTTTAGAGCTGTAATAAATAGCTCTAGGAGAGATTGTATCTCCCTGCCTTACATCTCTTCCTATAAGTATTTGTTTCGTACTAGGTTTTATGTACATCTTTGCATTTTCATGTATATCCTTGATTAGGGTAGTGTATCTAGAATTAATTCTACAGTTGTTCAAGCCGTTAATGATTGCCCACATTTCGACAGAATCATAAGCCTTCTCATAGTCTATGAACACTGCCCTGAAACATTCCTTGACGTGTCACACGCGTTTGACAGGGTATGGCATATGGGACTGATCTACAAGATGAGCAAATTGCTGCCGCGGAACTATTGTCAATTATTGAAGTCGTACCTTCACGAAAGAAAATTTAGAGTGTCACATGAAGGAACATTCTCAACATTGAAATCAATCTCTGCTGGAGTCTCGAAGGGTAGTGTCTTGGGACCACTTCTCTACCTGCCCTACACTGCTGATATCCCAACGACAAAAGAAACAGTACTTGGAACATTTGCCGACGACACAGTCATTATAGCGAAAAATATATCTCTGCCTAAAGCAATAGAAAAACTACAAGTTGCATTTAACAAAATCCACAAATGAACTAAAGACTGGAAAATACAACTTAACGCTCGAAATCTGTCGATGTCAACTTTGCGTTGCGGCGAAAAGACAGCAACCTAATCATATCATTTGGAGGATGTTCAATCCCTCAAGCAGAGTCAGCGAAATACATCGGCATCCATCTCGATGGTAGACTAAATTGGAAACATACTGTTAGACAGAAAGCTGAGCAAATCAGACTCAAAATTAGACAACTATACCGGTTAGTCGGAAGATACTCCTAACTTGACTTAAGATCAAAGAGATTGATTTATCAGTCCATAATAAAGCCAATATGAACTTATGGGGTGCAAATATGGGGTTGCACTAAGACATCAAATCGACTTATAATCCAACGCTGCCAAAACAAATTTCTTCGATTCATTACCAATGCTTATCGCTACGTAACCAACGACGAACTGCACGATGATCTCGAAATCAAGTGGACCCACGAAGTTATTCAAGATTTCGCCACAAAACACGAAAGAAGATTACTGAATCACACCAACAACGTGGAAGCAATACAACTCCTGGACAACGCGCAAGAAATCAGAAGATTGAAGCGAACCAAACCACACGAAATTGTATAAAGTGTTAAAGCTAAGTTTAGATTAAGCTAGATTAATTTAATCTTGGGAAATGCATACTGATGTGTTCAACCCGCACTCGCCTTGCTTGGTAATTGATCCAAGTACAAATCAACAATAGTAATAAATTAATATGTAATTAAGATTGTACTAAGCAAATTTAAAAAAAAAAAAAAAAAAAAATAGTCTATGAAGGCTGTGTAGAGTTCGAAATTGTATTCATTGCTCTTCTCTAGAATATTTCTCATCGTCTGTAAATGGTCGCATATGCTACAGCTGGATCTAAAACCAGCCTGTTCGCATGGCTAGTAGGAATCTAACTTATTTTTTAATCTATTGGAGGTGACTTTAATCAAAAGTTTATAAATGTGAAGCTAATCGAGCGGTAATTGTCTAACTTCCTTTTTGTGTAGAAATATTACTTCTGATATATGCCATAATGTTGGTATTTTGCCAGTTTTTAATCACAAGTTGAAAATTTTTCAACTTTTCAACTGGTTCAGATAGCAAAGTGACTAATAGTACACTACAGGAATTTGAAACTTCACAGAACGATGGAAAAAAAAGCATAAATGTTGATGGAGACTACAGTCCCTGGCCAAATTATTAGACGCACTGCAAGATTTCATGTAAAATATTAATTACCGAGTGATATTGTACCGTTTTATTATTTTAAATTGATTTGTGTTTTATTTTTATATTATCCAATCAATTACCTATTTATTTGACATAAATAAAACAGCATTAATTTAGAAAAGCATAAGTTTATTAAGTTTTAAAGAAAAGTGAAATTAATGTTAGTAAAAGTCAATATTTAATTGAGCCACCTTTAGTCGCTATCAAAGCTTTAATTCTGCGCGGCATGCTATCAATGCAAGATTGTACTGTCTCCTGCATTTGAGGATGATGATTCCACACATGAATAATCTTTTCTAGGAGCTGGGTTTTGTTGGTAATCACATCTTTAGCCACTTCTCTTTTCATCAGCTCCCACACATTTTCAATGGGGTTCATATCAGGGCTATTACCCGGCCAATCCAACAGAGGGATATTTTTTTCTGCCAAAAAAGCTTTAACAGACCGAGCAGTGTGGCAGGGAGCTCCATCTTGCATGAAAGTGAATGGTTCCCCATTTGGAAACCATTCTCTGAGCTGCGGAATCAACCGATTTTGTAATACTTCTTTGTACTGAACTTGCCTCATTATTCCTTTGACGACGTACAGACGTCTAGTGCCCTTGCCGCTGATGACTGACCAAATCATCACTTTAGTGGGATGTTTAACCGTCGGGACGACACAATCAGGATGAAACTTTTCTCCAAGACGACGACGCACATACTGAGCTTTATTCTGCAAACTTTCTAATGTGCTTTCGTCACTGAAGCAGACCTGTCAAAAATAGGAAAAATATATAAACTTCCATGTTTATTTGCTTTATTTAACTGAAAATGATAATAATGTATCAATTATTGATTAAATTGCTGTATCTTACCGATCTCCAGAAGTCCACATCTTTGTCTTGCCATTGTTTGGCCCACTTCAGGCGCTTTGCTTTCATTGCAGCTGTTAACTTGGGCTTCCTGGCGGGGCGACAGGCCTTAAAATCTAATTCTTTCAATTTTCTTCGAACAGTGCGCTCAGAAGCATTTACGCTAGCATCCTGGAGTTGTGATTTTATTACCTTTGTGGTAGCAAATCTGTTTTTCTACACAAATTTTCTTCAAACATATCTCTGACCGTGGAGTGAAAATTGGTTTTCTACCGCATCTTTTCTTTCTTTTCGGGCTTAATTCCTTCCCTGACTCAATTTTCTTTTTTATGCGTCGTACACTAGCTTCAGAAACTTCCAATCTTCGTGATATTTCTCGGTTTGTAAATGTTTTCGCAATCACAAGGGCCTTCACTTCAGCTTTTTTTACGTGGTGAAAGATCGCCTTTTCTACCCATAATGAAAATAGTCCAATTACTTTTTTAAAACACTGCATACAAAATAAACTAATAACTGAGTAGTATAAAACTGTTAAACAAACAATCACAGTCCATAAAGCCACAGAAACACGTCCGTACCTGATTCTATTCCGATCGCGACTGATACAGGTTTGTACTTATTTACGTTCATGTATCACTTTGTCAACACAGTGTTACCATATGTTAAAAATAAATACAAATATGTAGTCTACAACAATTCTTTTAAATAAAAATCAATAATATTGTAGTTTAAATATACCATTATTGCATAAAAACTCTTAAGAAACATAAAATTACTAAAAAATACAGTGCGTCTAATAATTTGGCCAGGGACTGTACGTTGAAAAGTATCGTAGATAATTATTGAGCGTCCCTCGTATATAATTGGAATGGTTTTGAGTTAGCGGTAGTACATTACTTCACAAGCATACTAATTTAGTAATGTAATAATGTGAAACATCTAGTCCAGCTTGTAATGTATATATAGGACCGTATTCTAGTTGGAATGATTAGAATCTTAAAAATTTTATAACATTAAAGTAAATCAACAGATTAAAGTTCTGTAGAAAGATGGGGTAGGTTTAGTTGAGGTAATTTCTTTCATTCGCTAAAAACACACTGTTATTCTAGCATAAAATTACGTTTTTTTTTTTGTAGAAATGATAAATTACGAAGAACGGAACACAAATTGGTATTTTCTGAGACGTTCCGCGTACATTTCATCTTTCTCTTTAGGTAAACGCGTTTTCTTTACTATAAAAAATATGTGAAAAAACCTACTGTATGGTATAGGTCCGTATATCAAAGGAAAATTTGCTATGGTATTCCTATACGACGCCAGCTCCTTTCTTCTTGCTTCTTGGTCTGCTGACTTTTTCCGCAAGACGGTTCGCGTTTCCATGTCTGTTGTTTATTTCTTTGTAAAGCAAAATAGCTATATCACTGTGTCACCGTCGTCAAACTAGTTGTCATTGTGGTTTAGTTATTATTGTATTTTTATTTGAACACCTTCATCTCTTTTTAATACTTAATCGACACATTTATTACTTTATTTTGATCAATATGGTTTTATATTCCCGTGCGCTTTTATTTTATTTTAGTTGTTATTTTCACTGTTTATTTTTACTTTTTTCGGTCACTTATTTTTACGGTTTTTGCATTGCGTCTTTTTATTATTACACTTTTAAATGAACTGGGTTATAAATAGCTTTATTTTACTACGGAAAATCCTTATTAGAAATAATATTTTTACGTGGCAAAATAAGTTTGCGAGACTATGTTTAGCCGTGATGTCGCACATAAATTTATCAAGATTAGATGTGTCATTTTACAACGTTTCAAAATACGTTTCGCTAAATTATAGATAAAACCTGATATTAACTAATGAACCGAAAAGAATGGATTAGGAAATTACTGAATATAGGTAAACCAACCAGACGTAATTGTGGTTTTTATCACGTATTAGGTTATTGATAATTAAACAATTGTGGAGATTTTGCAATATACTTGTTAATAGTGTGTTATTGTTTTGCTTAAAGAAATTATGAAACGGTATTTTCTGTGAGACTTTGCCGCGGAGTAGGGAAGTAAACAGAAAACGAAATAAAAAAATATCTATTAAGCAATCAATAATTAAAAGTATCCGTCAAGTAAGAACGTATTCTTGAAAAATGTGTTTCGAGAACATTTTTAGTATTCCGTACGGAACACTTATAAGATGACTTTGGTGTCTGTCCGTCTGTCTGTCACACCCGATGTTCTCCGAAACTATTTGTCATAGAAAGTTGAAATTTGGTAATAATATAGGAATTGCTGGCCTCATCAGAGCAGTGTAGTTTTGAGAGTTAAATTTTGATTTAAGGGGGTGAAATCGGAAGTGAAAAAAAATTTTTTTTACTAGGTCATCGAGTGTGGTGTAAAATGAAAGCTTGTGAAAACACGATTAAAAAATATATATATAATGTAAAACTTGGGCTCACTTTTCTTTGTATTATTATTAAAAAATCGAGAAAAATCGCTGTCCCCCCACCTTATCTCGAAAAGTAGCGATCACAAAAATTTGAAATAATTCTGGAATATTCTCCACGGGGTGTAGATTGAACGAAAATTATCACGAGTGCATTACCTTTAATAATTTTTTAGTATATAAAGAAAACAAAAATTTCAAGGACATCAGTTTTCAGTAAAGATTGGAAATAAACTTTGTTGAAAACTCCTTTGGGGTGTGTTTTGTGAAGTCACTGATCATTTTATACCACCGTAACAAAATTTTTTATTTTAAAAGCAATCAACGTACGGAACACTAATTGCGCGAGTTCAACTCGCACTTGACCGGTTTTTTTCCATAAATGTGTTCTTTGGTGTGCCACCAACGGCGCAATTACCTTAGTATTCTTCTTCGATTTATTTTTAGGTCTGAGACCTGTTTTTTTGGTATCGTCTATTATTCAACCATTTTCTTGTGAGGTTGACTGCCAGCTATCTCTCCAGCGTTTTGGTGGTCTGCCTGGTGGTCTTCTGGTCTCCGGTTTGCCATTCCGTGCGATCTTGACTAATCTATCATCTGTCATTCGGTTTATGTATTCGTTCCACATCCTGGTCCATCTTACAATGTTTTCTGTTTCGCATTCTGTTCTTATTATTTCATTCCGTATCCTGTCGAGTAGTGTTTTTCCATATATTGTTCTTAAAATTTTCATTTCACTGGTTCGCAGTGCACTTTTTGTCTTTGTGGTGCCGGGTCTAGTTTCGGCTGTGTGAGTGAGTGAGTGATGCAAGTTTTATAGATGCGTGATTTACTTCTTGTTGTCATGCTTTTGTTTTTCCACACAGTATCCCGGAGGCATCCGGATATTTGATTTGCTTTTGTTACTTGATCTCTTACTTCTGTTGTTAAGTTTTCAAAGCTTGGGGTCGTCCTCATTACTTGTTCTATAGGCAGATTGTCCATTATTAACTTACATCTAGTCGGTTCTCTAGAGATTGTAAGACATTTTATCTTTTTTAGGAGATCTCCATGTTGTATATTTCTGCGACTCTTCTGAAACTTTGCAACTGCCTTTGTAAGTTGTTTTCGGATTCATCAATCAGCGCGACATCGTCGGCATAACATACCATACTAATTCTCTTCTTTCCTAAGCGGTATCCATAACTGTCGTCCTTTGTTAGGTCTATTATCTTGTCCATTATTATACAAAAGAGTCTAGGACTTAGACTGTCACCTTGTCTTATGCCACATGAGATACATACTTCTTCTGATAATTCTTTATTCACTTTTATTCTTGTTGTGTTGTTGGTGTTTAATTTCTGAATGATGCGTATTATTTTTTCATCGACTCCTTTTTCTATTAGTATATCTACAACGTCTTCTAGTTTTACCTTGTCGAATGCTTTTGTTATGTCTACGAAACAGATGTACTTTATTGCATTCTATTGCTTTCTCTGGAATTTGTCTTATTATGAATATCGCGTCTGTTGTAGATTTGTTTTTCCTAAACCCCTGTTGTTCTTCATTAGAGGGTATGGTCATACTTATATGCTCTGCTATTGTAAATGTGAATAACTTCATTACAGAGTTAAGTAATGTAATGCCGCGATAATTTAAAGGTTCTTTTTTACTACCATTTTTAAAAATCGGTACAGTTATGCTTTTGTTCCTTTCTTTGGGTACTTTCATTCTATTGTAAATCTTTTCAAATAGTTTGTGTATTTCGATGTTTAATGTTTGTCCTCCATGTTTTAGCAGCTCATTACGAATTTCATCTTCCCCTGGTCTCTTTCCATTTTTTAATTTCATTACGGCATTGTTTACATCTTCTATTGTTATTATTCCTTGTTCTTCTAAATTAGTTGTTTCTAATGTTATGTTAGCTTACAAGTTGTACAATCGCCTCGTGCATCAGTAATCGCCTGACATCTTCAAGGCATGCTGTTGACGAGATTTTCTGCATACTCTGCAAATTTTTCGAATCTCTCAAGATAACTGTGTCAAAGTCTTCAGAGTCTTCCTTCTGAGTTTTCTCTTTACAAGGAACATAATAAGACTGGCGTCTGGTAATTGTGAGGACCACTCTAGTATCTAATCGTGGGCCTAAGCGAGCCTCTTGGCGACGTGATTTTCGCCCAGCAAAGGTTTCTTCAATGTGCTTGGGAATTTGACATCATGATTTTCTTAATTTTGCCGCTACTTGAGGCAGTGTCAATTTCAGATCCCGTGAAAACAGACACTCGATTCGTTTTTCGAGTTTCAGAGTGACTTCGCCTACCGAGCCATGTTTGGAAAGTCGTCAACATTTTTCGTCCCGAGTTACCTGCTTCTTCACGAACGATACATTTAGCGGCCGCGGAATGTGTCATGTTAGGCCGCTTTGGATGGGAACAACGATAGACTGCCTCGAATCGACGCGCGTGACTTATTTTCGATTTTACGTGATTTTGACGAAAGTTCGAAATTTACTGATACTTTTACTGAAATGCGTCGTAGACAAAGGTTCCCTCTACCGACTTTTTATTGAATCGCTAGAATTGCATCTACCGAAAATGAATTATCGCGAACACGTTCGTACTTGACAGACAGTAATAGTTTATAGAAAGATCTAGAAAGAAGCTATGAAAATGGACGCCATAAGAATATCGCTTAGAATTCTCAGAAGGACTACGTAAAAGAGGGAATGGAAATGAAGGAAACAATAACGACATTGAAAAAAAACATCACACATAGTATGGACAGGTGAGTAGCATAGACGGTAGAAGACTCCCAAAACTGACGACACAGAAGCAATCATAGTAAAGAATTAAAGATCCACAACTTCATGGGGAGGAGTTAGAAAGTAACTAGAGAGCGACGTATTGTCAATGTTTGTCGGTATATGTTTATATTTCAAGATTTATGTAGTTTACTTGTACTTGTTGTTACATCACTCGGCCAGATTTTTTTACTATCTTCGAAAATCATTGGTTAAAAAAATGATATTGGAGGCGTTGGAACCTCTTACATAATTAATCGAATGTTTGTTAAACAGAGTTACAAATATTGACTGAACCCGTATTGATATTCATAGAAACGATTGATCCGTTATTACCAAGACTCCGCTTGTTAACAATGGACTCGCAGAAGGGCGATTGGTTGGAAATCTGTCCAGTGTTATCTACTTGTCCTTACGACACGCTTATCAACGATGTTATAAATGACAGGTCTTTGCCTATTCTTTTTTTGTGTCTGGGCTTATTACCAATGTGTTCGAGGCTCTGGGTAGTCATAGTTACTATTTCTTTTAGAATAATTGTATTGTTATCCTAAAACTACATTTAATTAGTTAATTTTTTGTTGGCATAGCAATTATGTTGTTAAAAATTTACAAATAAAGGCGTAACACTTGTTATTTTAAATGTTATCTAATCGAGTTTTTTAGGTATTATCGTGGTATAAGTTTTACAAGCTCAATATTGACTATACTTTATTAATTTTTATCCATACTGATAGTTTAGGAATCCTAATAATGAAATGATAGCATAACTGACAAGTTACTAATGTGCCGTTATTGATAACAGAAATTGGTCAGAACAGGTTAATGTTATGGGAGAAATAGAAATAGAAATAAAGTTCGATCGATCCTAGAACAATGTGACAAAATGGGGGAATAATATAAAATTTCAAATCTCTGGAAAGATTGAAATACATATGTTTATTTCAATGGCTAATTTACGAATATTAAGGTAATGGCTGTAAGAGTACATTTTGGAGAATCTCGAGCTGTTGCCCTTGATATATCCAAGGCATTCGACCGTGTTTGGCGTAACGGATCGCAGGCTAACCTACGCTACTATGGTGTATCTGAAAGATTTTGTTTATGAGTTTCGTATTTCCGCATAGAGCATTCCTAACGAGTAGCAGTCGATGGGTTTCTTTCTTATACCTTCGCTATCAACGCCGGGTGCCCCATACTGTCTTCTACTGTCCTTATTTACATTAACGCTCTGCTGAAAAAGACCAGGAATGAGTATGCATATTCGTTCATGCTACTCATGCAGATATCCGCAGACAGCAGAAAGCCGTCCAACTTAACAATGACCTTAAAGAAATTCTATCTTGGGATGATAGTAACCAAGTAGAATTCGACGCTACCAAAACTCCTTCGGCAATTTTTTCTAAAAAAGATAGCCTTGCTGAATCCGATATAGTTATATTGGGATACTCCATTTTCCTAACATCGTCACTCAATTTGTTGGGTGTGAACTTGGGAGCAAATATGTCTCGGCATCCATAACAAAGAGAGCTGGATAAAATCCAAAATGAGTCCCTTGTTTGTGCATCGGTTCGAGGCAGTCTTTCTGTGTTCCCATCCAAAGGGACCTAAAATGTCACATTCCGCGGCCCTAAATATATTGAAAAGTCGGTGTCGTTTGTGAGGAAGTGGGTAAATTATTTTAAGGAGACGAAAAATGTCGACGACTTGCCAAAATGTGCCTCGATAGGCAAAGTCATTACGGGAGTCGAAAAACGAATCGTGTCTTTGTTTTCAGGCGAAATTGACGCTGGGTTAAGGAGCGGCAAAATCAAGAAAATCGCGTTTGAATGTGTTCCATGAGACCATTGGATAACATCTTCGTGCTCATGATGGCAAAAGTCACGTCGCGAAGCGGCTCGCTTGAGTCCACGATAAGATACTAGAGTGGTCCTCACAATCATAGGTCTAGCAGATAGAGCAATCAAGCTTTCTGATACAGAATACAGAGAGAGTGCAATAACCAAAGCTAAAGAAGCATTAACACTTAATAAATATCCGATGTGCCTTATAAACAAAATCTTCAAACAACGAATACATAACTTTTACAATACCACAATAAATGAAAAACCAACTAACAACAACCGTAAAACATATATTGCTTTACCGTTTATAAATGGACTGTCCCAACCACTCAAAAAACCTTTTGAAAACTACAAAATTCGGTTATGTCACAAATCATATAATCTGCTCTCATCCAATTTTTCCAGGCTTAAAACCAAAACCCCAAATAATAAAAAAGTAACATAGTCTACGAAATTAAATGTAATAACTGCGAAGGAATATACGTCGGGCAAACAAGCCAATATTTAGAAAATAGAATCAAAGGCCATAAATACGACAAAAGAAAACAGTACAGCTCTTACAGATCATGAAATGAATAAAAGTCATACCTTTGATTTTAAAAACATCAAAATTATCAACACCGAAATAAATACAAAAAAAAGAGAAATACTCGAATCCATACACATTCAGATGACGCCCACTGAAATAAACGAAAAAACAGATGTAAATAACCTAAACCGTATCTACCTACCAGTCATATAAAGTCCTTCAAGTTAAGTGGTTTGTTTCTAGAAAGTAAAAATGTGTTTTGGACAGTGATTTAAAATTAACACCCCATACAATGAACTACTTTCTAAGGTAATGCCCTCATTAATGTATACAGTTAAGTGTATTAAATTAAAAACTACGAAAAGCTACAAATATTTTAACTCCGAAATACACGACAAACTGATTAATTACTTATCTATATTTAATTCTTTTAGAGCAAATTTTGAAGAAGACCTCTTCCGAAGGTCGAAACGTCAATAAATCTACAGATCCAAGAATAGTTTTAATGATCTAATTCCAGGAAATTATAAATATATATATATATATATATATATATATATATATATATATATATATATATATATATATATATATATATATGTATATAATGTAATACTTGCGCACACTTTTCTTTGTATTATTTTGCCTCCTTATCTCGAAAAGTACTGACTAAAAAATTTTGAAAAAATTCTAGAATATTCTCCATGGGGTGCAGATTGAACGAAAATTATCACGAGTGCATTCCCTTTAATAATTTATCTGATATATAAAAAAACAAAAATTTCAAGGTCATCAGTTTTGAGTAAAGATTGGAAACAAACTTCATTGAAAACTCATTTGGGGTGTGTTTTTCTGAAGTCAGTTATTTTATATCTCCGTAACAAAATTTTTTATTTTAAAAAGAATCAACGTACAGAACACTAATAGCGCAGGTTCAACTTGCACTTGACCGGTTATTTCAAGAAAACGAGCTGTTACGTTCTTACTTGACAGACTGTATGAGAATAATAAACATAACGTATTACACAATTTAAAAATAATTTTATCTTGGAGATTTAAATTCTACTTGTTTTCATTATCGAAGACAGGTATTTAAATTTTAAAGACCTTACCTAATAAATATTTTCTTAATGTGTCATTACTAGAAGATAAACAAAACAATAACTTAATTTAACCCTTTTTTTCTTTTTGTTTTTATATTATGCAAAAAACTCAAGTCAAACTGGGCAATTCAAATTATATGCATTTTAAAAACAGAAGTTTTTCGTACAGTTAGGAAGAACAATAAATCAGCCATAAAAAAAAATTGGTAAAGGTACCTATTCAGCTAATAGAGTGGTTTTGCAACGATTATTTTGGTAGGCCACTGTTTTTATCTTTATTTGAAGCATGCGCCAACGGAAGAAATTAAATATAAGGACTTAGCTGTTATCGTTATTTGAATCATGCGTCCACCATTTGGAGCTTGCGCATTATTGAAACAAAATAAGAGAAATCTTTATTAAAGAACGATTTCCCTTGTTTAGGAACTTATCTTCTTAGTGTGCCTTATCTTCTAAGGACGTTAGCGATCACATTTGCCCATCTGATTTTATGTATTGCTCCTCTAAACAGTTCAGCAGATGTCATGTTTGTCCACTGTCGTAAGTTTTTCAACCAGAAGTTTCGGCGCCTTCCTGGTCTTCGCCTACCTATTATTTTTCCTTCAAATATAAGTTGCGGGAGCTCATACTGTTGGCTTCTCATAAAACGGCCAAAGTAAGTGCTTTTTCTTTCTTTAACAGCTGGAATCAACTCTCGTTCTTTTCTCCTCCGATCAAGTATTTCCATGTTTGTGGAATACGCTGTCCAAGGATCTCGCAGCATTCGGCGATAGTATCATACTCGATTGACTCTGTTCTTTGTCGTGTGTCTCTGTGATTGTTGCAGCTTCTATACCGTATAACATGATCGAGAATACGTAGCATCTTAGCGCTCTTGTTCTTGTTTTTAAGTTTAGTTGGCAGTTACAGAGTATGCTGCGTATTTTATTAAGGGAGCTTCGTGCTTTTTCAATTCTTGAGCGTATTTCAGTAGATTGGTCCCAATCTTCACTAATTGTGCTTCTTCAGTACGTTATTTTTGTTATTATTTCAAGTGTTTGTTGATTTTTACTGACCACCATTGTTTTTGTTTTCTTCGTATTCAGTTTCATTCCATATTCCTCACATGCATCAACAAGTCCATTCATGAGTCTTTGCAGTCCTTCTTCACTGTCCGCTAGAATGACAATATCATCAGCGTAGCGGAGGTTATTTACACACACCATTAATTGTAATTCCATCGTTTTTATATTATAGACATTGAATAACAGGGGTGACAAAATACAACCCTAACGTACGCCTTTCTTTATTTTTATTTCCTTGGACATGCGATTCTCAACTTTTATTTTGGCAGTCTGGTTCCAGTATGAACTTATATTATTTGTAAGTCTTTGTCATCAATGTTACACGATTGTAGTATTTCCATCATTTTCTCATGATTTACCATATCAAAGGCTTGTTGGATATCTATGAAGCATAAATAAACATAAAGTTGCTCTACATCTTTCAATCAGAACACAAATGGAGAATAGTGCGTCCCTCGTTCCTAGTCCGTTCCTAAAGCCGAACTGTGTTTGTCCAGCACGTTCATCTAGTTTTTTGTATACTCCTTGGTGGATTATTTTAAGGAAGAGTTTCAAGATGTGGTTCATTAGACTTATATTCTTGTATTCCTCGCATTTTCTGGGGTTATTTTTGGCAATGGTATAAAAATTGATGTCAACCAATCATGAGGTACATCACCTGTGTTGTATACGCTGTTGAAGAAGTCCTATATTATGTCCATATGTTTTTCAAGAAATATTTTAACGATTTCTGTAGGGATATTCTCCTACTGCCTTTTTGTTTTTAAGCTGATTTGTTGCTGCTAATATTTCGTCTTTATTTATGGTGGGCCCGTTGTACTAAGCTTATTTGTATTATGTTTTCTAGTTGGGTCACTATATATTTCCCTTATATATTGTTCCTATCTATCTATTCTTTCTTGTATGTTCAGTAGTAGTTTACCTTCTTTATCCTCTATTACTTGCGGTTGCTCTTTTGTAACTTTAGTCCAGCTGCTTCTATGATTTTCTTATGTAAATTAAATGTGTCGTATTTCTTTTCTAATACTTCTATTTCTGTGCATTGCTCATTTAGCGATATATCTTTAGCCTCCTTTATCTTTCTTTTTATTAGGTTGTGCGTTTCTTTGTATTTCATATTATTGTTGTCCTTACACTTTCTTCTTACTTCCATCATTTCCAATATTTCCTCCATCATCCATGATTGTTTCTTCTTGGTTGTATTTTGTTTCAGGTGCTTTTCCATTACTTCTTCCAGTGTTTCTCTGATGTGGTGCCATTCTTCTTCAGGTATCTGATGAGTTCCCAGCTTGTTTGTATCCAGACTTCTACCAACCTCCTCATGAATCTTCTTCTTTATGACTTCTTTGAGTTTGTCGATGTTGTTTGTCCATGTTTTAACTTTTTTAGTCTAATCTTGATAGTTGTAAGCAGCAAATTTTGGTCTGTAGGTATATCCGCTCCATAATAGTTTTTGGCGGATTTGACTATATTTCGTTGTATTTCGGGTGGTTTTGTTACCTTTTCCATCTGAACAGTTAATTAGTGTTCACTGTTCAGATTATGTTAGGATTTAGCAATCTTTGTCACAATGGCATTACAGCATATGTCGTGGTAATTCAAATGAAATTTTAATTATTGCGCATTCCTATTACTTTGGAAATATTGAATGAAGTGATAGAAACCTGCTAGACATAACTGTAATTTAGAAACTTCTGTTGACTATTTAATCATCGGTGTGCTTAATCATAAAATATATGAAAAAAAATCCCCTAGTTTAATAGAAGATGAATACTAACCCAACAATGCAATTTCTTCTCGTTAATACTGCACATACTTGAGATAACGATAAGGACAAAGGGGTGTGAAAAATGAGCGTTGCAAAATCTTTATAATATATGCTTACCAAATTTGAAATCGATATGGCATGACAGACAGTCGGGCTTTTAGACCGATGAAAATGATGAACTATGTTGTCAGGAAACGTGGGGAATTGTAAAAATCTCGAAGTTAATACATTTTCGTCAGCAAGGAAAGTAAAGATAAGTTTTTGAATTTTTCGGGGAAGTATTTGTTTGGATTTTTGAAAAAAAAAAAATTAATTCGTAGCTACATCAGATTCCGAATTGATCTTTAAGTACAATACCCTTTCTCACTCATTAAAATCCTAGTCCTGCCAGTTTTGTTAAAAACACATTCCAAGTATCCTTTTAATAAAAATTTAAATAATTCAGTGTCCAACAAAACTGTTTTAAATAAGTAACTAATATAATTTACACATCACATAACATTTTATAAACAAACCGATTTCACATACTGCTGGCGATAAACTTGAAATATGACTAACCTTATGAGGAATTTCATTTTTTAAAACGTATTCGTATGCCTTATTCAAGATCATATTGTGTGTCTTTCAAGGTGTGCAAAGACGACAATGCTTTATTAATAAAAGATGATTTTAAATTATAGTATTATTATCTTAATTAAATCTTTCTTGAGCGTGGGTGAAAATAAAGAAGAACGAAGAGGATAATTTTCATTTGTTGCGCTTGGAAATTGGTTTACACGTTGGTATTGTCGATGCTGGTCACACTTGAACTAGTTTTCTTTATATCCTAAATTACATTTTTGTTTGCAGTTTTTGAATCAGTTTTGTAACCGAGACAGACACATATGACCACAGACACAAAAAAGGATCAATAGAGAATGTCGTTCACAGCATCGTTTCTTACCAGTTCAATGATCCATTAGAAAATGTAGTGAGTGCGGTAGGGATAAGTAGAAAACACTGGACAAAATTTCAATGGTGTGTTATGCAAAAAAATTACTGTACCGTGCAGCGCCGCTAAAAACTGGAAAGATCGCACGTGATCTGCTAGTAAAATTTGTTGTGAATAAATACCGGTGTTGTCACTTATATTTGTTAATTTTAATATCAGGTTATATCCGATTACATATAACTTATTGAACTACAAATTTATAAAATACTCAGCTGTTCCTTATGAATATAATGTTATTTAATGTTTTCTCCATTTGTTAACACTATGCATGATGCACTAGATTTTTAAACACTGCATGCGTAAGTACGATAGAAAATGATCGTTTTAATAAATAAAATGTTTCGGCATCGCTCTTACGTGTTTTCCTTGCAATTCGCGAGCGCGAACTGGTTTACAGTCCACACCGCGACGCTAAGCGTAATATCCTACACGTTGCAGGTATTTTTGGTCGCGCGCATTTTCTTGATATATTGGTGAACGCAATTTTAATTAATCAAACTACGCCGATATGTGCACAACAGAGCTCTGGTTTAAAATTTAATTTTGGTAGAAATATTTCTTACAATATATATATATATATATATATATATATATATATATATATATATATATATATATATATATATATATAAGGTAAAAAGTGACAGATGTAATACAACGAATATGTATGAATATTGGGCGGGGCATATCGCAAGGATGAATGATAACAGATGACACGCCGCGCCGTATAGTTGAATGGAGGCCTAGAGAACACAACAGATGTAGAGGTATACTACAGACAAGATGGACGGACGACATTAAAAGATTAGCAGGACACGATTGGATGCAAAAAGCAAACAACAAAGCCCATTGGAGACATCTTGGGGAGGCTTACATCCGACTGTGATTGGAATAAGCTAATGATGATGGTGATGATGGTATTATATATGAGAAGCCGGAAAAGTATGGTACAGCCAATTGGCTATTTTCCATCGTTTTGATATAGGTTTCTTTCATGTCTTATCAAAATGAGCTCTTTGGTACTAGCTTAACCCGGCGAGTTCTTTCAGGTTCGCATACCATCATGGTATCTTCATCATGTAATTTTACAAGACGGAGACTCATACACTATAGCAAAATGCATGAATATGTATGGTGCATTGATGTGAAAGAATGACCTATTTAATGAACGATTTGATCAAGCGGATTTAAAATATTCTTATGTTTCTACTTTGCATGTAAAGCAAATATTTACCACATAAAACACAAAAAACAAGAAATATAAGTATAAAATATTTTTAAAAAATCTTACCCAGTTTATTTTTCACTACGATTAAATAAAATTAAAATCCGACTAAAATGCATGTATATACGTAAACTATTTTTACTTTTAGAAACTATTTAAGAGTCTATACTTAGATTTTTCTACGATCCCACGACTTTTATGTTTTTCCAAACATTTATAGGATGGTACAGACGTCTCTTATTTTTATGTTTTGTTATTGGGGTGATATCGACATAGACTATTTTTATAGGTTTACATTAAACGGTGTTTAGGTGTACAGAGTGAGGTATAGTTTTGAAAATATACGCAGGAATTTTTTCTTACGCTTTTTGTTTTCGATGTTATTGAAATGGAAGACTGAAATAGATGAGGTAGGCGTGTGTCCATTCATGGATGATGAACGCTGAATATCGAGAAAGAGATAAAGAAAGCACTGAGTCACATTACACTCATTGTTTATCAATTTTTGACTTGAAATCAAAACTTCGAGAGGAGTAGTCGCTGGCGTATATGTAGAAAACCCCAATTAAAGTTTTAGCATTCCACTAGGGACAATTACAACAATATTCCAGGCAGAAATTCACGCAATAAAAACATATGTTCACTAGAATCTGAGAAGGAAATACCACAACCAAGAAATATACATTTCTATCAGTTAGTCAAGCTGCTTTAAAGGCTTTAGATGTCTATCAGGTCAACTCCAAGATCACGTGTCAACGTGATCTTCAGGAACAGCAGGATTGAACTATTATGGGTTCCAGGACATTCGAGGATAAAAGGTATTGAAACAGCGGACGAATTAGCAAGATTCGGAGCTACCGAATCATACAGGGCTCCAGAACCAGCGATTGCTATACTAAAACAGATGGTAAAAGCGACAATGAACAGATGGTTAGATCAGCAACATTTAGATAGTTAACTCGCAACATGTGGGGACGTAATTGGTGCCCCCCCAAAGAAACAACTGACGTCCTTTGCTTAACAAGAGCCCACAGCAAATTAGTGGTGAGGGTGAGCTCCGGCCACTGTCTCCTGAGGAAACATTTAGAAAAAGCAGGTATCGACAATGGTCCCACGAGATTCAGACTATTTGGTCCAGAGGAGGAGACATCTAAGCACATTCTATATGAATGTTTGGCTTTAACTCGGAACAGACATAAATAGTTGGGAGATCTCCATCGTGGCGATAAATTACCGTAGTTTTGCAAGAAGTAAAACACTACTTAAATTTCCACTAAATTTTTTTATTTTTAACACTATGACATGTTTCGCTATACGACAGCTTCTTCCGATGGTCTGTTACAAAATGAGGATAAAATTACTATAATAAATAGTTGGTTCGCAATTTATGGCAGGTAATAAAATAATTTAATGAAGATAGATTTAGTAATGGTGAATTATTTAAGTCTAATTGTTCATTTATTAAGGAATCTGAATTTTTCAATTTGTTTATTTCTAAAGATTCTAGGTAATTCAGTTTCAGGTCCTTTGAGTAAAGTATGTATATGTATACTCCGGATCTATTGTCTCTATCTATTTTAGGTTTGTTATTTTTTATAAATTTGCCAAGTGTGTTGGATGTTTTAAATGCTGTGTTAATATTTAATTTTCTCAAGAAACTATTTAATTTAGTATTGCATCTACCAGAGTACGTTATTGACTTTACGTGTTTATAAGGGTCTTTATTATTCGGAAAAACTGTACTAATGGCTTTTTTGTAAAGTTTTTTCTTAAGAATATTATCTATTATGGATGGTGAATAGTCATTATTTACTGGTAATTGTTTTATAATATTAAATTCTTTTTGAAAATCGTCTTGGTTTAGAGGAATATTTATTAGTCTGTGAATCATATTATGGAAAACTGCAAGTTTGTGACTTGGTGGAGGATACAAATATTTTTCTCAAAAATTAGAATGGAGTTAAAAGTTCGAAGACACAGAAAGGCTTGTATGCTTGTTTTGTAGATAGTTCCACAAAATAAGCTAGAAATTTCATTTGAATCACTATTAAAATCTTGTAAAAGTGATTATTGATGAATATTGAATAAAATGGTAGAGAAAACTGAAAAAATTATTATTATACTCCTTGACAAGCACTATATACCTTCTACATTTTCAACAATTTTCCGTAAATCGGAGCCGGGCGTCTAAAAATGATCAGCCTGTACACACATAGAAATTGTATATGGTACTTCCTTAAAATTACCGGGTAACTTTTTTGAAACATCAATTAATAAATATCTAAACATTTTTGAACTCGAATTTAAATTATTTATGAACAGCTTAACATTTTTAGAGATTTGATTCACCTATTTCTTACAGTTCTTAACTTTTAAGTTACTGTCAGTTCGACTGGAAGACGAAACTCATTATTTTCTTCGGTTGTTAAGGTACAAGCTTAAATAATGGACGGGCGTAAATTAATTAGGGTTGCTACAAATATCAGTCATAAAGTAATCACGAATTATGAGTAGGTTATCCTTAAAAATCAGACATAATGATAGAACTGGCAACCTTGCATACAACGTTTATTTTGCTGATTTTCTGAGATTTACAGAAATTTATGGTTAATTTCAAATAACTTAAGTATATTGTTAGATATTTGTGTTTAATTTGTATTAATATTTACCTTGGTCTTGGCTCCTTACTCCTCCCTGACTTTTTGGTGGTGGTGGGGGCGGAGGTAAATCGGGCTCTATTTCAAAAAATTATAAAACCTATTGTCAAATATTGAAATAATTAAAAGTTCAGAGATTCAAATCTGGTAAATATTCTGATCGTTGTAGATTTTAAATTTGGTTTATGTGGCGTTTTTTACGTTGGCGTTTTCCGTTTAACAAGGTACAATAGTCACTAAAAATAAATTACTTCACCAAATAAGGGATATATAATTTTATTAGAAACTATTTGAAAATCCTCAAAAATTGTCCGCAAAAAAAGGAAGTGCCGAATAACTACAAATTTGCTTGACCTATTGTGCGTACGCAACATTAGGTAGGGACAAGGTACTGGCTCATCCGCTACGCAAAATTTTGAGGGTTATAAACAGGCAACCTGGTCTCGGCAGGATGGAGATACATCATACACTTCAAACACATACGTGGGTGGATTGATAAGGCTGGTAACTTTCTACGTAATGGCGGGAGATTTTGGTAAGCGGCACGACTATTGGTAAGCGTGATCCTTCAAATAGTTGCGTTCAAAGTTTCGAACAGATCAACGCGCAGTTGTTTGTTGGCGGCTATTGTAGGTGCGACCCAGATCGAAATTGAAAAAATGAGGACTCTGCACCAGCAAATTTCAAAATCGTGTTTGGAAAAGTGGCAGCGTAAACCAAAGGATTTCTGGTGTCATTTTGTGACTACAGGCGAAACGTGGATCCCACATTATGCCCTGGAGATAAAACGGCAGTCAAAACAGTGGGTGTTCGAAAGTAAAAATGCACCGAAAAAATCAATAGCAATTTTATCGGCTGAAAACGTGATGGCAACTGCTTCTTGGGCCTCAGTGACTGGCTTTTAATACGCAACGTTATTAGACGGTTTGTATAGGGAGTTGAAGCAGAAACGACTAAGATTAGCTCGCCAGAAAGTGCTCTTTCCCCAGGACAATGTGCCTGCTTAGACATCGGCCGTTGCACTGGCAGAAATGCACTAGCTGGGCTTCGAAATAGTTCCGCACCCACCCTATTAACTAGATTTGTCCCCAAGTGCCTTTTTTTTTTTTGTTTCCTAACCTTAAAAATCGACTTCAGGAAAGAAATTTTCGTCGAAAATTGGAATCTCGCTGGACCAAATTGTAACGGAGATTGTGTTGAGAAATAAATTTTTATTTTTGGAAAAAAAAATATTTGCCTTGTTTTTTACAAGGCTTTTCAAGTCGCCCTCGTACCTGCCACTCGCTCGACAAATTTTCTCGAATCATTTCACGTCCCAAAGAGTTGACATAAGTTGGCCTCCTCGCTGATTTGAGGCCGATTAATTTTTTTTTTCTGGATATCTCGAAAATAAATAATGCAATAACAACCTTCCCGGACTAATTAAAAGGAAATATCCGACCAGAAATAGCGGGGGCATTGCAACGGAATGCTGAGAACTAATCAATAATTTCAGTGCTTAGAATGGAGTATAACGTAACGTGAACTCTTTTATAGGATACCTTCTATTTATAAGTATCATCTCTTATTGCACGCAGTTAGTATCTCGTCGTCAAAATGTCTGTTACTATAAAAAAATAAAATAAAAAAAGAACTGCAAACAAAATTTTAAGGAGAAATTCCTTTTTACTCGGCGTTCGTACAGCATATATTTGATGAACTTAAAACGACCCCTTGTATGTAATTTTTAGTTGTTGAGCCTTCAGTATATGCCCTTTTTTTAGAATCTTACGTCGTGCATGATGATTTGCCCAACCAAGACGTACCTAGGCGAGTCGTGTTATTTTAGGGTATGCCAAGCACAATGAAGTGTATGTTCATTTTTGACATTGTAGATCGAAAATTGAGTGAATTTAAAAATAATCAAACTGATTTGTACACTCCCCGCGCCTCTGTCTGGTTTGACGAGTAATTGTACGAGTAACACTTAACGAGTCATCCCAAGACGAAACCTTCACCCCTTTTTTATATCTCAGAGGATATCGGCGAGGATGCCGTAATACCCGTCAACGTTGTTCAAGTGCCGAAACATACATTTTTGTATTACACAGCATCTTTTAGACAACGCAGTAGTGCTGCTACGAACGTCATTACAAACAACTACTACCTATGTATGTGGCTACGCTAAATATACTTAAATAAATAAAGTATACCGACCTGCCGGGATTGGCACCCGAGACCTTCAGCACAGCAAGCAAGTTACAACGCCATGGGCCGTCAGGCTGATGGTGAAAAAAAAAACCTTTTTTTTATTGTCTTACGTTTACGAGGCGAAGTGACAAAAGAAGAGATATTTTTTTATGTTTTTTTTACCCTTTCGTTGCAAGGTGAGGAAAAAGAAGATATTTCTTTGATACGTATTCCCTTGTCAAACTGATAAAAATTAAAAATAACATAGACAACAAATATTCAGTGTACTTATACAATAAAAAAAGATAAATAATTACCAGATTTAGGTTTAAAATATGTTGAAAATAAGCGCATGCATTTTTTATTGGTATTTGGGTAATGATGTGTTTTTATATAAGTGTAGAAACTACAAAATAAATAGACAAACATATGTCTGTATTGACAAAGTGTAAAAAAAAACTAAAAAACTATATATATATATATATATATATATATATATATATATATATATATATATATATATATATATATATATATATATATTTATATATATAGATTGAGGTCATGTATGTTAGTGTACGTAAACAAGTGGGTAGGTTTTAAAAAAAGGCTAAAATTGGTAATGCAGGCATTGTATTACAAAATGTAGTGACAACTATAATAATTGAATTGAAGGAAGTTATCAAAGATGGTGTCCCAACAAAAGATAATGCTATACATATGTTTCGACCTTTTGGTCTTCATCAGTAGCATGTAACCCAGTTAAAAATGAGAAACTTGGAAGTTAGAAAACACACAAGTTTACAGAGCCAAAGCCTCATGTCACATTTGTGTCATGAGGCTTTGGCTCTGTGAAAGTCAGGAAGCAGTTATTTTTTTGACAACGAACCAGATCATTACATTTCTGGCATCCATGACGTGTAGTTTTAGGGAGGGTATAATAGCGACCTGACTTAAATCACATATGTGTTTACAGGCCCTACACTTCCAACTCTATTGATGATGTCCAAAAAGTCACACATTTATTGCATTGTTATTTCGTTTGACAGAATCCCTGGTAATTTCCTTCCTTTTCAGTATCAATAGCTGTCAAATTTTATCCATAATTTTGGTTGTTGTACTGGTTAAGGTGCAATGAACTTTTATTAATCTTCCTAGTGTCCAAATATTGCAGATATAGTGTACATTATTTTTTTATGGTGTCTAAAACTCATTAAGGTGTATTAAATCATCCTACTAGTGCACCAAAATCCTCTACAGAGTGCACCAAAAAACCTTGCTCAAAAACACCTTGAAATTGAACTGCCGTCCTCATTGCCCCACCTTTAGTATACCTGGATGAAGACTCGAACCTGGACCTATCGGATTTTCTCTCTCCAACTGATTTGAGTATCGATTGTTGTTGCTGCTTCCTTCTAACGGGCGATGAACTCTTTGGTCTATGTCTGTCCCTCCTCACCAAAGAGGTATCTCTAGACGGGATAGAGGTGTCAGGAGATGAAAGAGAGCGGGTATTATCTTCTGATCGTGGGTACTTGTGAGCGATCCAGTTGGCGGTGAGATATGGGGTAATGTCACGTAGTTCTTTGAGGTTAGGGGATGAAGTGTACATGTGACCCATGAGAGAGATCTGTTCTTCTTGCTCGCGAAGTTTGTCAAATTTTTCTTTCATTTTTTCAACCTAATAAATACGTATAGAACTTTTAAAAGTCATTTTTATATACATTTTTTCTCATCTCTCCATAAAAGTAAGTCATAAGTTAACAAAACTAAAATTATTTTTAATTTTAACGTGGATTTTCAACTGAGTTAGCAACTCCGAAAGTGGCTTTGAACCTTAGAATGTTAAACAACTTTTAAAGTAATATACTAACCTCTCCTACCGGACATCCCAAAATCTCCGCTAGTTCCTCCATACTTTTACTGGCTTCCTTCGCGGTTTTATGTTTAGAAAAACTATACAAACTTGCAATTTTACTTATAATATTGATATGGGGCATATATCTATCTTCCGCCCTCAACCACACTGGAGATACTACGCCTCCTCTTTTGATCCTCGATCTTCCTCTTCCAGAATGAACTGGATACTCATATTTGCGCCTTAAGTCCTCCACATGACCATACTTCCTCAAATCATTTTCACTTTGAGATCTCTTTAACTTCTTCTCACCAAAGAAGTCTTCGAAAAACTCAAATTGTCGTTTCAGTTTCTTCACTTCCCCTTTATTAGCAACAGCTACAGCTTGAGCCTCCTCAAAATAAGGAGAGGCTGAACGACTTCTATTAAGACTATCTATGGAGTTAGCCTCTGAAATCGTACGTATTGGACTGATATCCAAGGCTCTCAAAAAAGGCTTTTTCGTATAGGCATAATCGGCTTTTCTGGTAGCTGATAGAGGAAGGGTGGCAAATCGTACCAGTTCTGATTCTCCAAAGTATTCCTTTAGATTTTGGCAAGATTTGGATTGTATAACTCCCATTTTCTCATCAGTTTCTTTGCTATCATATTGTTCAAACTCAGTAGGGCTTGTAGCTTCCTCGCTATTACTTCTACTATCCTCAGCAGCTTTATAGATGGTTGGAACGTACATAGCTACTTCCTTAGCCTTTTCAAAGTATTCTACTTTTTTCTGAACATCTTTTACATCTATAACAGTTTTGGTTGACTCGTCTGTACTAGCAGACTCTGTCTCACTAACAGAAGTCTGTTTTGGCGGCGACAAAGCGCTAGTTTTCATCAAAGGTCTTTCAGGCTCATCTTTTTTAGGCTTAATGTTGATATTAGCTTCTTCAGTAGCTTTAGCACCTAATACTTCTTTTCCTATTACCAATGGTAGCGCTAACTTATCATCTTTCCGTTTTCTTGCAATTTTTTCCAAAATCTCTCTGCTTATCGTTTGAGAAATCATTTTTTTTCTCATCCTCACTCATCAAATCAGCCTTAGAACTTTCGGAGTTTCTTCTTACACTTAAATGAGAAGCATACCTTCTTCTTTCATCGTCACTTGGCACTTCTACCACATATTCCTTTTCTTCTTTACCAATTTCCGATGTAGGAATCGCCGCTTCATCTCCATAAATCTCTTGTAATTGCTTTTTTAGGTTATTGACTTGTTCCATGGATAAACTGCTCCATATTCTAGAGCCTATTCCATGAGTAAGCAGCCTTTCACTGTCTAATAATTTTTGTCTGGCAGTCTTAACTCTACCTTCCGATTGGCTACGCCTTTCCGACAAAATGCTTGCAAGATTGGTCACAGAAGTGCCTCTCCATAAGGGCTTGTAAGTATCCTTACTGTAAGCAATCTCACGCCTCTTGGCATTCTCTCGGTCACTTTCTTCACGTTGAAGCCTTGCAAATTCTTCCTTGATATTCTCGACTGATTTCTCTTGATTCTTAATCCTCTATCATATTCTCTCTTCCATTTGTATTTTTCAACATCTTTTGGGAGGAAGAGAAACCCCTTTTCCTTTTCGTGGCTCCTCAAGTGATGATATAAATGTTTTAGTTCGTGTTCTGCTTTTTCTCGCATTCGAACCTCCATCCATCTGTCGTAGTCAATGATTTCGTTTTCGCTCTTTTTCCTTGGTCTTAACTGAAACTTTTGTTCCAAGTGACCCATCTTTTCAATATCGCTATAAAAATGATTTAAATCCTTAAATTTGTCGCTTTTCGCTCCTCCAAATACCAAATCTTTTAAATATACTTGGTAGTCCTCACTCCGGAAAGAATCCAATGACGTAGTGCTAGTTTTTAACTCCGGGCAAGTATACAGAGTTAATTCCTGAGGCTTACTCTGCTCATAACTTTGCTGCTGCTTCATTTGCATTATTTTTCTGCACGATGGCGATCTTGGCAATACGGGAGAGGCTGGCGGTGAGGCTACAGTTTTTCTTCGGATTTCTGGCGAAACAGGTCTACTAGTTTCCGTGAAGTACAGTTTAGTTTGTGGGCTAGGACTTCTCCCAATAGTTACTACATTATCCCTACTTTGAGGCTTCAAAATTGGAGATCTTTGCCTCTTGGTTACAACTGGCGAAACTGGTCTGGAAGTCTGCGAAAATACTAGTTTACTGGGAAGGCTTTTGCTTCTTTTTGAAGGACCGGACCCCTCAGTTCTTACATTATCACTGAAAGTGACAGACTTGGGGCTAGCACTTCTGGATCTTATAATGTCCAAACTGATGAACTTTGAGTCACTTACAGGCTTAGTGTGTTTTAAATAGATCTTCATAGCGCCAATACTAGGTTCTGAACAAGATGACCTCCTCCTGGTAAGCTGATTTGTTTTTTCTACTATCCAAGATTTTTTGGGTAGTGTAAAGGAAGCAGAGTGTTCAATGTTTCTGAGAAATAGACTTCGAAAGAAGTGATTTGACCCTATTGATTGTTTAGATTTTGACATTGACAATTGATCTTGAGAGTCTAGTTTTTTAGCTATGTCAGCACCGGTAGCTTTACTTAGGCACTTTTGATCAGATATTGTTTTCGATTTTTGTTTTAGGCTGTCATTAATTTGATCTTTCTTTGACTTATGAGTCTTTTTGTCATCACTTTTTAATTTTTGCTTTGAGCTGGGTGAAGTTCTTTCTGATTTCTTGGAAGTTCTTAAAGAAGTTAAGGATTCCGTAGAAGATTTTATTTTAGATCGTTCTGAACTGGTTGAAGGACATGGACTTTGAACAGTAGTTCTTCTAGTGACTTTAGGAGACAGAGATACTGGTCTCTTTATGGCAGATTTCAAAATATTCTTTCCTTTTTCAGTAAAGCCGACTTTAATAGGAAGGGATGCATTTGTATTTGAATTTTTTGAGGAAGCTAACAGAGCATATGAGTTTTTGTAAGAGGTATTAGAAGAAGATATATTTTTAATACCCTTTTTTACTTCAGTTGGTGATAAAAGTTCTTCAGAACTAGTTTTGGATAATTTAAATTTCGAATCGGTTAGTTTGGGTAGAGTGAGATCAAATTTTCTCTTCTCCGTTCCGAAAGTTCTTACAGGAGTAGACGTCCGGGAACTTAAACTTTCAGTAGAGCTCTTCTTACTTATAATACTTCCCGTAGAGCCGCTTTTGTAAAGGCTTCCGGAAGTGGGATTCTTGGATTTGTCAGTTGACAGTCTGGTGCTGCTTTGAACTCTACGAATCGAGCTTTTGGGATCTCTAGATGTAGTTAGAGTAGAAGTTATCTTAGATTTCATTTCTGGAGAGGCACTAACCTTTTTTACTACACTCAATTTTGAGTTATCTCCTTTTCTTTTGGAAACTGGTGATAATTTACAGGTTAGTTTATCTTTTAAATAGTTAATTTTAGTTTTATCCACACTTGGCCCTGATGTGAAACAGGTTTCATGCCTCTTGTACAACGGGCTCTTTTCCGTTTTAACTTTCATAGTGCTGATTAGCCTCAAAGTGGTATTGTTCCTAGAGGACTTCCTCTTCGGAGGAGAAGGGGGAGGGGTAGTCGGTATTGGAGGGGGCGTGGGTATTTTCCCGACACTAGCAGAAGATGGAGCTGTTCGCTTATAGCTGGCGAATGTTTTAGGCATGTTGTGATGAACTGAGGCAGGATAGCAAAAGTATTGCTGTTGAGGTAAGACAGTTTCTTTTGGAGGAGGAATGATGCTCTTATGAATTCGAATTTTTGTAAGGGTTGGAGAGATTGGGAAGAACTCCACTAGGTCCGTTTCTGTGGAAGTTTTAAAGTTTCAAATTAGTATATATTTTTTTTTGGTTAAGTTAGTGTTGTGCACTTGGTGTTCTGTAAGGATAAAATTATAGGTCTATTTTTAATAGTACTAACTGTGTGTAAATAGGTGATATGTTATATATTTTATGTAGATTATAAAAAAAATTAAACTTGTTTAAATCAACATTTAGTTGTTATGCAACATGTTATTAAATACAAAATACCAGAAGGAAACAATACAAACCTTTAGAGCCCACCACCTTAGTACAGGGTTGAGTCAGAAGCTAAAACTACATGCAAGTGTTAGAAAATTTTATTTTAGTAATAGTTTATTTAATAATAACACAATCTGTTTGGGTAAAAAACGAGTCGTTTCTTTAGTTTCGACTAAATGTACCGATCAGATCGATCGATACAGGTTACACGAATTCGTTAATATTTTAGATTTATTGTTATATTACCAAATTTGTCTACGAAGAAATACAAAGAAGAAACTTTTTTTTTTATAATTAAATCTATCTTACCCTTTGGTCGCTCCGGAGCAGGTTTCCTCAACCCTTGAAACGGTACATCCCCTCCTTTTTGAATCACTTTGTAGGCCTGTTTTTGTTCTTTTGGGCTTAGTTGATTCGCTGTTTCTTCTTTTCTTTTGAAGATTAATGTCGAATCGCTTTCATAGCCTGATTCTTTTAATGCTCTAAAATTGATATTAATATCAATTATTATGTCAGAGGTAATATTGGGTTGTAAAAAAAGTATCGGTAAATGAAAATTTAAACAATTTTTATATGAAGATAAATAGATCAAGTATACGCCGTTCGATCGATGACCTTTTGCCATTTTTTTTTTGGTGGAACAGTTGTCTTGTCACTGCCGAACTTCCGGGATTTCTGAGGGTGCAAGGTCTGGGTTGCATGGTGGATGCATTCAAACTCCCTTAATTTTTACTAGGTTGCTAAAGATATGTGTGGTCTGGCGTTGTCATTAGGGGACTTTTTTTTTAATGGGCATAGCACACGTTGTGCAGGGAAATTCCTAAAGCGTAACAGGAGCGACACGTGTGCAGAAAAAAGCGATTCACGTTGATCTTGAATCGCTGTAAATTGTACTGAGTAGGAAACACAGTTCTGGGAATGATTTATTCTAAAGGGATGAGGTTCTCCGTATAAAAGACTGCTTTAACAGGTTTGTACGGGGAGTGATAAGCTGATGTGAGGTATTAGCACGACTTGTATTCCTAGCATGCACGCTCGGGAAGGAATCAAGTCATCAACCGTACTTCGATGTTCCAAGGAATGAAAGTTGATTGTGAATTCTCCAGTCAGGCGAACAGCTCTCTTTTGAATAAAATCCAATAAATAGAGTGTATGTTTGGGGATCAGAGCCCCAAACATTGGGGCAGTATCCCATCGTTGATGAATTTACGCTTTCTACAGAATTAAAAGTTATTGTGGAGTGTCAAGCATGCAAGATGTTCATGCCAAGACATATTTCCTCCTAAGTTAACGCAAAACAAGTTGAGTTACGATGCTATAGGAATGGAGTGTCTCTATATAACTATGTCGGATTCGGTAACAATAACTTTTTTAGAAAAAACTGCCGCCTGGGTTTTTCTAGAGTTAAATTCTACTTTGTTACTATCAGCTCAAGAAATAATTTCTTGCTGATTTTTCTTGAGTTAAACGATTTCCTGTTATCTGTAGTTATTCGCATGAGTAGCTATTGTTCGAGAAATAAGCTTGCTCTCACCTGCAAAGCTGTAGATTGGACTCATGGTGGTTTTTAGCAAATCGTCGATGTCAAGGGGTAAGAGTAGGGTTGCCACCCGTACTTTATTATAAAGTATTGTACGTTATTTCGGGTAATTATACTCTATACTTTATAAAAACAATAAAGTACGGGAAAATACTTTATTTCGCACAATTTAATTTTTCTAGAATTCATTTTACATAATTCATTAACAAAAAAAGTTCATAGTAATTTTGTGTATATCAAATAACGGATTAGCTGAGTGACTTAACTGGAGTTGTCCCTGCAAGAGATTGAGCCTCGAGTTTCTTACATTTTCACTCTACTACACAAAGTATTGTAAAAAGATTACGCGGTATACTTTCCGAAGAAACACGAGGTTCAATCTCTTGCTGGGGTACCTGCACTCGTTTTTAAACGCAACCTAACCTTAAATTTTAACGGTGTCAATGGTGAGATTTCTTGTTTGTGTTTATTTTGTGTAAGGTGGATTGAGTGCAATAAAAATACGATTATTCGGTTGTATAGCTTTATGTAATATTAAGTCGTGGATAAAGATAACCTTAGTAAACAAAGTACTACTTGTACACCTACAAAACGTAATCTTAATAGTGAAATGAATCAAATAGATAGTGAATATATTACACCGAAAAAATGCGCCAAAAAGACTGATTCAATGAAACAGAAAACCAAACGATTGTAGAAGTATAAAAATCAGTGGGAAAGCGATCATGGTACTTGGTTAACTAATGATCCACAAAAGGAATATAATGAAAAATGCAAATTGTGTGGAGTTACATTTACAATTGCTTCAGCTGGAATAGGACAGGTGAATGGAAAAATCTTGGTGATTTTTTAAAATCGCGACTCCGCCTATTTTTTGCCATAAAAAATTGAAAAATAAATATTTTTGAATTTTTTTTTTAATCTATTTTATTTGTCGGCGCATTTAAGAATATATACAGGTAGATTGATGAAAATAATTATTTCATTGTGATTTCTTGACTTTTTATTAACAAAAATAGTAATTTTTGAAGTTCTCTGTGACTATTTAATCGCAAGATGTTTTCTGAACATCAGTATGTTTTTTTTTACAAGTTCATAAAATATACGACAATATAAAAAAGATTTTAAAATTACTTAATTTCTAGATTAAATTTTTTTTTTTTAATTTAGGTTTTGATAAATTTTTAATTACTTTGTACCTTATTTTCACGAATTTTGTGTTTAATTATGAAAATAGATCAATACATACGCTTGCAATTAATTTGTGCGAAAAGTTAAGTTAATAAAAAAAATTTTTTTTCAACTGATGTCCAGAAAAAATCCTGTGATTAAATATTCCGAGAAATTTCAAAAATTAAAATTTTTGCTACTAAAAAGTTAAATAATCGCGATGAATTATTTGTTTTCATGAATCGATTTGTTTATATTCTCAAATATCACCAAAATGTAGAATGAATTTGAAAAAAATAATTCGATGATAATTTAATATTTCGATTTTTTATGACCAAAAATAGGTGGAGCCGCGATTCTAAACAATTATTTAAATCTTTTGTACCTGTGTGAGTATGTATGTTTGTGGTTTGTTATAACAACCATTTCTGGTTATGATGGTGACTGATGGACAGTGGTGGTGGGTGAGGTGAAGGGTTTATTCTTATTATTTTCAGGTTAAACAACACTTGGAGATGAAACAACATAAATCAAAATCAGAAATGAAAAGAACATCTGGACTACTTGAGAAATTTCTTGACTCTGCTTCTGCTTCCACGTTATCTAAAACTTCCAGTTATGAAGAAAATTTTACTGCAGCTGAACTAGCCTTAACATATCATACTATAAAACATAATTTGTCTTACAACAGTATGGATTGTACTATAAAATTGAATAAAACTATTTATGTCAATTCAAATACAAGTTCAGAAATTTGTCTAGCTAGAACTAAAATGGAAGCTTTAGTTACCGAGGTTCTAGGGCCATATGCAATACAAAATGTAATAGATGAAATAAATACAGATAATTTATTTTACTGCTTACGAACTGATGCCTCTAACAAAAAAAACTTAAAATGGTTTCCATTAGTGGTGCAATATTTTACAGCCAAAGATGGTATTCAAAATAAGTTATTCGACTTTTACGAAAATAGTAACGAGTCTGCTGATGGCATGTTTCAAGCAATTCAAAAGTCAATGGAACAATATAAATTATCTTTTCGTAATCTTTCTGGGCTAAGCGCTGACAACACAAAACGCTAATTTTGGAGTTAACCATTCTTTATTTACAAATATGAGAAATTTCTTACCGGATTTAATTAAGGGAAATTGTCATGCACACATAGTGCATAATTGCATAAAAAATGCCATGAATTTTTTATTGTATGACGTAGAAAAAGTAATTTTGAAAATTTATGCTCATTTTTCTCAGTCTGCTGTATGAAGAGAAGAGTTGAAAAAATTTATAGAATTGGCTAAAGGAGAATTTCATGAAGTCAAACGTCATGTGGGAACAAGATGGCTCTCTGTTTTACCCTGTATAGATATAATATTATTAAATTGGAAAGCCATTAGAAGTTATTTTGTAAGCTTAGGAGAAAACTGTTCAGAGATTTTGCAAAATTTATTGATGCTCAACACTGACAATGACTTGAATGATATTTACTTGCATTTTTGTAGCCATATTTTACATCTGTTTAATAAAACTGTAAAATATCTAGAAGGTGATAGCATAACAATTTTGTACGTGTATAATATTATGAATAATCTTAAAGACGCACTTATATAAAGAAAACAAAATCCCTTTTTTGGATATGAAACAGGCAAAAAAATTAGACTGTTGTCTTCACCTGAACTGACTAGTAAAATTCACACAAATTTTTTATTATTTATTGACAAAGCCTTAGAGTACCTTAATAAGGGATTTGATTTTAGTGACACAAACTGGTTATTTACACTCAGCAATATAAATTTAAATAACCGGTCCAGTGCAAGTTGAACTTGCGCAATTAGTGTTCCGTACGTTGATTGCTTTTAAAATAAAAAATTTTGTTACGGAGGTATAAAATGATCAGTGCCTTCACAAAACACACCCCAAATAAGTTTTCAACAAAGTTTGTTTCCAGTCTTTACTGAAATCTGATGACCTTGAAATTTTTATTTTTTTATATACCGGATAAATTATTAAAGGTAATGCACTCGTGATAATTTTCGTTCAATCTACACCCCGTAGAGAATATTCCAGAGTTTTTTCAAAATTTTTTGATAAGTACTTTTCGAGATAACGCGGGTGGACAGCGATTTTTCGCGATTTTTTTAAAATAATACAAAAAAAGTGCGCCCCAGTATTACATTATATATATATTTTTTTACTCGTGTTTTCACAAGCTTTCATTTGACACCATACTCGATGACCTACTAAAATTTTTTTTTTTTACTTCTGATTTCACCCCCCCAAAACTAACCCCTTAAGTCAAAATTTAACTTTCAAAACTACATGGCTCTGATGAGGCCATCAATTCCTATATTACTACCAAATTTTAACTTTCTATGACAAATAGATTCGGAGAAAATCGGGTGTGACAGATGGACAGACAGACGTACAGACACCAAAGTGATCTTATAAGTGTTCCGTACGGAACACTAAAAGCAATGTCGAATTTGACCATTTCGTTAATATAGTCGAAAATTTAAAGCTACAAAAACTCGATATAAATATGGATGCTCTTTATGAAGAAGTTTTATTATTAAACAAATTATATAATCAAATATATGGTTCTAAAGATTTTGCAGAATTATCTACTCCTCAAAAATGGCAGAAAATATTTAATAAGACCGATGCTGATTTTCATAATTTGTACAAGTTAATTTCATTTCTACTTTCGATTCCCGCCACTTCAGCATTTACGGAGATCTTAACTTGAATATAGAGTGTAAAAATGCTGTGAAGTTGTTTAGTAGTGACGATTTTTAAAAATTGTTAAAAGTAATAAAAAATATGTTTTCAAACAAAATAAAAAAGTAAAATAAATAATACTTTATTTTGATACGATGTACTTTTTTTATAATCAATGTACTTTATTTATAATCAATGTACTTTATTTTCTCAAATACAGGTGGCAATCCTAGGAAAGAGAGTCTGAGACAGCATGGAGCCTTGGGGCATACCGGGGTTAATACCGAGGGTATTAGAAAAAAACTTATGAACTGCCACTCGTAAAAGGCACTCTCTGAGAAAACACGAAATTCATAAACAAGACCTTTCCACCTTACCACCTGTGACGTAAAAGGATGTTTAATGTGTACATGGATATTAGCCGATTGCAAAATAGAATATGGAATTTTAATTTGAAGTCAACGTATAGAAGAAAAATGCTTACTGGTTTATAAAGCTCTTTGGTTTGTGTAATGGCACCTTGCTCTGTTGCTCCAGATGCTAAAATAAAAATAATAAAATTTTAGAATACATGTGTAATATTATAAGCTGGTAGAACAGCAGCACGGTTAGTGTTCTTGGGAAACATTTAGTAATTTTTGTCCATCTCCAAAACCCATGCGGAGAACATGCTTCAAATTGTGCTAGAAGTGTAGAAAATCTATAGGATCAATATCACAATAATATTTATGTAAGGGTGTGTCTTTGTAGAAGCGCTGAAAAATATATGGACATTTTTAAAACCGTGCTCATAATCTAAAATTCGATCTGAAGATAGGTGCGGCCCCATCGAATTAGTGCTCATTTCGTTCTTTACAACGCCACCTGGCTGATTTTCATTTCAAGTCAATTGAATAGGCCGAAAAAGCGTCAATGAATTCATAGTATCGAAACAAACATCATTTTTACAATTTTCGGCTGATGCTGATGGGCGTAGCACATGTGCGGCTGAAAAATTCCTAAAACGCTACAGAGACGCGTATGCGGAAAAAGCGATTCACGTAGGTCTTGAATCGTTGTAAATTAGACTCGGTGGGAAAGACAGTCCTGTGTGAATCATTCAAAAGGAATGGGGTTTTCCATATCAAAGACTATTTGAAAAGCTTTGTACGAGAAGTGAAAAGCTGAGCCTCATATAGATGTGAAGCTTAGCGCGGCGTGTATTCTTAGCATGCTCCGCCCTGGAAGGGGGAGCGGGCTACATCCATCGAACACTTTCCATAGAAATACTTGTAGATTACCAGGTGTACAAGTATGAAATGCGAATTTTTTTTCTAAAAAAACATGTTAAATTCGGAAGAATGATAAAAAGTGCTCATAATAGACCACGCCCCCCCAACCAAACACAGAGCATCGTCTTTCTGCCAAAGCGATTTGGTCTTGCGGTCGATGTGAATGGTGCGCCTGGGTCTACCCATGATTTTTTGCGCTTGGGATTTTCAAAAAAAATCCACTTTTCATCCCCTGTAACTAGACGATGCAAAAACGACTTCCTTTTGTACCCAGCGAGCAAAATGTCACACGTCATTTTGCGCTTTACCATTTGCCTGTCGTTCAATTCATGTGGTACCCATCTACCGGTCTTCTGAATCTTTCCCATCTCTCGTAGCGGATTGGAAACAGCTTGTTGATTAACGCCCAATTGCTCGTCGAGCTGTTTTTGTGTTTGCGAATCATCTTCGTCCAACAATGCTTGCAATTCTACTTCTTCGTATTTTTTTGGCAGTTTTTCACGTTCCTTGTCTGCAACATCGAAGTCACCACTTTTGAAACGCCGAAACCATCGTTCACACGTATCGTGCGATGAAGCATGTTCACCATAAGCTTCTCGAAGTAATCGGTATGATTCAATAGCAGTTTTCTTCAAATGAAAACAAAAAATTAATGCTGTTCGCGAATTCTCTTTGTTCGGTATAAATCTCGACATATTGAACACAACAACACAACACTATGCACACACTTTTTCAATTTATCACTCGTGCGCGTCTGACACTTGTTGATGACACAAGAAAATGGAGCAGTGTCAAATCTTTATAGCACAAACTGCATTGGTGCACCATCTGTTGTCTGAAATCAGCATTTCATACTTGTACACCTGGTAGGCTCAAGTCGCCAACCGTTCTTCGCTATTCTAAGGTATCAAGATTGCAGGTGAGTTCTAGATCTCCACTCAGGCTTACATTTCTCTTCTGTAGCAAGAGCAAAGCCCCAAACATGGGAGGAACGTCTCAAAGATAGGAGCAGTATTCCATCTTTGGTCGAATTTGAGCTTTGCGCAGAATTAATAGTTGTAGAGTGCGAACCTTTCCAGTTCGAAATAATGTTCCTAGTTTTTGAGAAGCTCCCTTTACTAAGCATGTAACATGTCAATGCCAAGATATACCATGTGCGATAGTAAAGTAATGAGATGTGATAAAAAAAATTATTTATATTTTTAGTCAGCTGTAGTGTGATCTCCTTCAAATGCTTCTGCTTATATACACCTATCTCAATGCGCCAGCCACTGCTGGTGACTTTTCTGGAACTCTTCTTCTGGAATGTTGTCTAAGACTCTTGTCACAGCATTTTAGACATCTTTTGTTGTTTGAAAATGGTGTCCCTTGACTACAAGTTACTTTTGGAAATAAAAAAAAGTCACAAAAGGCGAGATTCGGTGAATAAGGTGGCTGTGGTAATACTGAAGTGCGTTTTGAGGTTAAAAATTGCTATACAGACAATGCAGAATGACATGGCGCATTATCGTGATGAAGAATCCACGTATCAGCAATGTTTAAACGGACACGGAGGACTCGTTTTCGAAATCTTTCTAGAAATACTGATTAACTATTTGTCCATGAGGCGCCCATTCTTTATGAACAATGCCTTTGGGATGGAAAAAGCAGACAAGCATGCATTTCACTTTTGACTTCGACATAAGCTTACCGTAAGTTGTCGTCGCATTCTCACCGAATTTAACACAAAAAGAAATGGCGTACCGTTGCGTAATTGTTCGCGATTCTATTTCCGTGAGGAGAGACAAAAACACGTAATCTCTTATTAAACTACTGCTCAAGACTGAGAGGTTGCACGGATGTATCGCTTGGACTATTAGTGACGTCAGGATTAAGGTCAAAGATGGAGTGTCTATGAAGGTTGCACGTTAGCCACGTTTCGCTCAAAAAAATCAGTCTCATTACTTTATTGTCGCACCTCGTATTTGCTCCCATATTAATGCTCAGGAAATTGAGTGGCGATGCTAGGGGAATATAGTATCCCGACATAACTATCTCGAGTTCAGCAACGTTAACTTTTTTAGAAAAAACTGCCGCGGGGGATTTTGTAGCATTAAAATCTACTTGGTTATTGTCATCCCAAGATAGAATTTCTTTCAGGTCTTTGTTTTGAAGAACTTTCTGCTGTCTCCGGAAACTTGCATGAGTAGTCGATGTCTGAGCGTTTAAAGTGAATGAAGAAATAAGCGGACAGTCATCTGCAAAGCTATAGATTGGATTCTTGGTACTTTCCAGCGGATCGTACACGCATCTCTTCATAATTAGATATTTATCAATAAGTAATACAACATCCATTATATTTTTCAGAGCTTTAATTTTTCGTGTTCTTTGGTTCTAACGCTGCAGCGGACAACATGAAAAATGCTATTACTTTGTCTTAGAAGTAATATGGGTTCTTACTGATATGACACTCATAATCTCCACTGATATCGTTCTCAGAAACAAGCAAATACAAAAAATGTGTACATACAGGGTTCTAGTAATGAAAACCGGGTATATCTAAAATCAACAATCATATAAAGGGTCTTCCATTTGGGACTTGACAACTTTGAAATTTCACTGTGAACGCACCCTTAAGCCAATCGCCGAACTGTCAACGTCACAACATTCAGTAAAATCAACATTTTCATCATGGCGAAGTACACGAACGAACAACGTTTGCAAATAATTAAAATTTACTACCAAAATTTGGAGTCGGTGACTGCAACTTTAAGAGCGTTAACGCCAATTTTTGGTCGTAATTCTCGTCCCCAGTAGACAAGCAATTCATAGTCTAGTGAAAAAAATTTGAGTTAACATATTCGCTGCTGGATGTTCCCGTGCCAG
The DNA here is from genome assembly GCA_019049505.1 of Pachyrhynchus sulphureomaculatus. Classification (NCBI taxonomy): domain Eukaryota; kingdom Metazoa; phylum Arthropoda; class Insecta; order Coleoptera; family Curculionidae; genus Pachyrhynchus; species Pachyrhynchus sulphureomaculatus. The sequence goes on along the minus strand of CM032452.1, from coordinate 112,587,402 downwards.
TGAGACAACGGGTTGGTCGAAGTGGCCAGAATATTGCTGCCGTTCAAGCGTCCATCTCAAACGAACCAAAACAGTCGATTTCACGGCGTTCTCAAGAATTGGGCATCGCTCAGACCACACTATGGCGAATTTTGCGAAAGGATCTTGGCCTGCACCCTTGTAAGTTAAAGTTAACTCAAGAACTAAAGCCACTCGATCATATGAAGCGACGTACATTCTCGAATTGGGCTCTAGAAATGTTGGAAGAAGATGACCAATTTCATCGCAAAATCATCTTTAGTGATGAAACGCATTTTTGGATAAACGGCTTCGTCAACAAACAGAATATGCGTTATTGGTCAGGTGAAAACCCTCATGTCCTTGAAGAAACATCACTTCATCCACAAAAAATTACTGTTTGGTGCGGTTTTCATGCCGGTGGTGTCATTTTCGTTGATGGAAATAACCGTCACGTTACAGTCAATGGAGATCGCTACAGAGGCATGTTGTAACGTTATTTCTTTGATCAATTGCATGGGCTAGACATTAATGATATGTGGTTTCAACAAGACGGTGCCACAAGCCACACAGCGGGTGTAACAATCGACTTACTGCAATCTAAATTCGGTGAACGTGTTATATCGAGAAATGGTCCCGTCGAATGGCCGCCTAGATCGTGTGATTTAACACCTCTAGACTTCTTTTTATGGGGGTACGTTAAATCATTGGTCTATGCTAACAAGCCTGCGTCGTTAGAGGAGCTCAGAGCCAATATTGAAAGAGAGATAGCGGCCGTTTCCGTCGAAATGTGTGGCCGAGTCATCGAAAATTGGGTTCAACGAATCGACCGCTGCAAACGTGCCCATGGTGGACATGTGTATGAAGTCGAATTCCATACATAAATGTTTTGATTGTACTTCAAGCCGATAGTAAAATTTTCGAAATGTCTCAAATGAGTTGCGTTTTATTTAAAAAAAAAGTTGTCAAGTCCTTAATGGAAGACCCGATAATTAGTTATTAAAAGCAAAAAATACATAGGAACGGAATGAACAAATTCCAAAAATACTTGTTGATTTTTATTTGAGAAAAACAATTTTATTATTTTAGTTGTTCTTTTGATTTAGGACCCCGTATATACAAAACTTATCGGCCAGTCATATATGTTACGCACAAATTCATTACCGACGTAATTGTACAAATATCGGTCAGTCAATAAGTTTTGAAAGCGACACCTATGGAGCCTCACTTGAACCAATTATTGAACACCATTTTGAAACTTCATCTGTCATATGAACACACCCTAAATTTCAAGTCGATCTGTCAAGGCATTCATTGTTTATCAGCTGGTTAAAGTAGACGTGTTTGAGCATTTTTTAAAAATGGAAAAAATCGAATATCGTGCAGTGATAAAATTCGGGGGTTTGGGAGGTACATCGGCAGCTGAAACCCATGCAAAGTTAGTGAAAATGTTAAAGGAGTCTGCTTCTTTATTTCCAAATGTTCATAGATTGACTCTAGAGTGTAAACGTGGTCGTACAAGCGTCAATGATGATCCACGTTTAGGACGTCCTAAAACTGCAACAACTGCATAAACTGTTTTGCAAGTACAAGATATGGTAATGGAGGACCATTGATTAACCATGTATGATTTAGCTGAGGTTATACGCATCTCAGGTGGATATAAGAAAGTTATTCACAAGATGGGTGCAGCATTTGCTAACATCGTAACAAAAACGCACTCGACAAAACTTTCTAAATAACGTTGGGCTCGTTTTACAAATAATAAAACTGATTTTTTTGCGTCGATTTGTAACTATGGATGAGACTTGGGTTTACCAGTATGATCTTGCACTGCGACGACAAACCGCACAGTGGACTGAGTCCGGTTGTTAAGCTCCGAAATAGTCAAAGTCGTGCAAAAAAATCATGGCATCAATTTTCTAAGATACAAAAGGAATTTTGTTAATAAATTACCTTCCAACCGGTAAAACAATCACAGGAGAGTATTATTGCAACCTTTTGGACCAGCTGGATTAGAAAATTCGTGAGAAAAGGTTCGGTTTGCAGAAGAAAAAATCATCTTTCATCGTGACAATGCACCTGCTCAGAGAGATGCTTTGGCAATGGCAAAACTGGTCGGATTAAGTTACGAATTGTTGGCACATCCACCCTACTTGCTAGATCTGGCTCCGTCTGACTTCCATCTATTCCCAAACCTCAAAAGAGTTCTACGTTGGAAGCGTTTTTCAACAAATGATGAGGTGAGAGCATCCGTAGATGGGTATTTTAAAGGTCCTCCAAAAAACCACTTTAGAGATGCGGTAAATGAATTGGAAAATCACGTATTTCGACTCATCTTGTTTCATTTCCGCTTTCAAAACTTATTGATTGACCATACTGACGTAATGTTCTAAGTAAACCAATACCGTTTGTGCAGACGATCTAATAGTAAAAGCTCGTAATTAATTCAAGCTGACCCGATAATTTGATCTGAGCACACCAAGTGCACAATGCCCAGCTCAACTAAGCATTTATGACTGGCCCAAGGGGGAAAATCATGGAGGAGAACATGATACAAAATATGTTAACACATGCTTTTGCTCAGCTTACAGATTCAGTTATTGCCCTTGCAAACGTGACGTCAGAAGTTGGTAGTGTCGAGTGTTCGTCTAACCACTTTAACGAATAAAAATAACTCGTGTTAGTCACAAAAAATATGAACCTGGGAGATGGTTAGTGATAGTAGGAAATTATTATTGAACATATTTCTGTTACAGGAGATGACTAATCTAAAGCGATTTAGTATCACGATTAATTAACTTTGTTAATAACGCACCAATCTCAGTGTATCTTTATATACTACCCTCTAATACTTTGAAAGTAGTGACTAATGTCAATTGAAAAAATTATTTTTTTTACACTATTCTTTTCAAAACTATGTTCAGAGCCTCTTAAAGAAAAAAATAAAGAGCAGAAAAGTAACTATATGGAAATCATGGGGAGAAAAAAAGAAGTACTGGCAGACCTTAATAACGTTGGTACGACGATATTAAAAAATAGACGGGGCTCAGTGGGCATCAACTTGCTCAAAGCAGAGATATATGGAAATACATGAAAGAGGCTTATATCCTAGAAGAAGGTGTATATATATATATATATATATATATATATATATATATATATATATATATATATATATATATGTATATAAAGGGTGTTTTTTATAGAGGTATAAAACTTTAAGTTGGCACCACTTTTTAACTGGCGGCCATTTTGTCAGCTGTCAAGTGATTTATGTTTAGTTTGGTTTGGCATTTCACCATGAATAGACTGACGCCTGAACAACGCTTCCAAATTGTGCAAATTTATTTTGAAAATCATGGTTCTGTTCGAAATACGTATCGCGCACTACATCCATTTTACGGTCAACATAATCGTCCATCAGAGCAATTAATTCGATTAACTATGGAACGTTTTCGCACCACGTTTACTCTAAATGATAATACGCATCCACAGAGACGTCGTACAGTGCGTACAGAAGAAGTCATTGCTGCTGTAGAGCGTAGCGTAGAGGAAGACCCGAATCAGTCTATCCGCCATCGTGCACAGGAATTGGATATGTATCCATCCACTTTATGGAAGATTTTGCGGAAAGATCTTGGTTTGCGTGCTTACAAAATCCAACTCGTGCAACAATTGAAGCCACACGATCACCTAGCAAGGCGTAGATTCGGTGAATGGGCCCAAACCAAGATTGCCGTTGATCCCGATTTTCATAAGCGAATTTTGTTTAGCGATGAAGCTAACTTTTGTTTGAATGGATACGTCAATAAACAAAACTGCCGTATTTGGAGTGATGATAATCCTCAAGTGTATGTTGAGACACCGTTACATCCAGAAAAACTGACTGTTTGGTGTGCTTTATGGGCTGGTGGAATCATTGGTCCGTACTTCTTTAAAAACGATGCTGGTCAGAACGTTACAGTCAATGGTGACCGCTATAGAGCCATGATTACTGACTTTTTCGTTCATCAATTGAACAACCATGATGTGCAGGAGCTGTGGTTTCAACAAGACGGCGCAACATGTCACACAGCTCGTGCCACAATTGATTTATTGAAGGAAACGTTTGGTAACCGCATAGTTTCACGTTTCGGGCCCGTGAATTGGCCTCCAAGATCGTGCGATTTAACGCCGCTAGACTATTTTCTGTGGGGGATATGTGAAGTCGCTAGTCTACGCCGATAAGTCCGAAACGATTGACCACTTGGAGGACAACATTCGCCGCGTTATTGCCGATATAACGGCCACAAATGTTGGAAAAAGTCATAGAAAATTGGACCTCCAGATTAGACTACGTTCGAGCCAGCCGTGTCGGTCATATGCCAGAAGTCATATTTAAATTATAATGCCAGAAGATTATCTTTCGAATAAAGTAAATTTCATGTCAATTTAAAAAATTCATCTTTGTTTTATTCCATTTCAAAGTTCTATACCTCTATAAAAAACCCTTATATATATATATATATATATATATATATATATATATATATATATATATATAATGTATATATATATATATATATATATATATATATATATATATATATATATATATATATATATATATATATGTAGCACTATGTTCTTCGTTGTCTCTTATTTCTCACTGCACTTATGTTTGTTTCTCTGATTTGGCACATCAAATAAAGAACCCAAAACAATGAATCCTATTAGAAAATAAAAAGCACAAATTCTTGGAAGTCAACAATGGCTGACTTGCTTTATTCTTGTAATTATTTTAGGTGTATTTTTGCTTAAAAATGTCAACAAGTATGAATTACATTTAGAAAAACGTATGAAATTATCGTTTCTTTTTCAAAGTGGAAAAAATAAATCAAACGCAGCAAGAATATTGAAATATCCACACGTGACAGTGAGATATACTATAAATCGTTATAAAAAGGTAAAACTCACATAAACAAGACGGGCAGTTGTTACATGCTTCTTTGAAATATTGTAAAGAGTCGGCTTCTGAGCTATGTGCTGATTTTTCATTGGAGACATTGGAAAGAAAATTTCTGCTCGAACAGTGAGAAGGCTCAAAGTTAGTCTCTGAATATATTAATAAAATAATAAGCGGGATGCCGAACATTTGTGAAGCAGTAATTCACAATAAAGGTGGTCATTTTGCATAAGTAAAATTTAGTGCAAGTACTTTTTCATGAGTATATTTATGATTGATAGTATCTACAATATTGAAAACCTTTTTTATTTTGTATTTTGAGCTTTAGTTAAAATATCTTAGTGCATCCAAACTTTTGGACCGTAACGTTTAGCTTTCAAGTATATGACGAGTGAAAATACGATTCATTTTAGGGTTTCGCACCTCAAAAGTGAAAATAATTTTCTCAAGAACTACGTAAACTATCAAAGTTTCGAACAGCTGATTATGCAAGTATTTAACAACAGAACAAAAATTTGTTCAATAATTTCGGATACGTGGTTAAGTAGTTTTGCAGATAAAAAAGTAGTGACGAAAAAAGTTTTTTTTAAAGGTGTTTGTGTTAGAAAAATGAAAAAATGGTCGTACCCCGTCAAAAATATCCATAACTTCGTCCCACCACTAAAAGGAAACAAAGACAGTTACAATTAATAATGTACTTAACTAAAATGCCCTAATTATCTCAATAATATCACCAACTTTAGTTTCATTAAATTATTATTACAAATTTTCATCTTTTTTTGTATGGGTCTAGCACACGAGCTGCAGGGAAGTTCCTAAAGCGCTTTAGGAGCGGCACGTGTGTGGAAAAAGCGATTCATCTTGTTCTTGAATCGCTGTAAATTGTACTCGGTTGGAAAGACAGCCCTGGGCAAGTTATTCCAAAGGGATGATGTTCTCCATATAAAAGACTGCCTGAAAAGCGTTGTACGCGGAGTAAGAAGCTGAACCTCATACGGATCTGAAGCATTAGCGCGACGTGTATTTCTAACACTTTCCATGAAAATACTTGTAGAACAGACTCAAGTCGCCAACCGTTCATCGATGTTCCAGCGAATCAAGGCGCCGGTCAGTTCCGGGTCTCCAATCAGACGAACAGCTCTTCTCTGAACAGAATCCAACAAATGCAGTGTGTGTGTTTGGGAGCGGAGCCACAAACATGGGAGCAGTATTCCATAGTTGGTCGAATTTGTGCTTTGTAAAAAATTAATAGTTGTTGGGGAGTGTAAAGCTCTCTGGTTCGAAATAATATTCCCAACTTTTGAGAAGCTCTCTTTGATATGCCTGCAACATGTTCATGCCAGAACATATTTGCTCCTAAATTAACGCCCAACAAATGGAGTGCCCCGACATAATTATGTCGGGTTCAGCAACGTTAATTTTTTTAGAAAAAACTGCCGCCTGGGTTTTTAAATCTTGATTGTTGTTGATTACTTACTTATTCTGTCCATTTACATGTAGTGAAAAGTCCAGAGATTTTCCGAGAGATGGCAGCACAAACTAAAAACCGTATGATTTTCAGTCAGGGTCAACTCTCAGAAGATTCGTGTAAAATTTTCATGACATTTTGTTTATTAGTTTGCGAGTTACAGCTGTTTGAATGACGCTACTTCTAATTTTTACAAAACGATAGAACAAAAAGAATTTTTTATGTTGATGACACAGATACCAGAAAGATCTGGCCTCCAGCGATTATTATCTCTTTCCAAATTTAAAAAGGTGGCTTCAGGGAAAGAGATTTGGCCTAAATGAGGCAGTCGAAAGGGAAACTAAAAAAAAAAAACTTTATTTTAGAGAACTCGAGATATTGTATGTTACTATATGAAAGGTGTACAAATGTTGGAAGATCTCTGGAATAACTTATCGCTCTTGAAGGAAACTATGTTGAAGAATTACATCGATTTTTGTCATAGACATTGTTTTTTCTTTAAAAGTCTTAGGACGTTCCTGTCACTGAGTAGCTGTGCTTTTTTAGTCGAAAATATTGCAATAGTTAGACAGTATATATTTCTTTTGGAGCCTATAGATCAGCAACAAAAATTTAAATTATCGTATATTTCCATTCATGCCCGCAGCGTGTGGCTCCCCGTGGCTCCGTGGCCTAGTACTTGCTTGCGGTGCAGAAGGTCTTGGGTTCAATCCCGGTAGGTCGGTATACTTTTATTTAAGTATATATGGTCTAGCCACGTACATAGGTAGTAGTTGTTTGCAGAAATGTAATAATGTCCGTGGCAGCACTACCGCGTTGTCAGAAGGTGCCGTGAAATACAACAATGTATGTTTCGACACTTGGACAACATTGAGGGGTAATATGACATCCCCGCCGATAAAAGGGGTAAAATCCCTACTCAGGCGGGGAGGTGAGCGATAAAAAAAGCACATTTTTAACAATACTAGTCTAAATATTTTATCGAGGATATCTGTCCACGGAAAGGTTCTAACGACAGGATCCTAAAGGAGGCTTTAATATCAGAGAGAAAATGCTGTACTAACCGAACTATCTTTCGAAGAAACTAATCTTCTATTACACAGATGGATCAAATAGATAGAGGACGCAGTAGCAGGCGCATACTGCCCACAGAGAGGAACAAAGTGATCAGTGTCCCAGGGTAATTATGCACCGGTTGTCCAAGTGGAAAGCTACATCATGCAATGTTTTTTCTAAACGATAGTTGCGACTTCGTTAAAAAACTAAGACGTACCGAAACAAAGGTGGTGATATATATTTTTTTATATTATTTATCAGATATGCAGTCAGTTTGATCAGTTTGAACTTTATTTACAGAACTACTACAACTATATTTACCTGTTTGGCTTCTTTTTCAGAAATTGAAGAGCGCCCGGGCATATAGTTTTCTATTCGCCCTGGTTGATATTTTTCTTGTGGATTTCTAATACTATCGGTAGAGGAGTATGACCTAAAAATAAAAAAAAATAACCGGTCAAGTGCAAGTTGAACTTGCGCAATTAGTGTTCCCCGTACGTTGATTGCTTTTCAAATAAAAATTTTTGTTATTGAGGTGTAAAATGATCAGTTATTTCAGAAAACCCATCCTAAATGAGTTTTCACAGAATTTTCGATCTTTACTGAGAACTCTTGGAATTGAAACTGAAAGTAAAGGTGTATATATATATATATATATATATATATATATATATATATATATATATATATATATATATATATATATGAATATTGAGAATTTTTAAACGGTTTAATGACTTTTGACTCACCCTGTAACTTTACTAGATACGTAATATAGTATTACTACCGCGGAATACTCACTTATCAGGTACACTTCGAGGCATCGTTGAACTATTTCCAATATAATCTTGAGTTTGAGGTGTTCTTCTTCTATCTAGTGTTTGGTATCTATAATCAGTAAAATCACTATCGTACGCCCCTGGTTCCGGTTCAGATAGGTAGCCAGAGGTGTAGGGGTATTGCGCTAAAAATATACGTTTAAATTAAATTAGAAACTAAAAGAAATCCATTTAAAATAATTAACTGCATATTGTTTCTATGGATTCAGCACATGCAAGGTTATAATATTTCAAGTATTTTATAAAGGGTTGTGGAGAAAGTATCGAGCCTTTTGAAGTTAAAATTGAGACAATTGTTTTTCATATTTTGAAAGAATTTTATTAAACCAAACATGTGCCATTTTGTTCGATAGTCTCCTACCATTTTTTCTGGCAACACTATAATTCTGGCATTGTAGAACTTCTGTGGATTCTATGCAAACAATTGTGACAAGTGGTTTTCACAGGCCTCAAAGCCTTGAACAACAACTGACGAAATTAATTCAGAAGATATTCTACCACCACCGAATTCCAAATGAATAGCGAACAAGTACCACCATATTTATGTTTAAAAAAGAAGACAAGAAAATACCTCCGAATTATAGAGGAATAAATTTGCTGGACATCATATTAAAAAACTCACAACAAAGATCATAACAAATAAAATTAACAGTCTCATCTCCCTAGAAGAAGAACAACAAGGATTCAGATTCGACAGATCTTGCACGGACACCGTTTTTGTCCTAAGACAAATATCGGAAAAGTCTATTGAATACAACAAGCCTGCCTACATATGTATTATTGATTTAGAAAAGGCATTTGACCCTATCCAGTTGAAACAAGTTATACATCTACTCTACAATAGACAAATCCCACACAATTTGATCAAAACTATAGAAAATATATACACGGCAAACAAAATCCAAGCTAAAGAATTGACCAATCCGATAGGGGACTCACTGAGCCCCCTTCTCTTCAACATCGTCATGGATGAAGTAATAAGGAACGTGCTCCCAGTGAGAGGATATAAAATGGGAGATAAGGAAATTACCATATTGGGCTACGCTGACGATGCGGCACTGTTCGCGGAAAATGAAAATGATCTACAACGATTCCTACATCAATTTAATCGCATAGCCGCATCCTTCAATATGGTTATATCCACCGGTAAAACAAAATGTTTAACGTTAAAGACACCTTTAAGATGTAAACTTAAGGTGGACCGACAAGTTACCCAACAGGAAATGAAATTTAAGTACTTGGGCGTAGAGATATCGGGTTGTGGCGATGTTGAAGCAGAGGTGAGAGAACAAACAACCCGAGCTACAAAAATAGCAGGATGCCTAAACGACACAATATGGCGTAACAAAAGGAATTGAGACCAAATCGAGAATTTACAAAACGGCCATAAGACTTATTATGACATACACTGCAGAGACCAGGGCGGAAACATTCAAGACAAAAAGACTGTTGGAAACAACAGAAATGAGGGTACTTCGCAGAATAGCTGGGAAAATACTGTTGGATGGAGAAAGAAGTAGGGATATAAGAAATGCGTGTGGAGTCGACGATATCAACGATTGGGTATTGAAAATGAAAAAAGAGTGGAATGAGCACATTGGTAGGATGGACGATGGAAGAATGGTAAGAGTAGCCCGAGATAAGTCACCAGTTGGGCATAGGAGCGTGGGCCGCCTACGAAAAAGGTGGAGCGATGACCTGAATGCAGAGAAGTAGTAGGCAGGTGGATGAAGTTTAAACAGGCGTACGCCTAAAGAAAAGGTGGGAAAAAAAAGAATTGATATGGGCATAAGTAAAGGGGGAAGTTGCAAGAAACAACATTTAAAATCCTTATTTAGTAATGCAATAAGTAATGTGAGGAAGGAGAACTGGGAAAAATGTGTAAATCACGTTATCGGAGAAGAAAAGAAAATGTGGAAATTGGATCACATTATTGACCAAATAATTGAACGGATAATTGTTAATGTTGATCAAAGCTCTTCTTCTGAGTCTGACATGGAATAGCTTATTTTAATAGCATGTACCGATTGAATAGCCAGCAATCTCATATACTTAATTATTTTCCTATTCGTAATTTAGAATTTTTAGAGTTAATTATTAGTTCCCATATTTTAATTGTAGTTTTTATAACAAAATGTAACTGAGTTCAAACATATTTAATTGTAATTATTATAAAAAAAGTCGCTGAATTAAAACATTTTTTTATTTTCTTATTGTCATCTTATATACACGCCTATGATTACATTATTGCCCCGGTTAACAATGGGTCGACAAGGAACAGACCCAACAATTTACCTTATTATAGGGTGAATCTACCTGAATCGAGGAGAAGTAAGGCAGACTCAATACAAAATAGTTAATAATACACAAAATTTTAGTGTACCACCCTATCGTGGTTTTCATATTAAAGTATCATTCATTCAAAACAAATTAAATTTCAATAGATTTCTGTAGAGATTTTCATGTTGTTGGTCAAACGAGTCTTAACTATCCCTTTAAATTTAAGATTTTACAGGAATGTCTACAACATCAACGAAATAAAAACCAATAAAGATTTCGAATGGTTCAAAAAATCGACTGAAGAGCCAATTAAAATTTAGTCAGTAAACCTCTCTGCAAGATACTTAAAAATCCAATTTACGCCTTGACAGATGGCTTAACTACGCATGTTTCGAATCTGTTATTAACCTTAGAAAACGTTATTTTTAAAACAGCTGCATTGCTTAGTGGTATACAGTGCTCACCAAAAATAATTACCCTTAAAAGAAGAAAAGGGTACAAATTTGTACAATATTTCTGCATCACTGAAAAGCTTATCTGATTTTTAAATATTATTATTATTGTTGTGACTATATACATACATTTTTGTATAGTATACGCTGCCAATTTTGACATGATAGTTCAAGTTAGTTCACGTTTCGCTAAGGTCTCGTTTGGCATTATCGGTGCTTACTGCTCAGTATTAACACGCTGCCGTGATCAATGTGATCATAGATTGTACTAGTGATTAGTTGGCACTAGCTCCACCCTCTCTAGGTCAGCGTGTATCGTCGCAGCGTTGTTCCGGAGGCTGTTGGCTGCTGATGTGTTGGTATTTTTTTTTATTACGCATTCTCATGTGGCAAAAAGGTTGACGGCATTTTGGTTTTATATTTTTGAACGCAGATTCGTTTGCAGCCATTGAGGTCGATTTTATGACCTATCGCTAATTGTTGTTGCAAAAAAGAGCTGATGTGGTTTATTTGATGCGGTCCCATTGGCCGGAAAAGTACTCACCGACTTCTTGGAAAATAGAAGAGCGATCACTGGACTATAGTGAGTTAGTTATTGGACCCTTTCGACAAGAAATTGAAGGAAACTCGGCCCCATTTCGCGAAGAAGAAAATGTGATTTCACTACGACAATGCTTCAGCACATTCGTCCAGAGTTGTCGCCGCTAAATTGCTGGATTTGCGGTATGAATTGCCGCGGGAGTTTGGCTCGCAGGAAAAAAATCGAGCTCAAATGAGAAGGTCATCGCCCAGACAGAAACGTAATTTAGGGAGTTGGACAATTCCATTTTTTGGAGGGGTTGAAAAAATGGCAATGACGTTGGGAAAAGTGTATATATATGTTGAAAAATAAAATATTTGTTTTTGAAAAAAATGGCATCTTCAATCTTAACACGTATACTATAACCCTTGTATATACAGTGGCGAACAAAAATATGGAAACATTTTCTTATTCAAAAATATAAAATACTATCCTTTAGGAATAAAAAAACTAGTCTTGTTTTGTTAATAATTTCATTATAGAATTTTATTATTGACTATAAAAACTTTGTTTACCTTTTCTTGTAGATAAGGTTTTCAAGAAACGCGTTTTGCCCTTATCGAAAGCATTGAAATAATTTTATCATTCTGCTTTAAGAGTACGTTATTGTTGATACGAAGTAATTTAGTAGCATTGTTAGAGAGTGCGGTTTTTGCCAAAATGCCAAAGTGTTATTACAGTTCAGATCTGAAACATAAAATTATTTCTCTGTATTAAAGTGGAAAGAAGCAAACTGAAATAGCAAAATCTTTAAACATGCATAGGGGCACTGCCAGCAAAATTGTTAAGATGTCTCGAGAAGGGGCACTGTTGATCCGGCATTTAAAAGTGGTAGACCTCGAAAGACAAGTAAGAGAGTAGACAAAATTATAATTCGAGAAGCGAAAAATGATCGCAAGAAAACTGTTGTTGATATTAATAAATAACTAAGGCAGGAATATCAGGGCGTATTGGTGTCAGACATGACTATTAGTCGTCGTTTGTTGTCTGAAAATCTTCATGGTAGGCGTGCTGTTGAAAAGCCACTTCTTACAAAGCGTGACAGAAAAGAGAGATTGAAATTTGCTAAGGAACATAAAGACTGGACTCAAAATCAGTGGTCTCTAGTAATCTTTAGTGACGAAAGTAGGTTCAATCTCAAATGTATCTTGAGATATTGGAAAATAATTTGATTCCTTATGAAGAAGATTTATCACTGTCATGGATTTTTCAACAAGACAATGACCCAAAACACACATCTCGCTTGGCCAAGAATGGGTTTTCTGAACAAAAGATTCGGGTGATACGCTGGCCTTCACAGTCACCTGATTTGAACCCGATAGAGAATTTTTGGCACTATCTGGATAAGCTTAGGAAAAGGAATATAAAAAACCGGGACGAACTTTGGATCGCATTAAAACAAAAATGGGAAAAAATACCACCAGATTTTTGTGCTAGGCTTATTGACTCTATGGGCAGAAGATGTCAAGCAGTGATTGACGCAAAAGGATATCCCACTAAATATTAAATATTTTCGACATCTTAGTCGTCTTAGTGGAATTTTTATTTTATAACAAAAATGTTTCCATACTTTTGTTTGTGCATAATTTTTTCACGTTAAAAACTAAGCACATTTCTCATAAACAATAACTGTCTTCAAAATGTTTGTTAGCATGTACCCGATTAATAAATAAATATTGTAATTTTAAAACCGTTTAAATGTTGAGACTAGAGATGGGAATTTAAATCTGTCCTTTGTTCGCCACTGTATATATACAGGGTTACAGGGAAAGTCGTCCTAGATAATTAAGGACGTTGTAGTTTAGGTCGTTTCTGATCGATTTGACTCTATGACATGATGTCCTAAACTTAACCGTTTTCGAGATATTGAAGTTTAAAGATTTTCTAAAAAAAACATGTTTTTTTTTGCTTTTATATCGATTTTTTTTTATTATTACAGGTTCTCGAGTGCAATTTTTTGGTTATTTTTAGTTAGTCTGTGTGTTTCCTACTTTAAATCAATAAAGAGAAAAAAAAATGTATGGAAGTTATTCTGTAAATTATTTTAAAACTTTTACGTCTTTTTAGCTATCTAAAACGGTATAATATCTACTGGATCTATTGAAAATTCTAAGAAAATGAGATTTCAATAGGTCCAAATGTAGAGTAACATAATAATAGAATTTAGATACTACCAATTACCGGTTTACTACCTGCACCTTCAAACAATAAAAAGGGTTGGGTAAGCATTTTTTCCGGTCGGGGTACTCTCTGTGCGAGTGACATTTTCTGTTCACTAAACATTATTGAATGATTTTTAGTCTGCTCATGCGATTCGCCCGTGGTAGATGTGCTATACTGTGCTTTTCAAAAATATCTGTGTTTCATCTTCTGACTGTGTGAATTGGCTCGTAACTGGATTTTGATTTCTGCTTGTGAATATGGCAGTGTATACCAACGAGGAATATGCTGACATCCTAATATGTTACGGATTTTGTGAAGGAGTGTCGTCGCGTGCACGTGATGAATACATACTGCGATATCCTACTCGTCGTGTACCTGATATTAGCGTATTTGATGGAACTTATCGAAGACTACGAGAAACTGGTTCCGTACAAAGACGGCGGACTGACATGGGTCGACCACGTATCTTTGACGAAGACGAAGAAAACGAAATACGACGCCTCTTTGAGGTGGACCCAACCACATCTACAAATATTGTCGCACAACAGCTTGGTATTTCGCAGTGGAAGGTATGGTTTGTAATCGTACTGTTGGGCAAGTCATTGAAGAAGGGGATCCGTTGCGACGATTAGAATTCTGCAGATTTATGCTCAATACCGATGTCGAAGATGTATCTTTTTTTAAGAAAATACTATGGACTCACGAGTTGAAATTCGACAAAGACGGTCTTACAAACTACCACAATGCCCACTATTGGGCTTCTAAAGAGGAAGGCAATCCGAACAAAAAAAAGAACGAAATGATCACAAACAAGATTCAGCTTAAATGTGTGGATGGGTATAATTTCAAATTATTTGGTTGGGCAATTTTTCCTGCCAGATAATTTGAATGGCGAGGAATACGACAATTTTTTGCGGAACGATTTACCTAATTTAATGGAAGACCTACCTATTGGTTTGAGACAAAACATGTACTTTCAACACGATGGCTGCCCAGCTCACTACAGAGAAAGTGTTCGTGCATGGCTCAATGACAATTATCCCAACAAATGAAGAGGCGGACCCATACCTTGGCCGGCGAGAAGCCCAGACCTAACACCGATGGATTTTTATGTGTGGGGTCACATGAAAAGTCTCGTATACGACCAGATGACTCCTATCGAAAACGTGGATGTCCTAAGACAAAAAATAATTGATGCGGCTGACGAAATGAGGCGGCACCTCACAACCAGCGTTGTGAAAAGTAATTTAAGAAAAAGAATGAGAACTTGTGTTAGAAATAGGGGCGACCATATAGAACATGAATTATAATTAATAAAAAATATTAAATTGCAAGGTTTTTTGTTTTATTTGTGTATTTTTCGTATTTTCACCTAGAACTAAAAATTTACCTTTTGCTACCCGAGCCCGCTTTAGGTGTCATTCTGTGTACAGTTTTCCTATTAAACTCCTAGTATTATACCTTTTTTGATAGCTAAAAAGACGTAAAAGTTTTTAAAATAATTTGCAGAATAACTGCCATACATTTTTTTTTCTCTTTATTGATTTAAAGTAGGAAACACTTGGCAAAAATTCGTAATTTAGAAACATTAACAAGCCGCCATTTGAAACTGTTAGCAACTAGTTCAAATTTTTTTGATGATTTTTGATACTTGACAGACAGACTAACTAAAAATAACCAAAAAATCGCACTCGAGAACCTCTAATAAAAAAAAAATCGATATAAAAGCAAAAAAAACATGTTTTTTTTAGAAAATCTTTAAACTTCAATATCTCGAAAACGGTTAAGTTTAGGACATCATGTCATGGAATCAAATCGGTCAGAAACGACCTAAACTATAACGTCCTTAA
Source organism: Pachyrhynchus sulphureomaculatus (assembly GCA_019049505.1). Lineage (NCBI taxonomy): Eukaryota > Metazoa > Arthropoda > Insecta > Coleoptera > Curculionidae > Pachyrhynchus > Pachyrhynchus sulphureomaculatus. The sequence continues at coordinate 112,571,769 of CM032452.1, read as the reverse complement.
TTATCTAGGACGACTTTCCCTGTAACCCTGTATATATATATATATATATATATATATATATATATATATATATATATATATATATATATATATATATGTATACATACATATATATCAAATACTTCTCTCAAAAATTTGGTTTAAGGTGCAAATTGTTTCTAATAATCCAGTTAACTTACTTTTAGAGACCACTGTATTCTTGCGCGCTTACAGGTTGAAGGCAACAACACCAAATATACACATATAAACACAGAAACTATCAACAGTATACATATTTATCTTTTAAAGCATTAAAGCTGGATATCCTTAAAACGTGGTGTATTGCATTTAAAATTATGTGTTAGAAATGAGATAAGACATAGATAAGAATGCTAAAAGGGGAATACAACACGAAATATTAGACATTTATGTATATAAAAGTTCAAGTATGTTAAAGTGCTCTTATCAACGCAGTTGTTGTGGACAAGATTTATGAATTTTAAGTACAGAAATGTTAAATGTATAGTTAGAAAAAGGTCTATTGTGTGTGGTTTGATAACGATTTTTAAATAATTAAGAAAAATCTTATTTGTGTCAGTAATAGTATAAACTAAACGAATAAACTGACATATGAAAGCGTAACAATAAAAATAAACAACAGTTACATAAAGTTCGAATTTTCAAAAATTCGATTTTTTTGCGGATTTTTATTCTCTATACTTCTAAGAGTTATTAAAAAATAACCGGTCAAGTGCAAGTTGAACTTGCACAATTAGTGTTCCGTTCGTTGATTGTTTTTAAAATAAAATTTTTTGTTAGGGTGGTATAAATGATCAGTGACTTCACAAAACACACACCCCAAATGAGTTTTCAACAAAGTTTGTTTCCAATCTTTACTGAAAACTGGTGACCTTGAAATTTTGTTTTTTTTTATATACCAGATAGATTATTAAAGGTAATGATAATTTTCGTTCCATCTATACCCCGTGGAGAATATTCCAGGATTTTTTCAAAATTTTTTGATCAGTACTTTTCGAGATAAGGTAGGGGACAGCGATTTTTCACGATTTTTTAAAAGTAATACGAAGAAAAGTGTGCGCAAGTATTACATTATATATATATATATATATATATATATATATATATATATATATATATATTTTTACTCGCGTTTTCACAAGCTTTCATTTGACACCACACTCGATGACCTAGTAAAAAAATTTTTTTTCACTTCCGATTTCACCCCTCAAAACGAATCCCTTAAGTCAAAATTTATGTTACGGTGATATAAAATGATCAGTAACTTCACAAAACATACCCCAAATAAGTTTTCAACAAAGTTTATTTTCAATCTTTACTGAAAATTGATGACCTTGAAATTTCTGTTTTTTTTATATACCAGATAAATTATTACAGGTAATGCACTCGTAATAATTTTCGTTCAATCTACACCCCGTGGAGAATATTCCAGAATTTTTTCAAAATTTTTTGATAAGTACTTTCCGAGATAAGGCGGGTGGACAGCGATTTTTCGCGATTTTCTAAAAATAATACAAAGAAAAGTGCGCGCAAGTATTACATTATATATATATTTTTTACTCGTGTTTTCACAAGCTTTCATTTGACAGCACACTCGATTACCTAGTAAAAAAAAATTTTTTTTCACTTCTGATCTCACCCTCCAAAACTAACCCCTTAAGTCAAAATTTAACTTTCAAAACTACATGGCTCTCATGAGGCCATAAATTTCTATATTACTACCAAATTTCAACTTTCTATGACAAATAGTTTCGGAGAAAATCGGGTGTGACAGACGGACAGACAGGCAGACAGACAGACAGACAGACGGACAGACAGACACCGAAGTGATCTTATAAGTGTTCTGTACGGAACACTAAAAATTAAGAAAATTCCATTTTCCATGTTAGAGCATTAAATATGAGTTGGCGTCGGATTGGGACCGCTACCTGTTTTCAGACACTGTCTACACTATTACTCAGTCAATTTTTAATATTTTTTAACTTTTTTTTTTAAATCTTAATAATTACTTTTTCAACAAAATGTTTTTTTTTTTTTAATTTTTCTAATATATTTTATAAATAATGAAACATACATTTTTTGGTCGAGAACTGCATACTAATGTTTGAAACACTGTACATTTTTAATTTTTGTAAAAAAAAAACCTTCGACTATTTTTAACTACTACATTATTTTACAGCTTTTAAGCTGATAAGAACAACACAGAAAGAGGAAAACGAAAGAGTAGATAAGATAGACAATTTGATAGAAATGATCAGAGAGCTAATGTCAGATATAAAGGATATAAAACGAGATCAGAGGAAATACCAACAAGAGTTGAAGGAACTAAGAAAGGAGAATGAAGTATTGAAAGAGGAAAAGATAATTACAGAAAACATGGGAAATATGGATTTGAAGATGAGTAGACTGGAAAAAGACAACGTAAGGAAAAATATTGTAATATCGGGAATAAGATTTGAAGCGAATAGCGAACCAGATCTGAAAATGGGTGTAGAACACTTTATGCAGAGGAGTATGGACGCAAAAATACAGATTAAAGATGTAATAAAAATAGGAGCGACTATATACAAGATAGAACTTGGAAACACGGGAGATAAAGAAGCTGTGATGGAAAATAAAAAAAAAACTGAGAAACCTAAGAGAGAGGTTACATAAACAAAGATGAACACGGGGAATTCAAAAGAAATTGAAGCATATAGCAGAGAACGAGAGAAAGAATGGAAAAAGGGTGAAAATAGGATATCAAAAAATCATAATCGAAGGAAGAGAATATAAATGGGACATTGAGGAAGAAAAACTGAAAGAAGAAACAAAGAATACTACGATCATCAAGTAAAAAAAACTGAGAAAAAGGAGTGATAGGAAGAAAGGGCTAGTAAAAGGAATACAAATAAGAAGATAATCAAAGAAATAAGTAGGACGAAAGAAATGAGAAATAATTATCGAGTTATTAGATTGAGAGCACAGAATAATAGGGGTATAAACGGAAAAGAGGATGAACTGACAGAAGAACAACAAATGCTTTATGTAAGAATCACAGATACAGAAAGGATGCAAAAAAATAGAAGGAATTGTCATAAAAGAAGACAAAAAATTATGGAAATATGGAGGGAATACTATAAAGATCAAAAATCAATATAGAGACATAATACCGGAACAAAATACAGAATTCACACAAACAGAAGAAGCTAATACAGAAGAAATAAAAGAGGCAATCGGCAATTTAAACAGGATAGAAAGATATAGAAGGAACTATGGAAAAGACAAATATAGAATAACTCAACTCCACGGGCCTTACACTCCTAAAAAAAGGGGTAGAAGGGGAAGTAAGTATTTTACAAGATTAATTTTTATTTTTCAAGATTCAATTATTTTTTGTGAAGTTATCTTGCAGACAAAGAGGCGCCATAGTTTTCATCAGTGGCTCACTTAACCAGATAAAAAATAATATTAATATTTGTGTTTTTCATTTATTAATTTTTAAAATATATATTTTTTTAAATATATGTACTTTTTGCTGCGCCCTGGTTTAGGTAACCCCATAATAATTCTTGTGTAAATAGTAATTTGACTTTCATTAATCAAAGACATATAATTTTTTAGATCCTTATAGTGGACTGTATAGCAAATTTGAGTATCATCAGCAACTGATAAAAGATTTTTCTGCTGGAGAGACAGATGAACGCCAAAAGTATATAAGAGAAATAATAGTGGAACAAGAACAGATCTTTGAGGAGCATCTTTTGATATTAATAACGATTTTGGAATTACCCAAAAATTGATATAAAAAACTCTTTTAATGAATCAATTGACCGTGTCAGATGGAGCTAGTAACAATTGAAATAAATTTCTTGAAAGATTCTATTTGTCCTTATAGGCATTCTTTCTTTCGGGCAAGTGATGTGGTATCATAGGGATTATTCTCAGCGTTCAGGGAACCATTTTGAATGTTCAACATATAATTCTAACCAAGTAGGTTCCTTTGTTTTTTGAAATAGTAGTTCATTTAACATATATATTTACCTCTTTTTTGTTTGTATCTAACAGTAACATATTCATCTGAAACAAAAAAAAGTAAATGACATTTAGTTAAAACATGTAATTAATAAATTCTGATTCCAAATATCTACAAAAAGTTTCTTCATTCTCTCATATTTGGGAGATAAAATAATAATTTTTCTCTCTAGGGGGAGATGGCACATTGCTTAACATCAAAATTTTTGGCTCCTGGCTGGCGCGGAGTAATTTTGAGAGATAAAAAAAAATTACTCTATCACGTTTGGTTTCAGAAATATGTGCGATTAGAGAAGAAGTCAATATTTGTTATACTGTTCTATTAGTCTCGATTGAATGAAAAATGATTATAAAATTATACCAAGCAATTACATACATTTTTGCAGACATCTCGCCAAAATCTCAAATGGCATTTTCAGTGCTGACTCATTGCAATACAATGGCTTTTAATAAGCTAGTGAACGATAAGTTACTATTGAAAATGCCAAGTAACGCTTTGGTGAAACGTCTACAAAATTCCATCCAAAAGGTAAGAAATGAACGAATATATATATATATATATATATATATATATATATATATATATATATATATATAATATATATATATATATATATATATATATATATATATATATATATATATGTAATATATATATGTATATATATATATATATATATATATATATATATATATATATATTACATATATATATATATATATATATATATATATATATATATATATATATATATATATATATATATATATTACATATATATATATATATATATATATATATTATATATATATATATATATATACATATATATATATATTATATATATATATATATATATATATATATATATATATATTCGTTCATTTCTTACCTTTTGGATGGAATTTTGTAGACGTTTCACCAAAGCGTTACTTGGCATTTTCAATTTTATTTATATATATGTAATATATATATATATATATATATATATATATATTACATATATATATATATATATATATATATATATATATATATATATATATATATATATATATATATATATATATAGATGCTTATACTACACTCTGTCGGTAACTTATTTAAAGTCTATCCGAATAGAGCGGCCAGATCACAACTGACACTTAATTGCAGAAGCGCACCTTCTCAAGCTTCTCGCTTGAAGGCATAGATGGCGCATTGGTGAAGCAACCAAGGCGAATCGAAAAATCCGAACTCGGTAGTTCCCAAAAGTGTTCTCTCTATTTGCTAGACCATCCCAAGATGCGTTTCGCCGTATCACGGCTCATCAGCTGGGCTAGTTTCAGCAAAAACACAGAATACCATTTCAGACCTTATCCGGGTACTGACTCTCTCTGGAATAGATCTGAAGGATAAGGTCCGAAATAGTGTTTACCGGAAAATGTAGTTATTGTTTCCGGAAGTTTTTATAAAAACTTCATGATTAAGTGTCCTAGAATTCTGTCAGCTTTCACAGAACAATCTCACGTTTATGTTCTAAAGAAGGGTTAAATAAATCTGAAAGCTTAACAATAAAGAGTGGAGTGTCAATGGCCAACTGTTTTTGACTGCATCCTCGCAAATTTACCTTTTTTTCTTTCTCACTAGTCAGTCTCGACTGTTACCAAATATATATATATATATATATATATATATATATATATATATATATAGATATATATATATATATATATATATATATATATATATATATATATATATATATATATATATATATATATATAATATGAACTATTATATTGTTATTTTACTTACCCCTATGTGGTTTCTGCTTGTGAATTGTATCATACATCCTCTTGTACCATTTTGACTGATCTTTTTCTTTCACTTCCTGTACCACAAATGAAATTTTCATTTTAGATAAAAGAAAAATTTAAAAAAAGGAGTTTTTTAAATAACTATCATGTTAATTTAGGACATAGGTTTCATAAAAATAGGAAATTTTATATCTTTTAAATGAAATGTATTTGTTGAAACTGTTTCTAGTAGAAAAAAAAAATATCCAATAAAATGCTATTTTTTAGAACTCGGAATTCAAAATTAGATTTTAACGATTTAAGATAAGATTAAAAATAGAATAAAAGTAAATCCATCAAATATATTATCTAAAACCTATGTCACCTTTATTACTAATCGATAAAGATATTTAAAAACGGAAAGGCAGCTTGTTTCCTCAGTTCCACTTTAGATTTGACTAAAAACATGTCATTGACAAACAAGACAATCTATTGGAAAACTGATGGTGATAACGATATTATGGTATATCCGATCTTTGAAGAAATGCTTATTGGTTGAAAAATAGACGCTGCCATGGGGTGAAAAGTCTCGAGACTTTCCGAGAGATGGCAGCACAAACAAAAAAACATGTGATTTTCAGTTAGTGTCAACTCTCAGAAGATTCAATTAAAATTTTTATGACATTTCGTCTATTAGTTTGCGAGTTACAGGTATTTGAGTGACGCTACTTTTGATTTTTGCAAAACGATGTAACAAAAAGAATTATGTGTGTTGATTAAACGTTGCTTTTTGATAGGCAAAAATACAGCCAGAACCTCAGAATGGTTTAAGAAGTGTTATGGCATATCTGATAAGTCGAAAGCAATTATATGTCGATGGTTTAGTAAATTTAAATGTGGTCGTACAAGCACCAATGATGGACCACGTTTCGAACGTCCAAATGAGGCAGTTATTTTAAAAACCACAAAAAAATCCACCGTATTGTTCTGAATTACCGTAAAATGAAAGTGAGAAAAATAGCTGGCATCGTAAAGATAGTAACAGAACGTTTGCATAAATATTTGCAGATGAAAAAGCTATGTGCTCGATGGGTTCTGCTCACTCTCACGATTGATCGAAAATAGCAAAGTGTCGAAGATTCAGAACGTTGTTTGGCACGGTTTCGGCGTAATCCAAAGGAGTTCTGGCATCAATTCGTAACAATAGACGAAACATAGATCTACTACTACACGCCTGAGTCCAACAGGCGGTCCGCAGAGTAGCTGGAACACGGGAAAAAAGTGTTATTTCATCAACATAACGCACCAGTTCACAATTCCATAAAATCGATGGTGAAATTGGATCAGTTGGGTTATGAATTGCTTCCTTATCCACCGTATTCATCAGATCTGGCCCGCATCGATTATTACCTTTTTCCAAATTTGAAAGGGTGCGTCCAAAGAAAGAGATTTGGCTCAAATGAAAAAGTCGAATGGGAAACAGGCTTATCTTAGAGAGCTCGACAAATCGTACTATATAAAAGGTATCCAAATGTTCGAATATTGCTAGAATAAGAGTATCGCTCATGAAGGAAACTATGTTGAAGAATAAAATCGATTCTTAGCAAAAACATTCTTTTTTTTTTTAAAATCTCGTTACTTTTCATCCCGTCTAGTAAATAGAAAAAGAATGAAGGTGACAGAAATAGTCATAGATAGAATAGAGTTAAAAAAACTCAAGTGGTATGATCATCTATAAATGGGCGTCACTAGATTGACGTAAAAGGAGATTCTGAAAAGCCAGGATGACGAAAGAAATCCGCAAGAACAAACAGGTTATGATAACGTGGGTTGGATAGCGCAACAGTTTTTTGTAAAATTACTGTCTTGTATTGTGCTTATTTTTAAAAAGGGGAACATATTTAAATTGGAGAATTACAGACACATCAGCTTGTTATCGGTACTATACAAAAACCTCACTAGAATCATAATATATAGATTAACGAACAAATTAGACAGTTATCAACCACGTGAACAAGTGGGATTTAGACAGGGATACATCACTTTGAACCATCCTCAAACAATTAGATTACTAGTAGAAAAAGCAAATGAATATAAGGTCACCTTGTGGATAGCAATGGTGGACTATGAAAAAATATTTGATTCGGTAGAGGTATGAGCAGTCTTTAACGTCTTAAGTAACAGCAGAGTCGATGAAAGATACACAAATCTCCTTGAATACATATATAAAAATGCTACATTACAAACAATGATTAAAGAATCAATTCTGTTCTCGACGATATAATTTTAAGGGCTGATTGGTCTACTTTGTATATAGCTCAGGATGCTAATGATGCATGTAGAAATTTCTATTGTACTATATATAAAATATTTGATGAGTGTGTACCGAGATCCTTACTGCGTAATAGAGCATTTCCCGTGTGGTTTACTTCAGATATAATTAAGTTGGTGAAACGTAAACAGAGAGTGTTTAGGAGGTTGAACGGATCTAACTCGAATTGGCACCGTAACGAATACAATGAACTGAGACGGGAAATCAAAAAGAGAATTCAACGTGCTTACAATAATTATTTGTGGAGGGCTGAGGCTTCCATACGTGAGAACCCCCAATCTTTCTGATCATTTATGAAACTTAAAAAAATCGACGACCTCGCTGCCGGAGTCCTTCACACTTTTTTTGTGGCATGTATTGTGTCCCTACACCAACAGGGCATAATTATCTTCAGGGAAGTGCCGATTTGATTCCTCTAGTCTCTCTTCTCTGCCTCACTAATGATATGATCTTGGCTGTTCTGGCGAAGTCAAAGAATAAGTTCACTCAAGGCCCTGATAAGGCCCCTTGTCTTATTATCAAGGATTGTGCTCGAGCCTTCTTGAGGCCCTTGTCTTTTATCTATAACTTATCCCTGAAATCTAACACTTTTCCTGAAATCTGGAAAACGACAAGAATTACACCTGTATTCAAGAAGGGCGATAATAGTACCATTTCCAATTATAGGCTTGTATTAATAGTGCCACCATTTGCTAACGTTTCGAGATGGCAATATATGACTAATCGTTTAAGCAAATTAAGGGACGTTTGACGCAGGCTCAACATGGTTTCTTTGGCAACCGCAGCACGGTCAACAATTTGGCTTCCTTTGCGCAATTCACGGGGGAATCCCTTGAAGATCGTCAGTGGACGCTATCTACACAGACTTCACGAAGGCATTTGATCGTATTGATCATTCCATTCTAGCACGTAAACTGGCTGGTATGGAGTTCCACGATGATTTGATATCATTCCTTCGGTCATATCTTCATAATCGTATTCAATATGTTGATGTCCGAGGCCATCATTCATTTTAATTCGTGGCTACTACCGGCACTCCACAGGGCAGTAATCTCTCATCATTGCTGTTTTCAATTTTTATAAATGACATTGTTGAGTCCATTGTTAGTAGTACATTCTTATTTGCTGATGATCTTAAGCTGTTTCGGGTAATTCATGACATTAATGATTGTAAGTTGGGATGTGGAATCTTTGGCATAATAATACTACTCAGGATATATCACCACTACACCAAACACTTTATTTTTGTACTCGGCGCGGGTTTCGCTAATCATGTTAGCTTCATCAGGAGCGATGATTGACTCAGTCAAGTCAATCGTCGCTCCTGATGAAGCTAACATGGTTAGCGAAACGCGCGTCGAGTGCAAAAATAAAGTGTTTGGTGTAGTGGTGATATATACTGAGTAGTATTAATGATTGTGTTCTACTTCAGAAAGACATACGTACTATTGAAAATTAGTGTGCTATTAATAAGTTGACCTTGAATCTCGAGAAGTGTTTTGTTATGTCGTTCTCCAACCAACCGAACCCCATTCATTATGAGTCTTGGATAAAGCGATTACGAATCGGACCTGGGAGTGGTGTTTCAACATGCCGACGTTGACGAATCGCAGGATTTACTTGCTGGTTTAATTTTTGTTCAAGATATGTAAATCCTTTATTGACTGCCCTGACCTGCTTTCCTAGATAAACTTTCATGTGCCTGCTCGACTTTCCAAATTTCCTCATGCTTTTTGTTTGAGTACACCAAGAACTAATATTTTAATGAAGACTCCTTTGTATCAATTCATGAATATTTTCAATATGGTTTGTAGCGATTTGGATATGCACAACTTAATTCATGCTCAATTTACTAAATCGATGAAGATGAAGGTTCTAGATGTTCGGTGAACGTGTTTACATCTTTGAGTGGTACGTACTAGTTATACATGTGGTTATACCTATTTTATGCAATTATTGTAGTTTTTTTTCCTCTTTAATTTTTTGTAATGTTCACATTTGTCTCGTAAATAGCTATTCTATCTGTTAGACAATAAAGGTTATTATTATTAGATAGACTTCAGGTAACCCAAAAAGTAATGGAGACGAGAATCCTGATTATTAAACTCCAAGATCGTATTTCTAACATCGAGATACGAGGAAGATTAAAAGTAACAGATGTAATATAACGAATATGTATATTAAGGTGGAATTGGTCGGGGCATGTCACAAGGAAGAATGATAACAGATGGATACGCCGTATAGTTGAACACAAAAGATGCACAGGTAGACCACATACAAAATGGACGAACGACATAAAAAGATTAGCGGAACACGATTCGACTGCAAAAAGCAAAAAGCAAAAAACAAAGTTAATTGGTAACAACTTGGGGAGGCTTACATCCGACTATGGATGGAATAGGCTAATGATGATGATGAAGATAATATTAGATAAGTGAATACTGGTAAAAGCTTTTTTAAGAGGGATCTAGAAGCTTGTTATTCACCAGTCGAACTTTATGATTTAGCTAGTGTGAAAAGTCGTGTTCTTTTTAATGCACCGCTCATATATTTTTGTCTGTAACAGTGTAAATATCTTTTTATAACTTTACTTACGGATCTTAGTACTAAAGGCATGCCATCCTTACTCGTTGGTCCTATGCCTTCAAACTTTCTAGGAGCCAAGTCGGCCATTTTTTTCGGTCTTTCGTTATCTGATTCGCTTGTATATTCGTTTCTAATATTATATACTAAAACAAAAATGAGTTTCAGTACTACAGTGGTCTATGTTAGAGCAGTGGCGTAGCCAGATTCTAGGAAAGAACAGACAGGTAAAAAGGGCGTTTTTTTTTTTAGAAAATATTAAACATCTTTTTCTTGATCCATCATAATAATGGGAGGGACTTTACCAGCTATGCCACTGAGCCAAAGTAATTAATAAAAAATATCATCAGGTTTACTTACATACTTCACCAGGATATTTTATTGGTGGTCTGTCATTTGGCGGTCTTCTATCTTGATCAATATAGTGGGCACCTCTAGGCAACTGTCCTTCTGGAAATCAAAATTTGAACAATTAAAAACATTAGTGTATTCCGGATTTGTAAAATATCCATATACTAGCTACTCTAATAGATCATTTCTTCTTGAAGTGTCATATCCGATATGGACGTAGCCGAGCCTCTCGCCTTTTCGATTGGTTAGTGTTCCACAGACAAAGGGGCGCTACAAGTTAACAGTGAGAGGGTTTTACTAGGCGTGATAGTACGGCTGGTTTGCCATTGCCTTCCCGAGAGAGGCAACTATCACATTGTAAAGTTTTTTTTTTAATTTATTATTTTCCGAACTGAGATTCGAACTCGAGTCTTCGGCGTAGAAGGCAGACACCTTACCCACTACATTATGGCCGTCTCTAATAGATTATTTACTTATCAAAATAACTCATTGATTATAATTAGAGACCAGATTATATGCAACATAAAAATATTGAAATATGCATGAAAAATGCTAAAAATATGCATGAAAAGGGTCAAAATATGCAATTTTAAATAATAATAAAAGTGATAATTTTTAGTTTTTTATTTCAAAATCAGCATAAAATTAACAAGTAATCGACGATGTTTTAAATTTAATTAACAATTATTTAACATTTTTTAAAATTATTTAACATTTGTATTCTTGTACACGTAAACAATAAGGTATTGTTCCAAATGTTGGGTAGTAAGATTGTGTCTTCGATCACTTAAATTATTTTTATAAGTGGAAAAAGACCGTTCCACATCCACTGAGGTAACTGGGCAGTATTTGAATTTGGGTGCTATGTTAGCACTTATTGTTTCTGGCAAAAGTTCACCCGTCCCATTAATAAAACTATCAATTTGACACAAAGGTTCAAAGCCTGGCTTATTGTACAAAATGTTTTCAAATTTTTCTTTAACCCTATGCGGGAATACATCTGGCAATGTGGAGTTTATTTGACGGATTTTATTCATTAACTGAATTGATTCGGTCAACGCCAAACCTCGAGTTTCAAGCGTTTTAATACCCGCAGGTATGTGGGAAAAGTGAGTGCTAATTAAAGTTATGTTTTTTAATATCAGAATCGTTAAATGCTTCCTTGGATTGACGAACTGCCATAGCCTCTGCTCTATCGAAGTCATTTACTACACCTTTGATGGCTTCGAAATGTTCATTGTAAAATAGTACAGCTTCAATCCATGTTCCCCATCGAGTTACCACTGGTTCGGGAGGTAAAGGCACATTTGGCAGTTTTTCTTTATAGGCGTTATTGCGAGTAGGTGCCTTAAGAAACACTTTCTTTGCAGATGAAATCAGTTTATTTACATTTCCAAACGTGGATCGTACTTCTTCAGCGAGTCGATGGACTCTGTGAGCAACGCACGTCACTTGAATTAAATTTGGATAAAATATTTGAAGGACTGCCTTGATCATATAGGGAGTAGCATCTGTGAGAAATATAAATACTCTTTCATCTGCAGAAGATTCAGGAAATATTTTTTTAATACCCTCATTTACAAATCTGGCAATCGTAGAATGATTTGTCTTGTCAAGTTCTTTGCAGGTCACCAAATAGGAAGAAGAAGGCTCTAATCTTAATGCACCCACAATTAAATTCGCAATATAGCGACCACAACTGTCGGTAGTTTCATCAGCTGAAATCCAAATAATGTCATCCTTAAGTTCATCACGTATTTCTTCCAGAACATGTTGGTAAATTATTGGTATGTAATTTTTACGCAGTATTGATTCGTCTGGTATTTTTTGATTCAAGCAATATTTTCGCAGAAAATCTTTGAATGTAAGATTTGTAAGTTTGTGGAGAGGAATATTACTTGCAAGCAATGCTTCACATAAATCCATGCTAAAGTGGTTCTTTTGTTTGCCTATAGAAGTGGAATCACTGCAACTTGCTGCTGTTATAAGTTGTTGTCGTGGGCTTTTTTTTCCGCAATCCTGCGATATGAAGACTTGTATTGACATGCTGGTCAATTTGAAACTTTTTTGTGCACGAAACATTTTTCTCGCAGACTCGACAATATACATTTCATATATTTCCGTCGTATGTAAATGTTCCAGGATAATCAGCTACCCACGAAGAGACACTTTTTTTTGCGGGTGGCGTGGTAAAAATTTATGTATTAGCAAAGTTACGGTAAAAAAAAAATTTTTAGCGCGCGACTTTTTAACACTACACGTTAAAAATTGCCAAAAATCTACACTGATACAAGGGCGTCAACAATAATATTAAAACTGATATCTTGTTTTAAAATAAAAATTCGTCTTCGAGAAAATTGTTTTTATTTGATCCACGCTCAAACAAATATTCTTAGAAACTAACTACTTATCACTTAATATCCCGACCAAGAAACAAAGGAATAAAACACCGTCGTAATTTTCGGTATTCCTTTGGCACTATAATCTAATCGATGTTTAGACTATTGCAGGTAATGTCCCGGCGATAAGATCGGTTCCAGACGGCGACATTAACAATACCCTGAGCAATTCAATTGCCTAGTAATACCGAGAAATATTGTAAATATAGGGAAAATATGCATCATTACTAGATTTTGGGTAAAATATGCAATAATCGGTGAGAATGGTCTAAATATGCAAATGCATATGAAAATATGCAAATGCATATAATCCGGATTGGATTTGGATGCAGTAACGTGCACACTGGTGAATAACTTGAAGAAACTGGTGATGTTAAAAATACTTATATGTTTGGCAGCGCCCATATTATTCCTTAACCAGAATATGTCGACAAAATGCATAAACTAATCTCAAAACTAACTCTTACGTTAGCTGAATTTTGCATAGCTCTTCACACGTAGCGTAGTCCGATGAATGCCCATCTCTTGGATACGACTTGAAATTCTCTATAATCTGTTTGAGCTTCTTCGATGGTCTTTAGTGTATAAATACTACTAGCCCAGTAAGTGGGCTATATATTTAAATCTAATCTTCCGATGTGTTTAAAAAGAAAAGTTTTTGATAGATCCGTATTACCCGTCCTTGCGTACGGAGCCGATACTCTCACACTGCCGAAGAAAAATATCAATAAAAGGTGTGTAATGCAAAGAAAAATGAAGATGCCAATGTTAGGCGTTACTCTTAGAGATCACATCGCAAGTTACTTCATCAGAAAAAGAACGGGAGCACAACACGCACTCAAATTTGTTCTACATCTTAAATGGAACTGGGCTGGACATGTTGCTGGGTTTAAGGATGGACAATTGACAAAAATAATTATATAGTGTTGACCAAGATCCGAAGCCTATCGAAGTAGAGGTAGACCACCAAGTCTGTGTACTGATGATTTGAAGAGAGTGGCTGAAAATTGGATATGAGTGGCCTAGAACAGAAATAGGTGGCAAGGCTTGAGGGAGGCTTCCGTCCAGTAGACAATATAAACTGATGATGATGATAAATAATACGAGTGTAACTATAATCAGTTTCTTCATATGATAATGGTTACACCAGGAAAAATCATGTATTACAAAGTATGTTTATTGTTTTATCTATCTATCTATCTATCTATATATAGATATACCAGGTGTACAAGTATGAAATGCGGACTTTTTGTCTAAAAAAACATGTTAAATTCGGAAAAATGACAAAAAGTGCTTTATTCAAAGTATGCTCCATCGCTTGTTATACATTTTTCCCATCTAAATATGAGCATAATTTTTTAGTTCCTATTAATATTTTGCTCTGTATTTAAATTTAAACACACTTTACTCTTCATTAGAAATAATTATTTTTTTATTTTCCCTGTACACCATCAAATGTTTTAAACTTTTGATGCCAGATTATGGATTTCCATGTGATTCAGAACTTTTTATCCAGAATAAATTTTTTTGTAAGATAAACTTTTTCTCCACTTGTATAAAACTTTTTGGGAAACACTGTGTATATATATATATATATATATATATATATATATATATATATATATATATATATTTCTTACCTCTTGCTTTTTGCAAAAGAGTTATGGTAGGATTTTGTGCTTTAGGTAACCTGGGATTGGTGGAGAAACTTCCGAAACCCGGCGACGACTGACTAGTTGGTAGTCTCCTATCGAGGCTTGACGATAAATTAATGGCAGTGTTGCTACTACTCTCCCGAATTTTCCAAGGTGGCTCCGATGAGGTGGAATCTGGTGTTTTTATCGTCTAAAACAAAAATGACAATCTGTGTTTGGTGCTATGCAGATTACAAATATGGATCTTATATGACCAATAGTATTGATCATATACAAGTTATGGTAGTCTCTGTACCATATTGAATAAACGTGTACAGCTGCAGTGGACTGTTAGGACGGGTGATCGCTTGATGCTACTGTGTGTTGTTTAATTCATGGTTTTTGTTTCTACTATTGTAAATGTAATACTTCCAGCAAGCGGAATTATTATTTTTTAATTAATCTCTCATTCATTTATAGATAACATGTCGCATTTTTGCTGGACTCTGTACATACGTAGCATTCTTTTAAAGCAAAACAATTCTGGGAAGTTTCCTTGATAATGTAAGTTCTATATTAACATTCAAGTAAATATTTTTACCTCTGAATTTGTCCGATTTTTTCTACTTAACACCGGAGATTGGAAGTTGACGGCTCGGAACTCCTTTCTTTCGACAGTGGGACTGGAATTAGCACTCTTCGGCGTCCATACTGGAGAAATCGGCTCATCTCCTTTAGTTTGTGAATTTTGAGATTCTGATCTTTCTATACTTTTATTTGTAGGGGTTTGCGGTATACGGTGTTGGCCTGGCGACCAGATACCTAAGGCAGAAATATCTTAATAGTTGGTGGTTAAATTTGATATTTCATGGTGATTATATATATATATATATATATATATATATATATATATATATATATATATATATATATATATAATATATATATATATATATATATATATATATATATATATATATATATATATATATATAAATATATATATATATATATATATATATATATATATATATATATATATATATATATATAATTTCAAATCATTCTTATTGGCTATTTTGCACAGTTAGTTAATAACAAAAACAAATGGGTTTACAATTCCATGCAGTCTGTTAGAACTAAACAAAATATTAATGAATATATATGTAATTAAGTTTAAGTTTAAAACTGATTTCAAATTTCTATATTATAGATGTTTTGTCTAAAATTAAAACAGGTTTTTCTGGCAGTGATGACGACCGACGCAACGGGTACACGATATAAAATATAGTATGTAGAACTTGACAGAAGATGTGCTAATAAAATAAGCGCCTTTGAAGTTATTATTTCGTGTTGAGTAGCGGCCATTTGAATTTGAAGTCTTACTCGTATATAACATAATATAATTCTTTAGTTTATGATGACTATAAAAAATATTAAACTTTCGCATTAAGAAAGATTACTTAAATGCCTCGAGACCTATAATTAATTAATCATATTTACATTACTGTTTTTTAAATAGTTGGTCGCCCAAACCCTTTTCAGTTAATGTTTGTGGGTTTGTACGCGTCGGTCGGCTTTCATGCGGTTCCGGCCCCTCTGTGGACTGTCTGTTGGACATAGGCGTGTAGTAGTGGGTCCAGGTTCCGTCCATTGTTACGAATCGACGCAAAAATTCCTTTGGATTACACCGAAACAGTGCCAAACAGAGTTATGAATCTTCGATAAGTTGCTGTTTTTGATCAAACGTGAGAGTACGCAGCACCCATCGGGCACATAGCTTACGCGTTCTGTTGATATCTTTATGATGGCAGCTATCTCTCTCACTTTTACCTTGCTGTCATTCAGAACAATATGGTGGATCCTTTTGTGTTTTTTTGGAATGATTGCCTCATTGAGGCGTCCGGAACGTGGTTTGTACGACCGCATTTAAGTTCAATTCGCCATCAAAATATAACTGCTTTCACCGGAGCAGATGTACCATAGCACTTCTCAAGATATTCTTGTGTTCTGGCTGTATTTTTTTTTTTCATCAAAAAGCAATGTTTAACCAACCCATGAAATTTCTTTTTGTTCCATCGTTTTGTAAAAATCAAAAATAGCGTCACTAAACCAGCTGTAACTCGGAAACTAACAGACAGAATGTCATGAAAATTTTACACGAATCTTCTGAGAGTTGACACTAAGGGTAAATCGTATGGGTTTTTTTGTTTGTGCTGCCACCTCTATCAAAGTCTTGGGATACAGATCGGCCGTTGCAATGGCAAAAGTGCACGGGTTGGAGTTCTAAATAGTTCCCCATCCACCCCGTTCCCCAGATTTGGCCACAAGTGACCTTTTTTGTTTCCTATCCTCAAAAATTGACTTTTGTCGAATGAATAAGTTATCACTATTCAAATTTGAGGGCATAAGAAAATTGAATTCTCGCCGAACCAAATATATTGAGCTCAGTGGCGATTATGTTTTTGCAACAAAATATTATTTATCTTATTTTCTACAAAGTTTTCAATACGCCCTTATAATACTTGATTATTATTATCATTATGTTTTTCTTTCTTACATTTGGTCAATGTGGTTCCATGTTTGGCTGACGGGCCCAAACCAAGTCAGCACAAACGCATTACCATTGTGTATTAAGGAATGACCTGACAATGTTGCATGTTTTCAAAATCACTGACTTCTGAATGTTTTTGTGTATGTTTGTGTTGAGTTCTAATTGTACTAAGTGTGGTGTGAATGTTATTGGTGTAAGTCCTGTGACTGATATAAAGAGGGGGACAATGATGACTTTTTCTTGTTTCCATAGCCTTTTTATTTCCGTTGCAAGGTCTGTGTATTTAGAAATTTTTTCTGTGTTTAGATGTTTGTGTCGTTGGAGACAGATATGTCAATTAAATAGGTGACTTTTTCTTTTTTGCACTGAAAAGTAACGTCGGGTCTATTGGCGGAGACTGTTTTGTCTGTATGTCCCAATAGAGTTTGTAATCTTTATTTTCAAGTACGGATGTTGGTGTGTATTTGTAGTAGGGATCTGTGTTTTCTATGAGCTTGTATGTTGTGGCTAGTGCCTGGTGAACTACTTTGGCAGCTGAGTCATGTCTGGCTGTGTATTCTGTTCCGGCTAATATTTTACATCCGCCTGTTATGTGTTCGATCGTTTCTTTCTGCTGGTGGCATTTCCTGCATCTGTCTTCTGTAATAGTTGGGTCTTTGATGATATGCTTTTGATAGTTTCTGGTTAATATGACTTTATCCTGGATGGCAAGTAAGAAGCCTTCTGTTTCCGGGAATAGCTGCCCATCCCGCAACCAGGTGTATGTTTTTTATTTACGTGGTCTTGTTCTATGTGGTATCTGTGTTTTCCGTGGAGTGTTTTTTCTGACCACGTTTTCATCTTTTCCTGTTGTAATTGGGTGTGACTGTGTGTATCTGCTGGGTGGTCTACCCGGGATAAGTCGAGTGGGGTATAGTTTTTGTCTGCTTTGACTGTTGCTGTATGGAGGCTGGTTTGCTTGGTGTGAAAGAATTTCCTAAGTGCTTGTATTTGTTTTGCATGTAATGATCTGATGTCTATAATTCCTCTTCCTCCTGCCTCTCGATGGTAAGTCTTTCTTTGCATGCGTTGGGGTGTAATTTCCTGTATTTGGTGAATTGAGATCGTATAAGGATGTGAATATTTTCTATGTCTGTTTGTGACCATTTGATAATACCAAATGAATATGTGAGTATAGGTATAGCGAACGTGTTGATGGCTTTAGTGAGATTCTTAGAGTTGAGTTTTGTTTCTCTGTTTTTGAATTCGGTTCTGAGCTCTGTTTTGATGTGAATGTGGTTGAGTTTGGTGCTTTGTTGGAAGCCTAGATATTTGTATGTTTCTTTGTCGAACATGTTATCGAGTGTTTCATTGTTGATGGTTTCTGTCTCATGGTGGCCCTTCCACTGGCTTTTGTTGATATGGAGCACTTTGAATTTACTCATAACAAATTCCATATTGACATCTAAGGTGAATATTTCTGTGATTTTGAGGAGTTCTTTCAGCTGTGTTTTTGTGGCAGCGTAGAATTTTATGTCATCCATATATAGGAGGTGGTTTATTTTATGTTGATTCACTTTTTGGTGTCTGATATTGAAGCCATGCTCTGTTCTGTTTAGTATATTTGAGAGTGGATTGAGACAGAGGCTAAACCATAGAGCGTTGAGCGAGTCTCCCTGAAATATACCCCGTCTGATGTACAGCTCTTCTGTTTGGATGCGTTCGGTTTGTGTTTTAGGCGTATTTTGGTTATCCATGTTTTCATAATTTGCGCGAGAAACTGCCTGAGGTGTTGGTTGATTTTATAGATTTCTAGGGCTCTCATTAATCAGCTGTGGGGTATGGAGTCGAAGGCTTTTTTATAGTCTATGTAACCGATGTGAAGGTTTCTGTGTTCTTTTCTGGTTTGTCCCATAATCACGCTATCTATAATCAGCTGCTCTTTGTATCCTCGACTATTTTTCCTGCATCCCTTCTGCTCTTCTGTGAGAATATTGTTGTCTGTTAGGTGTTGTTCTGTTTTCTTCGAAATTGTGGCTGTGATGATCTTGTATAGGGTTGGAAGACAGGTGATAGGTCGGTAGTTTGACGGGTTTGTAGTGTCTGAGCTTTTGTTGGTTTAACGTATGTTATTCCTTGTGAAAGGAAAGTATGAAATGTGTGTGGTTGTAGAATGGGTTTGTTGATTTGGTGTGCGAGTGCTTCGTGTGTGGTGGTAAACTGTTTGTACCAGAAGTTTTGTATATTGTCTACTCCAGGACATTTCCAGTTATGTGTGTCTTTGATAGTTTCTGTAATTTCTTGTGTATTTAATGTGGGATTTTTTTTTTGTTCTGTCACATGTTTATGTTTGTCTTCTTCGGCTTTGATCCAGGGGGTGTTATTATTGTGTAGTTTGGGTTCTGAACAGATACCAGATTATTATTATTATTATTATTTTTAAGGAACAATTAAGAGAAATTACAAGACTTAGTGGATCTTTATTACTAAAAAAACTGTTTAGAATTATTTTTCTCCCAAAACGTTTAACAAGCTTTCACCTTTGCACGCACTGACATCCCAACTATTTCTGTCACTAATGAATCACAAACAAACCTTAGCAAAAATAGATTTTAAATCCTTAAATTTTTTTAACCCACTTACTGCTCCATTCATACAATCGAATTAAAAAATAAAACTAAACCGAATCGTTCGGGAGTTCTAGTTTGAATTTACATATAGATTAATCATTTTTAATGATTTAATACGTTTTGAAAGAAATACTATTTTGTTTATTATGATATTTTTTCTCCAGTAATTTAATTTTTTGTTTTATTTAGAGATTGTCAAAATTAATAACGAACATCTGTCTTCAAATTAGTTTTTGGCAGTCATATGGAATCATAATACAATACGTTTAGCAAAAATAACAGTGTCTGGTGCCACATGGTGGTTCAGTCGATGTCTGTTTCAAATACAACACACTTTCTCAGCCGTTACTTGATGGAAATTCATATTCAATAAGAATAAAACACTAAATTTTTATTAAAATTTCCACTTTTATTGATTTTTATACTTGACACGTTTCGCTAAAACATTAGCTTTATCAAAAGTATGGGTATGGAATGAAATAAACATTTTTCGATGGTTTTTATAAGTAAATATTTACAGGTAGGTTGTAGCTAAAAGATAACAACAAAACTTAATAATTATACAAATTATCTATTCATTAAATAAATTCAGCAATTGGGAATTTTCGAGATCCAGTTGGTCACTTAACAGTGTGTTTCTAATCTTTCTTTTATTAATCTCAAGGGTCTCAAATAAATTTAATTTATGCGATTTGTTCTGGACGTGTAAAATATAGAAATAATTATCAAATACATGATCCTCTTCTATTGAATGTTGGACATTCAATAGAATAGACAAAAAAAAAAATAGGGAAGAGATTCCAAACATCAAAAGGCCTATTACAAGGATGCTCTACATCCCCAACACTATTCAAAATATACCTCGAACAAACATTAAAAAAATGGAAGCAAAAATGTAGTGGAATAGAAGTCCCAATACGAGAAGATTACTTATATACTCTAAGTTTCGCAGACGACCAAGTAATCATAGCGCAAGATGAGGAAGACCTCAGTTATATGGTAAGAAAATTGAAAGAAGAATACACTGACGCAGGATTAGCAATAAACTTGGATAAAACGGAATATCTAACAACAAAGGAGGGAAACGTGGAGAATCTAGAAGTAGATAACGAAACAATAATCAAAGGAACCGATAGATTTAAATATCCAGGAACCATCATTTCAAAAAACGCAACATCAGAAGAAGAGATTAAAGCTAGATTAGGACAAAGGCGAACATGCATAAGACAATTAAATTCGATCCTGTGTGACAAGCACATTACAAAGAGAAACAAAACACGCATATACAAATCAATAATACAAAGCATAATGACATACGGGTCAGAAACATGGACGATTAACAAAAGAAATAAATCTAAAATTAACGCGGTAGAGATGGAGTATTGGAGAAGATGTTGTAGAGTGACACGTATGGAGAGAATAACAAATAAAGAAATAAGAAGCAGAATGAACATCAAAGAGAACGCAATAAACACCATTGAAGAAAAAACGATTAAAATGGTATGGACACATAAGACGAAGCGAAGATAATAGGTGGATAAAGAAAATAACGGAGTGGAGCCCTATAGGGAGAAGAAAAAGAGGAAGAACCAGACGATCGTGGAGAGACGATGTGGATGAGGCTATGGGGGACAGGGGTCTAACAGATGGAGACTGGGAAGATAGAAACGGATGGAATCAAAGACTGAGAGAAGAAAGACAGCGTTAGCTGTAGAAAATCCTTGTTATATATATATAATATATATATATATATATATATATATATATATATATATATATATATATATGTATATATATATATATATATATATATATATATATATATATATATATATATATATATATATATATATATATACATATGAAGAATCAGTTTTACTTTTTAAAAAAAACTTTGTTCTAAAATTCTTTGTTCGAATGTTCTCCCTGTTTCCCCTATGTAGAGTTTATTACAAGAACCACAATTAAGTTGGCAAACACCAGATTTATGGTTTTTCAAAGTTTTATCTTTATTGTTCTTAATATGTTTGTTTAAGTTATTATTTGTACTGGATGTAATTGTCACGTTCTATTTTCTTAGGTATTTAGCTATTTTTTCAGTTGTTGGGCCTATATAGGTTAATGGTGCGTAATTATTATTAATAGTTTTTGTTATTGGATATATTAGATTAATTGTTTATTGTAACTGTTTTTTTGCGTCATGTCAAGTATAAAAATCAATAAAAGTAGAAATTTTACTAAAAATTTAGTGTTTTATTTTCTCAATACTTTGTTATCTGCTCATGTCTTTATATGCACGGTGGGTCTCAAAGTAAACTGGGCTCTTTCAAAATAGCCAATATTAGTAGCGCCACACTGAACATAATATGCGCTGGAAAAGACATCCTTCACTAATATTGTATCTAATTTTCAGGATATTTTCATTCAAAAAAAAACAAGTAAATGAAGTTATAAAAATGGACATAATTAATTTATTAAGAACTTGCCTAAGACAAAATTATTTTTTTATTTAACAATAAATTCTACAATAGTAAGGAAGGGTTAATTGTGGGGAGTCCATTAAGCCCATTACTTGCCGAAATTTTCATGGATAGTATTGAAACAATGATATTTAACAACCATAATAACAATAGTAATAATTGTCTATACTGGTATCGATACGTAGACGATATAATTGTATGCTTTACAGGTACGGACAGACAGTTAACTCACTTTTTACAGTACATTAATTCTTTACATAGAAATATCAGTTGTACAAAGGAAGAAGAAGTCGAAGGGAAAATCAACTTCCTAGACTTAACAATCAGTAAAACCATGAAAAAAACATGAATTTGCAATATATCACAAACCTTGTCATACAGATACCACAATTCACAATAGTTCTCACCACCCTAACCATCATAAACTCGCGGCTTTTCATAGCTTTATACATAGACTAACTAATATCCCCTTATCAGAGGACAAGTTTACTAAAGAATTAAACTACATAAAACAAGTAGCCGTTAACAACGGTTATTCAGTTACTTTAATCGATAAAATCGTTAGGAAAAAACTTAGAAACAAGGCCATCTCAGAAATATACCCATGTTTTAAGGACAGAAAAACCACATTTAAATCCTTAACCTATTTCGGCAAGCCAACAGAAAAACTGGGAAAATTTTTAAATCAAAAAACATAGCTTACAAGACTAACAATACTATAGGGAAATATCTCAAAAACTACAAACCACAAATCAATAAAGATAATAAATCAGGGGTATATCAATTAACATGTGGGTCATGTCCTAAAACATACATAGGACAGACATTTATACAAAGAATTACAGAACATGAAAAAAGTTTCATCCATAGAAAGTCTTATTCAACATATGCTAATCATCTTTTAACAGAGAATCACACGACCAAGTAGATTTAAATAATTCACCATTATTGAATTTATTCTCCTAATTCCATCTCTGTGTGAGTTTTTTAATACTATCAATATAATTTAATTAGGTGTAATATTATAATTAAGACAGTACATAAAATTGTAAACATTAAACCTAACTTGACAGTGTAAAATGTAGATTTGAAGAAGCCGTATCGACAGCGAAACGCGTCATCACAATTATAAATAAACCAGTGGAAATTCACTAAAAACAGTCTTTTATTATATAGTTATAATGAATTTCCATCAAGTAGAAGCTACAACCATCTGATACTGTTATATTTGCAACGTCAATACAAGACCTAGAATCAATAATGGAGCGCCTTGAAATCACTATAGATTGACAGTTAATAAAGCGTAAACCAAAGTAATGATTCTTAGTCGTAATGAAGATCTGTCACACGTAAATGAAATTGCTGGTTTCACTGTCGTAGACCATTTCAACTGTTTGGGATCTCTCATAACTAACATTGGTGGTCTGGTAAGATCCAGCTGTCACAAAAAACACAAAGTTGTTGTGTTGTTATCCAGCCTTATATTCTCCATAGCAACTTGCGTGTCGGAAACATGGACCATTAAACAAGCTGATCAAAGACGAATCGATTCGTTTAAAATTACCGACTTGCAAATAGAATTAATAGACATTACTTGAAATATTTTAGTCACATTATGAGGAAAATAGATCCATGGAAAAGCTTGTAGTGACAGGGAAGGTAGAAGATGGGGGGGTACGGTCTCCAACAAAATGGTCCGACCAAGTAAGATCTCTTCTTGTTATGGATATGTATGACTCGAGTCAGGTCGCGTAGGATCGAGATGCCTGGAGAAAGACTGCTAAGGCAGCAACTGCACATTATCACCGATACTCCTATTTCGGTGAAAGGATTGAGAGAGGGTGATACTGCTTTCGCAAAAACTACTGTATGTTTTAAAAAATACGGAATTTTTACAACCTACCTACACTATAACGTATTGTTCTGCCCACCATTTTTTACTATTTATTGTTTTGAAAACCATTTGGCTCTTTGGAAATTTTGGAAACGTGACATAATCAAATTCGTTATGGACCAAAAATAACTCAGATTAAATGTGAGAGGATTTTAAATGTGGCAGAGTTTGGTGTACTTCATTATTTATAATTCACCAAAGGTACTTAAAAATTTTATGTTTGTAACAACTGCAATGAATCAGAATTTAATGAAAAATAGTTGTACAGTAATTTTCAAGCACGATTAAGTAGTAGTTTTTAGGAGTTTTTGTATAATTCGTGAAGGAATTTTCTGTTTAATTTATTATTCTTTAACATTTTGGTGTCTTTTAGGATGTCTTCGAAATCTAATACCACCGTAAACTGTCTTATAAACAAGATTTTAATCGCTATCTTTGTTTACTTTCTGCACCGTTGTTAGAGTAAACTATTCTTCTGATATAGAACCAATAGAAAATTAAAGAACAATTTACGAGTTTACTGTGCCAACTACTTAACTCTTATCCAAACTATAAACACAAAAAGTGTCTATGAATAGCCCAGAGGAGTATATGCAGTACTACTAAAGGAGGTAAAAATACAGTAAAGAGGTTTATCGCAACTAGAACTCTGAAAATTAGTAGGTATTAGAAACAAATCTGCCAATCACTCGTAAACATACCTTAGCCGACAATCTGTCAATCCATACAAAATCGAATGCCTTGAATAGTGCAATCGCTCGAAATTCCCTAAAATGTTCAGTTGTGTTGTTCCAAACATGTGTGACATATTTAAATTTCGAAATGAAATGAAACGAATTATTTTGTTATTTGTCACTTATTTTTTATTCCTTTGCTACTGCAGTTTCGTAGGTTTTCTATATTGTCAAGCGTAACACTACCAATTTCTAATAAAATTGCATATATACTCGAAAAGACAACATAAATATCGCTTTTAAATCACCCC
This sequence comes from Pachyrhynchus sulphureomaculatus, assembly GCA_019049505.1. Classification (NCBI taxonomy): domain Eukaryota; kingdom Metazoa; phylum Arthropoda; class Insecta; order Coleoptera; family Curculionidae; genus Pachyrhynchus; species Pachyrhynchus sulphureomaculatus. The sequence goes on along the minus strand of CM032452.1, from coordinate 112,546,137 downwards.
GAAAACTTTCCTCCCTCTTTTTCAATGTAAAAAACAAAATTCATAATTACAAAGACTCTGGAGTTTATAAACTGTCATGTAATGAATGTAAAGCTGTTATATAAGCCAAACAGGGAGAAATTTCGATACTAGATTAAAACATCTTTTAGATTAAACAAAGAAAACTCCAACTTTGTTACCCACTTCCATCAAATAAATCATATTTTTCCAGTCATAAATAATCTACAAATATTACATAAAGCACAAAAAGGAAGAAAATTAACTATTTTAGAAGCTATAGAGATCTACAAACACAATAAAAATAAGGATACAACCCTCTTAAATAATCAAACAGAAGTTCAGAATTCCACGTTGTTTGGCGTGTTTTAGAAGTGGTTTTTAGATATACTTTTGAAGAAGGAATTTTATAAAAAGTTTTAAGAATATATTGAACAATATTTCTTGAAATTTCGAAGAAAAACTTCTTTAAAGACCTGTAAATACGTCCATAATCATACAATAATGTCATTTAACCTTTTGTAATAAAATTATTTTAATAATGGGTAATTCCAAATTGTACCCGGAAACTTGGTATAAATCGTAAATAAACCACCTTAGTTTGTAGCATTACGCTTGACAATATCTAGGATGATCACAGGAGCCCCTTGGTTTATGCGAAATAACCAATTACACAGAGACCTCGGCGTGCCAACCGTAAAGACACAGATGAGGCAAACTCAAATGAATTTCTTGGCCAAGGAGTCCCAGCATCACAATTCAATCATAAGGGACGCCTTCCCAACTCTCCTCCATGCCCGCAACCAATTCCCGAGACCCTCAGATCCTCTCTCGGACGAAGACGATGGCCCTCCCAACCCACCATGATAGAAGAATGTAAAACTAGGTTAAGTTAGCTAGGCACTAGATTAAGTTAGGTTAAGTAATAATCATGTGAAAAAATACATTTTCTAGCTTAAGTTTAGTTTAGGAACACTGTTGTAAATACTTAGGTTAAGTTAGAACAAGTATACTTTCTCACCATGTTAGAACAACGTTTATTTAATAGAAGTAAGTAAGTTGTAAGTCAATAAAGAAAATGAAAAAAAAAGAGCTTGATAATGTAGAAAACCTACGAAACTGCAGTAGCAGATAAATCAAAAATAAGTGACATATAACAAAATAATTCGTTTCATTTCATTTAGAAATTTAAAATGAACTGTCACAAAGTAACGGATACCTCAATTATACAATGTGTGACATAAGCTAAAAGATTTCCTGTTGATCTTTGCTTACGAAACCCGTATTGATAATCCCTAATAATATTGAATCCTTTTGGGTATTGTAGAAGATACCGATTGATAGCATTTTTCATAACCTTCGATATCCTTGAAAGAAGTGTGACTGGTAGATAGTCGTTTTGTGCAAGGCCTTTTTGAGTATAGGCTGAACTGTAGCGCATTTCCGGCAGAAAGGAAATATTCCCTTTCTCTAGAATAACCTTAAAAGTCTACAGAAAACGGGCGTTAGTACGCCTCTTCATTTTTTGAGTACTATAGCAGATATTTCATCAGCGCCAGACGCTTTTTTTGGTGTCTTAGTCACAGAAGATCGTGATTTATATTTTTGATCTGTCCAGTAACAAGTAAAGAAGGTAAAAGTAAGTAAAAAGCGAAGGTTAGAAAGATTCAAGGAGAAAAAACTACAGTAAAGTGATGAAAGTGCTACTTTTACCACGAATAGAAGATAACCAGGAATATTTAAATTACGGAACATACATGAAAAATAGCAGAAAAAAAGAGGACTATCTTGAACTTAATGCAAAAGAAAATAAAAAAGTGAGGTTACAAGAAGGTAGAATTAATAAATTGGAAACTCAATAGTTGCAGAAGATTATAAATTCGATTTTTGATGTTGGTGTGGGATAATAAGACGTGATAGAGACGGTAAGGCGACTACCAAGTGTATGTGTAGAAAAGCAAATAATAAACGTATGGAAGATCTCAGAAAAAAAGGCAGAGGGAGCTGGATTAGTTCAGCTAATATTACGACCTTGTGAAGAAATTTAGATAAAGACATCGACTCCACATATAAGTGGGAAAGTATTTCGAATAAAAACAGAGATTCTATCCTCTAAACTTTTCTGTTTAATAATAATTTTGGTGTCACAGGATACATAATTACGTTCATTTATAGTTCCATGGCCACCTACGTGAAATAATTCATATTTACCTGCCCATTTTCTATGTTTCCAGACCAATTTATTTTTTACATTAATAAGAAAAACTTGGCAATAGTTTCTGTGTGCCAGGATATTACACCTATATTATATCGCTTAGCCGAAACTATGATGTATTTTTAGTTATACCTATTTCACGGCGCTTTGTAACAAAAATAAAATTAATTTATTATAGTTTATCTTCCTTTTTTTTGTTTAGTAAAACCTTATGCAAGTTTAAATTGGCTCTTAAGTGACAAGGACATTCGAATAATTGAAAACTTATACTCGGGCCCAACAGCTCAAGCTCGTATAGAAGATCTGACTTCAAGAGGCCTTAAAAAATGTCCTTTCTACTGGAACCAAGTTCATGATGTTCAGCCGAGCTCAATATGCGAATGTGAAATTGATCCTTAATAATGCACCGATAGAATGATCGATTTAAATTTTTAGTATTATTGAAGACAACATGGATCCGGATATAAAGATAAAATACAGAATCGAAGCAGCTCGTATTAGCTTTAGAAAGATAGACACTCTTCGTTGCTGTACCATCACAATAAGTACGTGAAATCGATTGGAGGCATTCGAATACCATGGACTGACTTGCTGACGAATGAAGAAGTTTTAAGAAGCGCAAATTCTGAAATATTACCGATTACAACTATAAATTATCGCGAAATTGTTTACCTTAGTTATGTACTGCGGGGAGAAAAATACTACGTTGTTTAGTTAATTATGAATGGAAAGATTAAGCGTAGGCGTGGACTTGGTAGAAGGCAGATGTCCTGGTTGAAGAATATCAAAGAATGGACCGGCATACAAAAAGCAGGGGATCGATCTTTTTGGACTAGCTGAAGACAGAAACAGAAAAGCACTCTCCATATTGTTCGCCAACGTCTGGGGAACCGAATACGGCACATAAAGAAGAAGAAAGCTGGTGGTGCAAAAGGAAACGTTACATTTTTATTGTATTTACTGTTTGAAACAACTGTGTTGAAGGAGATTCTCCATTTTTTAACGCATTATTCTACAAGTACCGTTAGTGAGATAATGGCCCACCATATTTATTTGGAATGCTTTTGAATCATTATGATTTGCTAACATTTTTTTGACGATTTACATCTGTCTTGTTAGGAATGTTTCCAACGCTATTATTAATACTGTGTTTTTTTAGTTAATTCATTAAAAAGCTGTATGTTGGGCTCCAGAGTACTCAGAAATTTATTTAATAAGAAGCAGTTCACAAGTGAAAACTTTACTCTTTCTTTTGGGTCTAGTTTGGGTTCTAGATGAATTTTAAAGTCAGTAGCTCAAAATACAAATAATATTTGGCTTAGATCTCCTAGGTAGGGGTTCTGTGATTACCTGCATAATTTGTTTAACTACCATATATTTGATTTTTCGAACTAATATAAAAAGAAAGAATAAATAGTTTTTACAATAGATTAGAGCACGTACACAGTACTGTCTTGTTACGAATGTTTCCAACGCTATTATTAATACTGTGTTTTTTTATTTAATTCATTAAAAAGCTGTATGTTGGGCGCCAGAGTACTCAGAAATTTATTTAACAAGAAGCAGTTCACAAGTGAAAACTCTACTCCTTCTTTTGGGTCTAGTTTGGGTTCTAGATGAATATGAAAGTCAGTAGCTCAAAATACAAAGAATATTTGGCTTAGATCTCCCGGGTAGGTGTTTCTGTGATTACCTGCATGATTTGTTTAAACTACCATATATTTAATTTTTCGAACTGATATAAAAAGAAAGAATAAATAGTTTTTAGAATAGATTAGAGCACGTACACAGTACTGTCTTGTTACGAATGTTTCCAACGCTATTATTAATACTGTGTTTTTTTATTTAATGCATTAAAAAGCTGTATGTTGGGCGCCAGAGTACTCAGAAATTTATTTAACAAGACGCAGTTCACAAGTGAAAACTCTACTCTTTCTTTTGGGTCTAGTTTGGGTTCTAGATGAATATGAAAGTCAGTGGCTCAATATACAAAGAATATTTGGCTTAGATCTCCCGGATAGGTGTTTCTTTGATTACCTGCATGATTTGTTTTAACTACCATATATTTAATTTTTCGAACTAATATAAAAAGAAAGAATAAATAGTTTTTAGAATAGATTAGAGCACGTACACAGTACTGTCTTGTTACGAATGTTTCCAACGCTATTATTAATACTGTATTTTTTATTTAATGCATTAAAAAGCTGTATGTTGGGCGCCAGAGTACTCAGAAATTTATTTAACAAGACGCAGTTCACAAGTGAAAACTCTACTCTTTCTTTTGGGTCTAGTTTGGGTTCTAGATGAATATGAAAGTCAGTAGCTCAAAATACAAAGAATATTTGGCTTAGATCTCCCGGGTAGGTGTTTCTGTGATTACCTGCATGATTTGTTTAACTACCATATATTTGATTTTTCGAACTAACATAAAAGAAAGAATAAATAGTTTTTAGAATAGATTAGAGCACGTACACAGTACTGTCTTGTTACGAATGTTTCCAACGCTATTATTAATACTGTGTTTTTTTATTTAATTCATTAAAAAGCTGTATGTTGGGCGCCAGAGTACTCAAAAATTTATTTAACCATACGCAGTTCACAAGTGAAAACTATACTCTTTCTTTTGGGTCTAGTTTGGGTTTTAGATGAATATGAATGTCAGTAGCTCAAAATACAAAGAATATTTGGCTTAGATCTCCCGGGTAGGGGTTTCTGTGATTACCTGCATAATTTGTTTAACTACCATATATTTGATTTTTCGAACTAATATAAAAAGAAAGAATAAATAGTTTTTTTAGAATAGATTAGAGCACGTACACAGTACTGTCTTGTTACGAATGTTTCCAACGCTATTATTAATACTGTGTTTTTTTATTTAATTCATTAAAAAGCTGTATGTTCGGCGCCAAAGTACCCAGAAATTTATTTAACAAGAAGCAGTCCACAAGTGAAAACTCTACTCTTTCTTTTGGGTCTAGTTTGGGTTCTAGATGAATATAAAAGTCAGTGGCTCAAAATACAAAGAATATTTGGTTTAAAAATCCCGGGTAGGTGTTTCTGTGATTACCTGCATAATTTGTTTAACTACCATATATTTGATTTTTCGAACTAATATAAAAGGAAAGAATAAATAGTTTTTTTAGAATAGATTAGAGCACGCACACAGTACTGTCTTGTTGCGAATGTTTCCAATGCTATCATTAATACTGTGTTTTTTTATTTAATTCATTAAAAAGCTGTATGTTGGGCGCCAGAGTACTCAGAAATTAATTTAACAAGAAGCAGTTCACAAGTGAAAACTCTACTCTTTCTTTTGGGTCTAGTTTGGGTTCTAGATGAATATGAAAGTCAGTAGCTCAAAATACAAAGAATATTTGGCTTAGATCTCCCGGGTTTCTGTGATTACCTGCATAATCTGTTAATTTGTTTAACTACCATATATTTGATTTTTCGAACTAATATAAAAAGAAAGAATAAATAGTTTTTAAAATAGATTAGATCACGTACACAGTACTAAATGCCAAATGAAGATGGACCGGATATATAGCAAAAATGAAAAGGACTAGATGGGCAAGGAAAACGAGGGAATGAAAATCATGAGAAGAAAAAGTAATCCAGAACGGCCTGTACTAAGATGGTAGGGCTAAATTAGGAGAGTGGCAAGGAAGGGATGGACGAACATGGTACAGAGCGGAAATAGATGGAGAAAAATGAAGGAGTTTGAACAGCAACAACGCTGGATAGGGAAAGAACGAAGTATCTAATTTAAAATAAAAAACAATCTGAAAACTCTCTAAAAATGAGGAAATTTACTTAAAAAATGATTCATTTGATCTGTTGTTTATATCCTTGAGAATCCAAAAACTGGGGAATAATTTTAGATCGCTTATAATTTTATAACATCCGGTGTGAACATGATTCAGAGTTTGCCTAATACTTACATCATACTGCCATATATTGGGTTATTGAAAACGTATTGAGCCTTTTTTCTTGTTAGAGAACTTTAGCGTTACAGATCTCAAGTAATATAAGTTGTATCGCATCTTACTTAGCATCATTTGAAGTTGACATTTGACACTAGTAGACGTGCAATAACTGTTCGAATTCGTTTATTTGGACTTAATTTAGAGCACCTTAAACATAAGGGAAATTTATGTAAAAGTTCGCTTCATTTTAGAATTTTATTTCGATAAAGGCGCAAATAAGGCGCAGACTTATAAAAAAATTTGTTTTTGGTCAAAATAAGTTATCCAAAGCAATAGATTGTTCAGTCGGTTTCGTTCTAGAAATCTCGATGTCAAAGATGCTTCTCGTTATGGTCGACTAATGACAGAAAAAGTTGATAGAATTTTGGCAAAAGTTAAGCAAGCAAGTCATGATATCGCCATGGAACTAAACATCCATCACTTAAACCATAATTTGACGCTAAAACATCTACTCGATCGAATTTCGATCTGCGAATCTCTACCGAAATCGAACCATTTCTGAAGTCTTCCACTATGACTTCCACCAGACCACACCCAGTTTTGATGACTCGGCAAAAATTGAGGGAGCCTGACTGCAAAGTTTTAACGACTTCACCGTATAGCCCGGACCTTGCACCGTCAGACTGCCGTTTGTTACAGTCTCTACTCAACTCCCTGAATGGAAAAAGAGAGAAGTGAAAACCACTTGTCACACTTTCTTGCCCAAAAATCAAAGAAGTTCTATAGTGAAGAACTCATGGTATTGCCAGGAAAATGGCAGATGTTCAACGAACAAAATGGCATATATTTAGTTTAGCAAAGTTTTTTAAAAATATAAAGTGCAGTTGTCTCAATTTTGACTTTAAAAGGCCCAATCCTTTATTTTGTAGTTTTCTTTTGGATGTCGATGTATAACAACCAGTAAAAATAGTACGAAAAATTGACAGCATTTGCTTTTGATTTTTTGGTACTTATCAGTAATACCTAACCAAGTTGTCAGATATGAAACGTCTTCTTCCTCCTCCTTTCTATAGCCGGCTTTGCTACGTACATCTGCGTCAATATCATCAAAACAATAAATATTTTCTGTGGTTATGATGACGTAGTGCGGCAAGGAGATGAACGACGTTTCATAGTTACACACGCTCAAAGTTAAAGAAAGGTAACTCGGGCCTATTGTATTCTATAAATTTTTCGCTAAATTGCTTGGTGGTGCAAACGACATTCGTGCACGATCTCTCTGATCTAAACCACTGTTATTCCTCTGCCTGTAAAATGCTTTTGTTTATTTTGCTTGTTATTAACTGTGCTGGTGGGTTAAGGAATGTAAATAAGAGATTTATTCTTCAGTAATTCGTTGGTACCTTTTTATCTCCAATTTTGAACAGCTTGATTGCTAGTTCGCTAAAAGTCTGAAATTTTATTGCAGGTGAAAATTTTGTTGATTAGAGCTATGTTTAAGTAGCTTACTATTAATGTCCGTATGTGTGTATATTGCTGCTCATGGCTCCGTAGCGTAGTACTTGTTTGCGGTGCGGAAGGTCTCGGTTCAATCCCGGCGGGTCGGTATACTTATTTATTAATTTATTTAAGTATATAGGGCCTGGCCACATATATAGGCAGTAGTTGTTTGCAGAGTTGCAATAACGTCGGTGGCAGCACTACCGCGTTTTCTAAAAGGTACTGTGAAATACAAAAATGTATATTTCGGCACTTGGACAACGTTGACTGGTATTACGACATCCTCGCCAATATCCTTAAGATAGAAGAAAGGATAAAATTCTAACTCAGGCGGGGAGGACTCTTGGTCAGAACTTGCCTTATTTTTAAGTTTTCGCCGCTCATTTTATCAATTCTGGTACAGTTATTTCTGTCTCTTGCTAGCGTTTCTTGAAGCTTGTAAAGTAAAAAGCAAACATAAAAATCATAGATACGCGCCTGTAAAAACATTTACTTGAGGATAATACAATGTTTTTTTTTAATGTTAACTACCATCAAAATGTAAAAAATACTTATTAGTCAGCACAAGGAGGATATTTATATTTATGATCACGAATTTCTGGCACAAAATAAGTTAAATTACAAGAATCCTTTCCCCTTCCCCCTTTTTCAGACAAGATCCAAAAAATGTCGCTTTTTGAAGACTTATTACATTATATTTACATATTTTCAGTTTAGATATAAAATTATTATCATTAAAAAATGTAATTAAAGAAGGTAAATCAACAAAAAAAACCTACTATGTGTCGAAGCGGTAGCTTTAAATTTAGGAGTAGGTGCCTTCATTCTCCTTAAGTTTCCTTATTCCTATTTCCACTAAAAAATCCACACCAGAATCACACATTAGTCCTTTTTTTTGATTTTCCGGTACGTCGTCTTACCGGAAACTCCGTAAAAATTCAAACATAACCCGTGTCGCGCGATTGTGTATTTGAAAAACTGACAGTAAAAAATATTAAGACGCCAGAATTGCGTCGGGACGCCTATTTCGAAAAATACGGCGACGCTCGATCCGTTTGAATCCTACGACATCGGTGTTACAAATTTAGATCTCGATCTTGGCTTTAAGTGGTAGATACGGAGAGTAGTTAAAAAGTAAATTTGTGTTTTCCCAAATTGTGTTAACTCTTACATATTTTTAAATACTGATGACTCTAAGTTTGTAAGCTCTTATGATATGTCTGAAAAGTTCCGTTTGTGGCTCCCATGTTTCCTCAGAGAGCGTTCTTTACGAGGGGCGGTCGACGGCTTTCTTTCTAACACCTTCACTATCAACGCCAGTGTGCCCCAAGGCTCCATACATTCTCCTACTCTCTTTCTCATTTACATTAACGATCTGCTGGAAAAGATCGGGAATCCAATCTATAATTTTGCAAATGACAGTACGCTTATCTCTTCATTCACATTGAACGCTCGGACATCGGCTGCTCAGGCGAATATCCGCAGACAGCAGGAGGTCGTTCAACTTAACAAAGACCTGGAGGAAATTCTATCTTGGGGTGACAGTAACCAAGAATTTAACGCTACAAAAACCTAGGCGGCAGTTTTTTCTAAAAAAGTTAACGTTGCTGAACCTAACACAATCATGTCGAGGCACTCCATAACCCTAGCATCGTCACTTAATTTGTTGGGCGTTAATTTGGGAGCAAATATGTCCTGGCATGAACATATTGTAGGCATAGCAAGGAGAGCTTTTCAAAAGTGGGGAATATTATTTCGAACCAGAAAGCTTTACACTCCACAACAACTGTTAATTCTTTATAAAGCTCAAATTCGACCAACTATGCAATACTGCTCCCAAATAGCATTTGTTGGAGTCTGTTCAGAGAAGAGCTGTTCGTTTGATTGGAGACCCGGAACTGACCGGCGGCCTTGATTCGCTGGAACATCGAAGAACGGTTGGCGACTTGAGTCTGTTCTACAAGTATTTTCATGGAAAGTGTTCAAAGGATGTAGCCCACTTAATTCCTTCCACAGCGGTGCATGTTAGAAATACACGTTGCTCTAATACTTCACATCCGTATGTGGTTCAGCTTGTTACTCCACGTACAACGCTTGTCAAGCAGTCTTTTATATGGAGAACATCATCCTTTTGGAATAATTTGCCGAGGGCTGTGTTTTCCATCGAGTACAACTTACAGCGATTTAAGAACAACGTAAATCGCTTTTTCCGCACACATGCCGTTCCTGGAGCGCTTTAGGGACTTCCCTGTAGCACGTGTGCTAGACCCATAAAAAAAAAGCATAAAATGATATAAAGTTGTTTCTATGTGGTGGTTTTATGCCTCAATTTTGAGTTTTTAACAAACATAATTTTTGAAATAGATAGCAGGTAGACAGTCCTATGTGATCCCAGCATGGATAGGTCTGCTTTAAGAATGCGATTCTGCCTATGCCAGCCTTGATCTCGCTCCAGCTCCCGTTATTGGAGAAATTAAGTCGTAAACCCAAATTCCCACCCAATATCCCTCAGTCCCTTCCCCCATCCTCACCCCCTCGCCAACACATAAAGCAAGCGCAGCGTCGTCACTGCCAAAACCTTCAACTCTGAAATGCCGATCGGTAAAACGAAACTACCGCAGATGGGTAGAATCAATGATTCAGAATCTCACACTGTAAATACAGCTAGCCAAGGATTCTGGGGGAGAGTAAAGGTTCGAGACAAAAACACTATATTGCTACGTATAATTCAAGGCCACTGAGAACTGAAGATCATCTTACAGAACTGGAAGAAGAACTTAACGACATAAAGTGGGACATTGTTGGCATCTGCAAAACTAGTCTACCCGGAGAAAAATGTACTGTCTTAAAATCAGGCCACACATTCTACTAAAATGACTCAGAACATAAAGATCACATCGGTGGTGTAGTCACTCTGATCCACAAAAAATTCAAACATGCTATCTTGAAATACGGCGTTGTAAGCAATAGGGTTATCTATATCTTGATTACGTTAAACAAGAGATACAGGCTGCAAATTATTCGTTAAATGTATTTTTCTCTCTTCTTCTGTAGTTAATAGTGCGTTTGCAAATTTCTATTGACAGGGTAACCTTTTATTATTGATATTATTAATTAAACAGTTAGAAAATAAGTGTAACATAAATAAGGAAACTTTAGGAAGTAAGGGATCATGTAAAACGATTTAATAGGAAAATATTCCAGAATATCATCAAGTGCCAAGACACATGACGCTGATGATGACTAGACTCCCACCAGGAGGCCATAGGGTCTTTTCAATTTTCTTCTGTAAAATGCAATGCCAAAATTATATCTTATTTAAATGCACCTCGTAAATTTTAACCGCCAATCTGTTACATCCAATTTCATGTTTGACGAAGCATCAGTTCGTCAATAAGGATTTGTTTGACAGAGAAGTCAATTAAAAGCTGGTATGTTTATTTTTTGTTTTAGTTTTAAATTTTGTGAATCAACAGCGAGTTTAATATTGATATAATTTTGGAGTTATATCACTTTTATTAATATAGGAAGAGCTTTATAAGTTCAACGGCACATTGGCTAACTAAGAATTTTGATATATAATAAAAGACTGTTTTTAGTCAATTTCCACTGGTTTATTTAAATTGCGATGACGCGTTTCGCTGTCGATGCAGCTTCTTCAGATCTACATTTTACACTGTAGATCTGAAGAAGCTGCATCGACAGCGAAACGCGTCATCGCAATTTAAATAAACCAGTGGAAATTGACTAAAAACAGTCTTTTATTATATATTTATAATGAATTTCCATCAAGTAGAAGCTACAACTATCAAAAATTTAAGAATTTTGAACCAAAACATTTTATATTTAATATCAGAGGCTTAGAAGGAAGTCATGCTAGCGAAAACATGAACAATTCCTGAAATCAGACGCCCGAAGAAAACATTATAAACAACGCAAGAGTGCACGCATTTATTAGAGACAGTGGAGCTAACATTAAAAATGCTACAAGAGATTTAGGAGTAAATAATGAATTTCGTTTTATACATACCCCATAACTGGTAGTAATCGACTCCTTAAAAGTACAAAGACCTGAATTGGACGTTATAAGTGTTGGAAGAAGAATCGTAGCTCATTTAAAGCTCTCATCTCCTTCCGAGATGAAATTAGGACAAATCCAGAGAGATTTTAAGGAGTAAAAAAATGATCATTTTCTGTAGTTCGCTGTATATAATATCAGAAGTGATACCAACAATTTTTGTGATTAGATAGTTAATTACTTACTTCGAAATTATTTTTGAATTCAATAACTCATAATGCTGTTAATATTGTTAATATTTTAAAAATTCAGTACTTGTCATAATGTACAAAAGTTTGTTAACCCTAAAAAAAATTAGACTCAGCAATCGCAGTGTTTTTAAGCCGTTTACTCATTATTTTTTGAACATAAATATGCTCTACATCTTCTTTTTAGCCTGCTTTCATCCACTCCTGGATGCGGGCCTCGTCCAAATCTTTCCATCTTTCACTGTCCAGAGCCGTTCTGTTCCAATTTTTTCCTGCGATATTCTGATTGTCATCTTGCCACCTTCTTTGAGGCCTCCTACACGCCTCTTACTCTCTCTTAGGCTCTATTCTGTAAGCTTGTAGGCCTATCTGTCGTTGTTTCTCTCTTGCTACGTGGTCAGCCCATCACCACTTTAGTTGAGCCGTTCTTTCCAGAGCATTCGTCAGCCGTGTTCTTCTCCGGATTTCCTCATTTGGGATTCTATCTCTCAAACTCACTCTAAGCATAGCTATCTCCATTGCATGCTGCGCCATTCGGAATCTGTTCATCGACTTACGTGTTAGCGACATCGTTTCGAGACCGTACGTGAGAACTGCCTGACACGCCACTCGTACGTTTTCCTGGTGTTTACAGGGATATCCCGTGATGATGCAGTTCTTCCAACATAGTGGTTAATTCATTGGGTGTAGTACCGACTAGAACGATATCGTCATCAAATCGTAGATGATTAAGTTGTGTTCCGTCTATGTTTAATCCCTGTTATTGTCCTTTAGTTTCACTGTGGCGAGATCGTATCTCCTTGACGTGCTCTTCATAAGGAATTCATATTATTGAAATAAGATTTTTAAAGTATTTTCATTTATTTTAAGAAAAAAAATAATCCGGTTTCGGATACACATATGCATATGCTGTGAATTGGAACCGGTTTGCAAGAAGGAGGGCAGAATGAATTTTTGTTGTGACCGTAGCTTGGCCAATAGTTTGTCATACTAAACACGGTCGAAAGCCTTGTATATATCAGACGCAACCACTCGGAACTCCTTATAAATTTGCGTTGTTCGTAAGATATGGGACAGAAATCATATTGGCGATCGACACTATACAGTGCTCCCAGATATTTTAAATATTGTTGGTTAATGGTTCCTGTGACTAATCCGTGTGAATCTGGAGTAACTTTTCGATGTTTTGTTTACAACTATATGAGGTACCTTCAGGACTCTTTACTCTTTGAGATAAGAACACTGAATTCAAGCCTCTAAAAGCTCCTATTCGATACTGTATGTATTTTTATGATATTATTATGTGCCACTATACCTTTTCTTCGTAAACTACTCTAAACCCTTCGATAACGTTAAATATACTAAATTATGGTACATAATATCATTTACGGGCATACATACCCCTACATTCAATCAGCATTTTTAAAAATCTTTATGAAGCTTTGCTACGGTGAAAATAGATAACAATTGTTCGTCTAGATGTCGAATAATGAAAGGTGTAAGACAAGGCTGCATACTCTCCCCCATCCTTATTAACACTTATAATGAATTTATAATGAGACACGTATTAGATTGATGGGAAGGAGGAATTAATAAGGTCGTCGGCTTAGTAACCTTCGATATGCAGAGGACACCCTATTGCTTGCAACGAGTCAAGAAGAGCTATTGACCTTAACTGAAAGACTTCGGAATATCAGTGAAGAATACGGTCTACAAATAAATAATAGCAAGACGAAAATTCTGATAGTCGATAGGCAAAACCATACCTTCCCAAATGTACAGCAGATTAATAGATATGAGGTGGTTAGCAGCTTCACATACTTGGGAGCTTTGATCAATAACACTGGGAAGATGAAATATGTCAAAGAATACAAATGGGTCACACAGCTATGACTCAACTAACAAATCTTTGGAGGTCCAGGGATGTTAGTCGCAATACGAAAATATATCAAGTAGAAACCCTTCTATTCCCATATTCAGGTATGCATCTGAAACCTGGACTATACGCTCCGTTGATCGACGCAGTATAGATGCGTTTGATATGTGATGCTAGCGAAAGATGCTGGTAATTCCGTCAACAGCTCGGCGAACAAATGCTTTAGTCCTTAATAAAGTCAAACTGAAACAAAGACTTTGCATCACAGTCATCTTAAAGTGTTTTCGACAGATTACACGTGCTGATAATATGGAAAAACTTGGGGGGCAAACCGTATGGAAGGATGCGACGCCTCCGCTGGATAGATACAACTAAGATGTTGTTGGGTATCAACATGGAGCAAGCTACAAGATAAACAGCTAACAGAGAACGTTAGCGTGTCACTATCAGAAACGAGGCCAAAAGACTGGATAGTCAGACATAATCACGATATATCTGACAAGACTGACAAGACATTTAGACTGGAGGAGGAGGAACTCTTCAGTGTTAACATTTAAGACATAGGAAGGTATAAATGATAAATTTAGTTATTAAAATATCTCATTAGTTTTCTGATATTTCTTGTCAGTTTATATTCTTGCCTGTTACACGTATTTAACTCATTTTTAGAAGATTATCTAATATAGTTAGAGTTATAGTTTTAAAAGTTATTTTAATTTATGTAAACACAGGCATAATTTGGCTCCAATAAAACAATAAAATTGGCAGCAGTTAATATATTGACAGACCAGGCAATGAGTGATGACGTATAAATAAAATAAATAATGTACAATGTTTACCGCAGATATGGTGAGTAGATTACTGTATGTTTGAATTGAAGAGAAATTAACGATTCGATCTATATGCGATTTTACGATTTTAACAAAAATATTTAAAGTTATTTTTACTCAATATCGCGAGTATCTCGTGAAGATAAATAATAAGAATACAACACTCATGAATTGTGTGGAAACTGACAATAGAACAAAAATGTTTGGCTTTTCACTTACAGGTTTTCACTACTGGAAAATAAACTTTAAATATAAAAGTTGCTTGGTTTTTCTCATATTATCTTTTAGAGCTTTAATGTACAGGGTGAATCAACGATAGAGTAAAGTTTATTATCTCATATGATTTCGGGAATGCCGAAAAAACGTTAAATAAAATAGTTTTAGGGAATATTAAGGTGCACAGTTTAAAATTATTTTTGAGTATACAGGGTACTTCAAAAAAGTGTGACCGATATAAAATATGTTTTTTTAAATCCTATTTTCTAATTTATTTTTAAATTCTGCGTAAAAATTTCATAACTTTTTTATTAATAATGTTACATACCTAAACCTAGTAGTTTTTTCCAATATTTCAATTTTTTAAAAAAAATACTAGTTTTCAGTTTTGTAAAAAATTGTCAGTAGCTCCATTGTTTCTGAAGGTCGAATACTCATAATTGGTATGAACGTTCTATAGAGATGAAAAAAAATTTATATGTAAAGAAATTCGAGTTTGATGCTACAGGGTGTTCAAAGTAAATGTATGCATTTCGACTATTTTAAATTGAAAAATCTAAAAATTTTTAAATGGCAGACCCTCTATATTATAATTTTTTCTGATAGATTTTACCAAACCCTCCAACTCTTATTAAGTATGTCATATACCTATTTCTAATAGTTTTCGATTTATTTTGAATTTTTCAATTTAGACCCTTGTTTTTAATATACTTACGCTATTGTGAAAACATAAACAAATAGTTAATAATAATTTTAATATAGTTTAACTTATCTAATGATTAATTATTATGACGTAATAAATGTTCAAAAATATGCCCGTCTACTTGAATACACATGTTTAGTCGTTTTACTATATTTTCCTTCACTTTCCTTAGCATGAAGGGCGTTATTGTCCTGCACGCATCCCGTATCCTATTTTCCGTATCTACAGGTGTTGTAGGGGGATTCACATAAACACGATCTTTAATGTAGCCCCACAAAAAGAAGTCTAAAGATGTTAAGTCACATAATCGAGGGGGCCACTGAATGAATCCATCCATACCGATCCATTTTTGTGGGTAAAGATCGTTTAAAAATTCCCGAACTTTCCGGTGGTAATGAGCAGGAGCTCCGCCTTGTTGAATCCACATTTGTTACCTTTCAAAGTTATCAACTTCTTCAGGAAGCTGGGGTAATTCATTTTGCAAAAAATTTAGATATCTAGGCCCGTTAAGCGGTTCGCGGAAAAAATATGGACCAATAATTCGAAAATTTAATATTCCACACCATACATTAAGCGACCATTTTGGTTTTGAACTTCCCGGGCCCAAAATGGATTAACTGTGGAATAATAATGCATGTTATGGCTGTTAACTACTCCATTACTGCGAAAACTAGCTTCATCAGAAAACATTATTTTGGATAAAAAATTTGGATCGGCCTCTATTGCTCCATTCATGGTGGTACAAAAGTTTACTCGTTCAAAATCACGGTCTCGAAGTTGTTGGTGTAGTTCCATATGAAAGGGATGATACTTGTATTTTCTGGTGGTACGATTAGCCGTAGATTGTGATGTGTCAGGTAAGTCAGCTAGTTGACTTCGTTCCTTAGAGCCTTACTGCCAAAAGATAATTTTTTCCCGCTTCGCCCAGTATATAAACCATATCAATTAATTCATTTTTAGGAAAATCCATAACTATTACCTTTATACGTCACTTACTACCACAAATTAAACTATTTTTACCTTGCTTAATAGACATGTCAAAATTTGACAATGCTTACATTTTTGTTTTGTCTTGGCAACTATGATGTTAAGCCGGGTTTCCACCAAACGAACATAGCACGAAACACAAACAAAAACTGTTTTTCTCAACAAAAAGAGCCATGTTTTGTAAAAAACGAACAGTTCGGAAAACATGTTTGTCGGAGAACAGTGTTTTTAGTAAACAAAACACTTTCCCGTCTCGAATCGGTACATCAAAAAGAAAACAAATTTGTTCGTGTTTTTTAGTCGGTTTGGTTGGTACACCTGAATGTTGTAGTTTTTTTTTTTGGCGACATTTGTACTCTACTCTTTCGACTAGTTATAAAATTTTTATCAACTGTATGCGATTTATGAAGAGTTTGTCAACACTTAAAGTACTATTTATTCAATTATATAAATATATATATAATATATATATATATATATATATATATATATATATATATATATATATATATATATATATATATATGTATTTAGATTTACCAAAACGGTGGGACTCAAAAAGTATAGGTTATAAGAATAAAAATATAAAACAAGATTCAGTCAAGGAAATTGATAATACTTTTGAAACTAGTAGTGATGAAATCGAGCGAAAAATCAAAAACTTGTTCAGTCAGTACAACAGGGAAAGAAGGAAGTTAAAAGCATGAAAAAGTCTTGGGCTGGACACCCGTTTGTTTCAAAATGGTTTGAATATGATACCATGAGTTTTTTGTATGACAAGAATAAACCGAGGAAAGAAAGGCTTACCCTAATATAATGTTGAACTGCGTTATACGGGGCCTCAAATACATCCGGTATAATACGTGATACAGAAAAATTTGAAATTTTGAATAAATATTTTAATGATTGAAAACTATTCCCAGTAGCTAAGTACCTCAGAATTACTGCCAGGCGATCCTTCACCGAAATTGCGTCCCGGTAATTTGTATTTTTCTTGGCGATTTTAGATCCTAACAAATTAATTGGCAATTCAAAATCGGTACTTGACATTCGGTAAAATTGTGGCAGGAAGATCTCGATTCTCAATTTAACCCAATATTGTCAGTGCTTAAATCAGCCAATAATTCTTCTGTGCCATAATTAATAGAGAACTGACCCAATACCCTGTTTTTTTCTGTTTTGGCCATTAGCTAAAAACGAACCACAGCTAATTATAAAAAAAATCGTCGTCGGAGAAGGACATTCTTGCGAGACTAAACAAAATGGGAAAAAGAGGACAAACACTAGCAACAAAACTTTTCGAACAGTCTACAGGAACTGTTTGAAAAAAACAAAACATGTTTTGTTTTGTTTATTGAAAACAGAACTGTTTTTTTAAACTGTCCGTTTGGTGGAAATCCGGCTTTATAACGTAAGTGTATTAAAAACAAGGGTAAAAATTGAAAAATTTAAAATAAATTGAAAATTATTAGAAATAGGTACATGACATACTTAATAAAAGTTGGAAGGTTTTGTAAAATCTATCAAAAAAAAAAATAATATACAGGATGTGCCATTTAAAAAATTTGAGATTTTTCAATTTAACCCTGCGGGCCGGGGGCCGCCGACTAAATCTCCAACCAGGGCGCCGGGTCTCGCAAACCCATCAATAAAAAATCTTGTTAAAAAAAAAAAGTGATAAATTAATATTTTATTGAAAAAAAAATACACATTTTTAAATACAAAACCCTATATTATAAAACTGGTTTAAGTATACACAGTCAAAAATCTAATTTTTAAATATTTGTTGTCAAAAAAATTAAACATTTCCTAAAAACTACAAACAAAATAACTTGAAGATGAAAAAAAAAAATTTTAGTAAAACATTGTAAAAATATCATAAATCAACAGATTTTATTGATTCATTGCAATTTCTGAGCACTCAGAACACCATGCATGGATATGAGTAAGACATACAAATTTTTCCACATTTTTTGCAAAAATATTTGGTTTTTGAATCTTTTTTACAAAAAAAAACATCTTTTTCTGTTACCTGGTTGGACTTCTTCATTTCTATTGGGTTCTTGTGTTCCAGCAACTTCTTGTCTTCTTTCCCTTACCGACCTTGGAACATTTGTTTCATAAGAACGTCGCTCCAAGTGTTCTTTTCTCAAGGATAGTCCAACATCTCTTAGATATAATCGTCTTTCAATCTTATAAGTTTTATTATTGCAAGTAAAAATAATTTGGGAATTTACACCACCCATATTCATAATTGAAAAAAAAAAAACCATCGGCCACCTTCTTGTATTCCTTGCTACGTTATAGGTAGCAGACAATTTGTCGAGATTATCTACACCTCCTTTGGTATGATTGTAATAAGTAATTATATCGGGTTTGCATTTTTCTGCCGTAGAGGGATCAATCCTATCATCGTGATGTAAACTGGATATAAGATTAACATTTCTATATTTCTTTGGAATATATGACACAATAGTCATAACTTTTTGAAAGCCAAATATTGAAGAAAATTCAGGGCGAGCTCTTGTGTTGGAGAATTCTAGAGGCAATTCCCTTTTATTTTTTTTTATTGTACCCACGTACGTGGTTTTTATGCTCCACAAGTAATTTTTTTACCAATTCAACACTGGTAAACCAATTATCACACGTAAGATTACGATTAGTCCCAGATATAGGTTCTATTAGTCTCAAAACTATACTTTGTGGATCGTTAGGGCGTTCATATATACCTTCAGGCTGCTTTCCGACGTAAACCTCCAGATTTGAAGCATAAGATGTAGAGGAATCAACTAAAGCAAATATTTTTATACCGTATCTGTTAGGTTTACTTGGAATATACTGTTTGAAATCACATCGCCCCCTAAATGCCTCAAGCTTTTCATCAATTGTTGTGTTTGCTCCAACAGTATAATGTGTTTTTACAGTTTTCAGCAAAAAGGTCAAATAGGCTTCTGATTGGAGCTAGCTTGTCAAATTGTTTCCTTGCTTCTCTTGTCGTCAAGTCATCAAAACGAAGGCATCGAAGAAGAAAATGAAATCGATCGTTTCTTTGCCATAGCTCTTTTGTATTAAGTCGTCCACTTTTGAGGGTCCCCGCCAAATATAATAATCCAAGAAAAGCTTTTATTTCACAAATGTCCGTGGGTTTCCCTCTTCTCTCTCTTGCATAATTTTGAGCCAATCCAGAAATGTAGAGATTTGTGTTTTCCACTATAATGTTAAGCATTTCATCTGTGAAAAATAATGACCAACACTCCATGGCTGTTTTGGCGTTTTTTTTTTTTTTTTGTTTTTCTCCCACAGTTCCTGACGCCTGGTAGCCGAACAATAATATTTTCTTTTTCTCGTTCTTACGGTTTTGTTTGGACAATGTTTTTGCCATTGCGTGGTTCCGTTTTTACCAATGAAAGCTGGAATTCTTGGTAATTTTGCAAGAGGTACATTGTCATCACTGCTATCATCGCACTCTTGTTCTGATTCACTATCGGTACTTCGGGTTTCTACTATATTTTCTTCTAAAGCTAACTCTTCTTCATCATCCGGCTCTTCATCTGAATCAGCTTCTTCCCATAATTGGCGGAGTTTCTCTTGCTCTTTCTCATAATAAGTAGACATCGCCGCTAAACAAAAGAGATACTATTTTTTATAAAATAGTAACTAATAAATAATTAATATGCATAAAATAATGCAAAATAAATTTTATTTATGCTAACTTACCGTTGAAAAGTAAAACCAGCCGAATGTAAAAAGAAAAGCGCAAACCGGGGCGCCGGGTCTCACAGACCAAAATCAAAATAATTTAAAAACTAAAATACTTACACAACCGGGTATTGAGGCCAAAAATGAACAGGTAGACGAACCGCTAAGCGGTTGCAACGATGTTATGAAAATTGCCGACTGATTGTCGGAGCGTCGGGTCTCACAGGCTAGGCGCCCCGCCCGCAGGGTTAAAATAGTCGAAATGCATAAATTTATTTTAAACACCCTGTAGCATCTAACTCAAATTTCTTTACATATATCTTTTGTTTTCATCTCTATAGGATGCTCGTACCAATTATGAGTATTCCACCTTCAGAAACAATGGCGCTACTGGCAATTTTTTACAAAACTGGAAACTAGTATTTTATTTTTAATAAATTGAAATATTAGAAAAACTACTAGGTTTAGGTATATAGCATTATTAATAAAAAAGTTATAAAATTTTATGCAGAATTTAAAAATAAATTAGAAAATAGGATGTTCCATTTAAAAAAAAAACATATGTTATATCGGCCACACTTTCCCGAAACAAATAAGATAATGAACTTTACTCTGTCGTTGACTCACCCTGTACAACAACATGTATACATCGTAAAGCCCAAATACAAATGAAACTGTGACTTTTTTAAATACATTTTCTTGTTGATTTCAGCTACGTTTGAAACTTTTGTCTTCGATAATAACTAAGAAAATTAACAAAAACTGTTCCATTGCTAGTCTTTTATCGGGAGCCTCTCCGGGTGTTTGACAGAAGACGCTGCTTAGTTATAGATGCGGCTGACGTAATGAATTACTAGAAGCGAACCAAAACTAACAATGAGTACAACAGCTAGGGGTTGGAAACTTGGACATGCTCAAAAGATCATAAATTTGGTAGGGTTATGGATCAGATATCAAACGGCTTTATAAAAACCACTAAAATGGAGTTTGGACAGCGATAAGGAAAGCCACTGGAAACCACCTCATTATTACTTCTCATTTCAACGAAAGGTCTTTCATTCCTATCAGGTCCTAATTGCATGGAGGGTGTGGACAGTTCCAGGGAAAACCATGAGAATTCACGCATTGAATGTGGGAAATATAACATATATGCATATATGTATGAAAAATAAATAAAATGTCCGAGACGGCTCATACTAAAACGGTTTAATGACATTAGAAAACTGGCTGGAAGGGGATGTATCAATGTAGGACAAAGCAGTAACAGATTGGGCGCAATGGAGGCGGCGTATGTCCACTTATGAACAATAAACGCTGGCTAGAAGAAGATAGATAACAAAAGATTATAATGCAGCTTTTATTTTTTACAGTTTTTCTTTCTTTTATTTTATGCTACGGAGTTATTATCGGTTTATACCACTTCAAGATCACTAAATTTTCACAGAAATGTTTCTATCCGAAAGGACCTTTTTTACCATGAGTATTTTTTTAGAGTTTCTTTATAGTACTTAATAAGGTGTAATATTTTCTTTTTGTAATTCATTGTAAAGTCAGTCAATCCGGTTATAAATATTTTACCTTTTCAAATTTTCTATTTCTGCTTGATTTTCAATGATACTGTAGGATATACTCTCGTAAACGTTAAAACCAGCACGATGAGTTGTCGGCAGGTAGGTTGGCTACAGACCGGGATCGGTTTTCGATAGAGTCGAGAGATGGGTGTTCTTAACTCTGTGCGCTGCATTCGAAAATATAAATTCTCCCTATCATTTTTGGGTTAAAAACTCTTCTATAGGTTGGGCTGTTTTCTTTTTTTTTTGGCTTTTCGACACACTCTGCGAGTTTCCAGTAAAAAAGATCCTTTGTTTACAGAAAGCGGTCCGGTGCCATTTTGCAGTACCTCGTTCCTTCCAAATACCTCTGGCCACACGCTGCAGAGCCGATAATTTGAAAAGTGTGCGACCTTTTTATAGGTGGTACAATTCTGTTCATGGTTTTACCGCCGATTTCATGGTTTTATGACTTTTACGGCCAATTTTATGATTTTTACTGACGATTTCGTAGTTTTATGATTTTTACTGCCAGTTTTATGACTTTTACTGCAAATTTTATGATTTTATAACGTTTACTGCCGGTTTAATGACTTTTATGGTTTTACTACTTTTACTGCTACTTTCGTCTTCCATAATTTTCACCACCAGTTTCCCTTCCGGTTACAGTTTTTCTGTATCAAGAGGTTTCCAAATCTTCTTTGCTACCAGCTGTTTGGTCTTTCGGATATTCTCCGATTTTTCCGAATTCTCTGCCAGCCTTTTTTGGAGTTCTAATACCAAGATTTCAGTCCACCAAGAGTGAAGAAGAAAAGGCTAGTAATATTTTAAGCATCTACAATTTTTTTTTTTAAGACATAAGCAATAGTTTAATTTTGTATGTATCTTTTAATTCTATTACAGTTTCACATTTTAGTATTTTTTTAAGCTACTATATTGGGTCACGGGACATAGAAATAAATGTAGATATGTTTTACTTTATCTTAATTTCTTTGTTTTACGGTCTAGTATAGTGACATTTGAATTCTGTATATTTTAACAACGTTTATAGGACCTAGCATTTTATATTTTTGTTCTAGGTAAGCACAGTTGCTGAATATAAATAGGTGATGCCCAAAATAAATAAAAAAGGCAAATTTAGTCATATTTTTGTTCTAGATAAACAAAGTTGCTGAATATAAATAGGTAATGCCCAAAATAGATAAAAAAGGCGCGTCTTTACACCTAGAACCCACTCTCTACGATATAAAAGCAACCGTTTAGCACCGGTAAGTTTCTGTGAAAAGAAACTGTCACAATGAGAATAATAATAAAAGAAAATAAGTTGACTTACTACGTTTATTGATGATTTAAAGTTATTTTCACTACACTTAGCTCACTATTCATATTTCATATAGATGATAGCAGATGAAATTAGGTAATAATAGAAATTTTTTTCAGTCTACATCATGTAGGATGCATGTTTGCTGTCTTTTCCGCACCTACACCTTCCATGTTCCATATGCAATGCTATTATGTAAGTTCAAGTAAGTAAATGTAAATTAAAATAATAAATATCATTTTATTTACATTTTGTATAATTTTTAATGATATACTACTGACTTATACTTTAATGGTTTCAAATGATCGTTATTTTCCATTTATACGCCCACAACATTCCAGGCATAAGTATCTTAAATTGTTCTAATTTTGCTTTCAATCAAGTGGAGCAGAACAAATTGCAAATTGTTAAAAATAAACACAAAACTTCAATAATACATTGGTTGTACCAATTCCTCTTTGCTCTTTTCAAATTTCCAAAAAAAATAATTTATAAAGAAATAATTAGGTACTTCCAAAAATGCAACAAGCTTTCCCATGTGCAGCATAGTTTTCGTTCGGGACGTTCTGTACAGTCTTCAACTGCTAGTTTTTATAAATGCTTTTATGAACAGATTGACATACGAAATTATGTAGTAACCATGCTATGTGATCTCACTAAGGCTTTCGACTTAGTAAATAAAAAGATCCTAATGGACTACTTGGAAAGTATTGGGATTAGAGGAAAAGTAAAGCTTTTATGACTAACCGGTCAATTCTTGGTCTAGGTTTGGGAGTTTAAAGTTTGAAGATTTGAAGAATTTTCTTTTATATTGTCAAATAACTTGTCTCTCTATTAAGACCATAATTAATGAAACAAGATGTTTATATACAGCACATAATGCGACAAAAAAAATGGTGTTGCGATTCTTACTCATAAAAACCCACCTTTACCCAGTAAAAACCCTCTGGCCAACGTTAAAGAAGCATCAATTTCATGTAAAAGATTGGATTTCTTTTTGGCTCTGTTGTTAGCCAACAATCTGTATATACGGCGAGCTTCTTTGCAACATTTTTTGTTGCATGGTGTCATTGGTATTTTTAAAAACGAACCTAATGAAATAAATCAAAGAATTTATTTATTATAATATAGGGTTCGCAATACATAAATCACATCTTTGAATATTCCAAGATTTTAGAGATACTTATGAAGAAATGCAAAAATCTCGGAATATAATATTTTTACGAAATAATAAGCTATAAGACTGAAAAAAGTTTTTCATGCGATAAGCTACACACGTTTAATCGCATCTAGTAACGCATTGTTTTTGTAGTATCTTGATGATGTACTAACATGGGGTGAAAAGTTCTTAGATTTTCTGAGAGATGGCAGCAAAAAAAAACATATGATTTCCAGTTAAGTGTAAAATTTTTATGACTGTATACCAGTCCGTTCATCTGTCTGTCTGTCTGTACTGGTCTGTCTCTCTGTTCGTCTGTCTATCTGTCTGTCTATCTGCATACCAACTCATCTATCTGTCTGTCTGTCGGTATACTAGTCCATTCATCTGTCGGTCTGTTGCTCTGCCTGTCTATCTATCGGTGTACCAGTTTATTCATCTGTCTGTCTGCCTGTCTGTCTACATACCAGTCCATCTGTCTGTCCGTATTGGACTGTCTGTATACTAGTCCGTCTGTCTATGTATATACTTCTCTGTATACCAATCCAACTGTTTTTCTGTACACCAGTCATCTGTCTGTTTGTCGGTACTGGTCTGCCTATCTGTCGGTATACCAGTCTGTCCATCTGTCTGCATACCAGGCCATCTGTCTGTCTGTATATCAGTCCGTCTGTCAGTCGGTTTGTATACCAAGTCATCTGTCTGCCTGTCTGTCGGTATACCAGTCCGTCCATCTGTCTACCTGTCTGTATACCAATCTACCTGTCTGTACTGGTCTGTCTGTATGTCTGTCTGCCTGTCTATTAGTTTGCTAGTTACAGCTGTTTGAGTAACGCTACTTTTGATTTTTGCAAAACGACGGAACAAAAAGAATTCCGTGTGTTGATTAAAGATGGCTTTTTGATGGGAAAAAATACAGCCTGAATCCACGAATGGCTTGAGAAGTGTTATGGCGTATCTACTCTGTCGAAAGCAACTATATGTCGATGGTTTAGTAAACTTAAAAGTGGTCGTACAAGCACCAATGAAGCATCATGTTCCGGATGTCCAGTTGAGGCAGTCACTCTAAAAAAAAAAAAACACCACATTGTTCTGAATGACCGCAAAGTGAAAGTGAGAGAGCTAGCTGACATCGTGAAGTTATCAACAGAAGGCGTGAGACATATTTTGCATATGAAAAAGCCATGTGCTAGATGGATGCCATTCACCCTCACGATTGATCAGAAACAGCAACGTGTCGAAGATTCAGAACGCCGTTTAGCACTGTTTCGGCGTAATCCAAAGGAGTTTTTATGTCGATTTGTAACAACAGACGAAACATGGTTCTACTACTACACATCTGAGTCCTACAGTTAGTCCGCAGAGTGGCTAGAACCGCATGAAAGTCGACTGAAGCATCCAAAAACACAGACATCAGCTGGAAAGATTTTGGCAGGTATTTTTTGAGATGCGCTTGGAATAATACTAATTGATTTACTTGAAAAGGAGGCGAGCAATCGCCGGAGACTATTACGTTGGTTTATTGCACGGTTTGAATGGCGAAATGAAAAGAAAAAGGCCTCATTTAGCGAAGAAAAAAGTGTGATAAAATCGCTGGTGAAATTGGACCAATTGGGCTACGAATTTTTTTCTCATCCACTAGATCTGGCCCCCAGCGATTATTATCTTTTTCCAAAGTTGAAAAGCTGGCTTCAGGAAAAATATTTGGCTTAAATGAAGAAGTCGTACTATATGGAATGTTGGAAGATCGCTGGAACAAATATATCGGTCTTCAAGGAAACTATGTTGAAGCATAAAATCGATTTTTGGCAAAAGTTTTGTTTTATCTTCAAAAATTTTTCATCCCATGTAACACGTAGGCAACGCTTTTCTAACATTTCTATACTTTTCTTGTAGAAGGATTTGTCTTTACCTTAAACACAGGCCTCAGTTTCGGCGATAACTTTTTCATTGGAGCCAAATCTCTTTCCCGAGAGAATTTTTTGAGGTTTGCGAATAGATAATAGTCGCTGGGAGTCAAATCTGGAGAATACGGTGGATGAAGAAGCAATTCAAATTTCAATTCATGCAATTTTGCCATCGTAACCATTGACTTGTGACAAGGTGCATTGTTTTGATGAAAGAGCTCTTTTTTCTTGTTCATTTGGGGCCGTTTCTTTGCGATTTCTACCAATAACTTTATATAATATTCGTTATTGATGATTTTTCCTTTCTCAGCATAGTCGATTAAAATTATTCCATGCGCAAGCCAAAGTACAGAGGCCAAAACCTTCCCAGCCGACTGTAGTGCAGTGTCTTTGGTGGCTTGGGGCTGCTTTCACCGGCTGCTGCCACTCAGCTGACTGCCAATTTGATTCCGGTGTATAGTGGTGGATCCATGTTTCATCCATTGTTACATATCTTATGAAAAAATCCTTTTTATTGCGCTTAAATAGGTCCAAATAGCGCTCAGAATCATCAACACGTTGTTTTTGGGCCACTGTGAGTAAACGCGGTACCTATTTCGAACAGAGTTGACCAACATGTTCTTTTGATCTTTAGGGCGTCAGCTATCTCACGCAATTTCACTTTACGATCATCCAAAAAAATTTTGTGGATTTTTTTTATGTTTTCCGGTGTAACCGCCTTATTTGGGAGTCCAGAGCGTTCAGCATCATTTGTATCTGTATAACCACGTTTAAATGCAGCATACCAGTAAATGACCCGTAACCCTTATCAAGCCATTGTTTTGCTTGGACGGTATTTTTTCCCATCGAAAAACAGTGTTTAATCCACACATGAAATTCGATTTTTTCTATTGCACCGCAACTTGCAGACTAATCGTCGAAATGTCATGAAATTTTGACACGTATCGTTTTTAGGTTAGTACTTCCTATAAAGCATATGGATTTTTTGAAAAGCGCGACATCTATGTATCAGACCAAAAACTTTTCAGCCTACGTGTTTATATATGCATAGATAAAACTCTAGAGATAACATTCGGGGCTATGATGAAATAGCCCATAAAACGGTGCTTCTTATTGTTTTATTGATGTGTTGTTTGTATGCGACTTAAGAACAAAAAAATAACCGGTCAAGTGCAAGTTCAACTTGCGCAATTAGTGTTCCGTACGTTGATTGCTTTTCAAATAAAAAATTTTGTTGCAGAGGTATAAAATGATCAGTGACTTCACAAAACACACCCAAATGAGTTTTCAATCTTTACTAAAATCTGATGACCTTGAAATTTTTTTTTTATATACCAGATAGATTACACAAGTCTGCAAAAAAAAAAAATTAAGAGCTGTTTTGGTTTTTTTGCGTAATTCTTATGCTTTTGGGTGTACTGAATCCGAAAATGACTTTCATTTTGTCATAGAACGTCACGTTTTCTGACAATGTAGGTATCTATGTTAAACAAGTTATCATCTTAAAATAAAAGATAAAAGACTAAAAATTGTTTTTTTAATTTATAATTGCGTAACAAAACTTATTTTTTTATCTAAAATACATTCATTAGTAAGCACTAAACACATTTCTTTTTCCCCAGTGAGACTCCTTTTGGTACATTTTCGCTTGTAGGAAGCATCTGGAAGGTCTCTCTGAAGCGTCCAACAGTAGTCTGCCATCATTGAGACGCTCCATCTTCCCTGGTATCTTTTTTCCATCTCCTTAATATATTGGTGAAATCGTTCACCTTGCTCTTCACTCAGATCTCCTAAATTTTCTGGAAGGTAGTCGAGGTGGGAATTAAGAAAATGTACTTTTAAACTCATTAGGCAACCTAAAGCTTGAAATGCTTTTAATATTCTTTTGACGATTTGTTTGTAGTTAGGGTCTTTGTTATTGCCTAACAATTTCTCTATGACCTCTTTAAAGGCAATCCATCCTTCTCTTTGAGGATCCCTCATGGTTGTGATGAATTGTAGATCAGCCATAAGCCGTCTAATATCTGGTCCAACGAAAACACCTTCCTTCAACTTTACCTTCGAGAGGCCTGGAAACTTTGATATTAAGTATTTGAAGCAATTTCCATTCCTTGGAAATGACTTTACAAATTGCTTCATCAATCCCAGCTTTATGTGAAGCAGTGGTAGAAGGACTTTATGAGGAGGCACCAAAGTTTCATGCAGGACGTTCTTTTCGTCAACTTTAAGCTCCCTCGGAGGCCAACACTTTTTGGTCCAGTGATTTGCTCGGTCTCTACTATCCCATAGAAACAAAAAGCAAGGAAATTTGGTAACCCAGATTGTTGTTCGAGCAACATGCCCAAGATTTTTAAATCACCGCACACTTGCCAACCGTGGTCTTTATTTTTTAATTTGCAAAGAACCAATTCCAAGTTCTTGTAGGTTTCCTTGAGGTGTACGGAATGACCGACAGGAATGGAAGCATAGAAACCGCCATTGTGAAGCAGAACTGCTTTAAGGCTTCTTTTTGAAGAATCTATGAAAATACGCCACTGTGCTGGGTCGTATGAGATCTTAAATGTATCCATCAAACCTTCAATATTGGTACAATAAACCAACTCGTCCTCTTGGGCAAAGTAGGAAGTGAACTGCTTCTCACGATATCTAAACCAGGAGGACGACACTCCCGGCAAAAGTAAGGTCCTGCTTTTGAGCCTTGATCCAAGCAACTCGGCAGCGTTTTTGGGAAGATTCAAGTCTCTTACCAAATCATTTAGCTCGCCCTGGGAAAACAATTTCGGACTGCTGTCATCTTCAAATTGAAAACTTGACTTGTCATCGGGTTCAGGTACAGCACCATCTTCGTCAGAACTTGGAATTTCTTCCAAGGAGCAGGGACCTTGGGTACTGGTATTTCGGTTCCATGAGGGATAGGACGAATAGCTGATTGCAGATTGGGGTATGAAATGGACTGCTTCCATTTTGAATTATACCCTTTCACATTACACGAACAAAAGTAACAATCATCACTATGGTTCTTTTGCTCGCGCCATACCATAGGAATCGCATATCGGAAAGCTTTTTTTCTTGCCCTTAAACCAATTTCGAAGGTCTTCAACACATCGTTTGCAGACTTTATGAGGTGCCCAAACTTTATCCTGATCTCCAAGTTTTAAGCCAAAATACGTGAAGTATACTTTTTTTACAAAGTCCGTAATATTAAGTTGTTGCTTTAATACCATATATTCGCCACAAATATAACAGAAACTGTCAGACGAATTCACAGATTCCCGCACAGATGACATTGCACTATATTGAACCAAGGTCTATAAAACAATGACGAGTTAACACGTAATTCTACCGCGCCACTTTCTACACTATCGGAGCGCGCACGTTCTGGTTACAACGTTTATGTTTGTTAATTTAGCTCACACAGGGCGTTCTTTATTTAGAAAGTAATGATAGTTATGGCCTGTATACATTTAAAAACAGTAATCAAAATAAAATTGTACCTATTTATTTATGACTTCAAGTTAGCCCCAAAAAACCCTTTTTTATAATAAAATTTTGCGTTTTGCAAAATAACCTGACGTTCTGGAATTTTTTGAGTATTTTTTTAGTTTTCAGAACACCTAAATACATAGAAATCAGTTGAAAACATCCAGACAGAATTTTTGTTGCAGACCTGTGTTATTAAAGGTAATGCACTCGTGATAATTTTCGTTCGATCTTCACCCGGTGGAGAACATTCCAGAAGTACTTTTCGAGATAAGGCGGGTGGACAGCGATTTTTCGCGATATTTTTAAAATAATACAAAGAAAACTGCGCGCAAGTATTACATTATATATATATATATATATATATATATATATATATATATATATATATATATATATATATATATTTTACTCGTGTTTTCACAAGCTTTCATTTGACACCACACTCGATTACCTAGTAAAAAAAATTTTTTTTTTCACTTCCGATTTCACCCCCCAAAACTAACCCCTTAAGTCAAAATTTAACTTGCAAAACTACATGGCTCTGATGAGGCCATCAATTCCTATATTATTACCAACTTTCAACTTTCTATGACAAATAGTTTCGGAGAAAATCGGGTGTGACAGACGGACTGACGGACAGACAGATGGACAGACACCGAAGTGATCTTATAAGTGTTCCGTACGGAACACTAAAAAGATCTTAAAAAGGACATCTAAAGCATCTTTGTCTCTATCCCATTAACAAAATCTAACAATTAATCAAAATGAATCCTAAAATGAATTAATTATTCAAAAGAAAATCATAATTTTTTAAATTTAAAACAAAAAATAAGAAGTATTTAAAAAAAAACTATTCGTTATAATTCCAATGATTTACCTCAATCAAATCCACATGTGGTTTATATTTTTAATAAGGAAAACTAAAATTAATCACAGTGACGTAATATTTCAAATGGTGATTATATTTATTTTTCCGAAGCTCAGTCCGATCTATATATAAAATTTTAAATTTAGGTTAATGCGACCAACCGGTACACTCCGTTGCAAAAGTTGTGTGGGAATTGTGTTTTTTTCTGATGCCCAATTAACGCTCAATGCGCTAGAAAGTTACGGTGATTTAATTACGGTATACAGTCATTAGGACGTAAGGTATTGCAAAAAGCTAGTGAGAAAAATACTAGTTTTTTTACGAGGCATTCCATATATAGGTTCTAATTTGTATGGCTTACTGTGCAAACGTAACGGGTGGACAAACATGTTTGGCATTTTTGTTCATACCACTGCTTCTAAGTGAAGTTAGGTCTTTTGTCAGACCATTGAACAAATTTGATGTCGATCGATTTTTTTTGAGAGCTATTACAGAACCTACAGTTACAATTCTTGCTTCGTAGATCAGTTAAGAGAGACTATCCAGTAACAAATGACAGCAGTTACCAAAACCACGTGCAGGCTATTATATATATATATATATATATATATATATATATATATATATATATATATATATACAGTTGAACCCCGATTAACCGAGTCGTGATTATCCGAGCTCCGGGTTAACCGAGCCAATCTAAGAACCTGATTATCCGAGGTACGCGCGTCTATGCTGCGTATTAACCGAGCTTCTAAAATATGTATGTACATATTTCCATTTAAAATTGTCGGGGCCTTCGGGGAATCCCCCTGGCCCGTGTGAGGGGTTCCCCTATTTATGTTTTTGGACTCTTTCAGCATGTAAATTTGCGTGAATGCAGTGCGTTATAGCGTTTACTACGCAGAAGTACGAGTATACTCACATAATTTATTTGGTTGGAGTTCTGGTAGTTAAGTGTAATTAATACGAACTGCTTTGTTGGAATTTTTGTTTGTCGTATTATAATGGAGCAAAATAAACGTAAAAGAATCGTCGTTTCTGTTGAAGAAAAATTAAAAGCCGTCAGAAGAATTGAAGCAGGAGAGACAATTAAAGTTGTTGCACGAGATTATGGAGTAGATGAGGTAACAGTTGGAGATTGGAAAAGAAACCGCACAAAAATAGAAGAGTGGCGTATAAATCAAGCCTCCTCGTCCTCAGGAAGAAAATCAATGAAAACCGGCGACTATGAAAAGGTTAACGAAGCTTTATTCATGTGGTTTAACCAACAAAGATCAAAAGATGTGCCTCTGTCAGGTCCAATTTTACAACAGAAAGCCATAATGATTAGTAGGCAATTCCCAGAGATAGATCAGTTTACCGCCAGTTCTGGATGGCTTGACCGCTGGAAAAAACGGTACGGTGTACGACAACTGACTGTATGTGGTGAAAAACTTTCTGCTGATGTGTGATCAATTGAGAAGTTTAAGCAGAACTTTAAAAAGCAAATTGAAGATTGTGGATACACATGTGAACAAATTTACAACTGTGACGAAACTGGTCTGAATTATAAAATGCTTCCATCAAAAACATTGGCATCTCGACAGGAAAAATCAGCTCCTGGGCACAAACGAAGTAAGGAAAGATTAACTATAATGGTATGTTCCAATACATCTGGCAAGCACAAAATCTCACTGATGGTGACTGGTTTGAAGAAGAGTTCGTGCCACCTGTGACTAAATTTTTGAACAGAAACCGTCTTCCTATTAAAGCAATTTTGTTAATGGATAATTCCCCATCTCACCCTGGAGAAGGACTTCATGTGGGCGAAATTGTTGTAAATTTTTTTCCTCCAAATGTAACCAGCATAATGCAACCAATGGATCAAGGCATCCTTGAAAACATTAAAAAAAATTATAGGCGTTTATATCTTGAACATCTGTTAGAATACACAGAAAAGGAGGATATTATCAGTGGGATGGGAGGTTACACTGAAAAATGTTATTTCCTGGGTAAGTCAAGCTTGGGATTCTGTGCGTACTAATGATGAATTAATGCAAAAATTAAAAGGTTGCGAAAATGTGACAAGAGAAGATGTTGTTGAAAGGATTACAGCAGATGGTTTAGAAGAAGAAATTAGTATTGAAGAAATAACGAATGCCTTTCAAGAAACCGAAAAAATCAGATGACGATGACGATGACGAAGCGGCGGTGGATGAATAGTCTCCCACTAAGATCTCGCATCAAGAAGGCTTTGCTTCTTTGGAAAAAGCTTTGAGGTATATCGAACAACAACTAGAGGCAACCCCAGCGGATTTGCTTCTTCTTAATAGATGGAAAAACATTGCAGCGAGAAAAATAAGATGCAATATGAAACAGAAGCGCATAGATACCTATTTCACTGTTTTTTAATGTATGTACCTATTTATATGTTAAAAACGTTAATACCTCGGTTTAAAGTATTGGTGTCTATTTTTGAATGAATAAAAACAAATCCGGATTATCCGAGTTTTCAGTTATTCGAGGAGGGGGCCTCCCACGTTACCTCAGATAACCGAGTTTCAATCCGTTCGTCTAACAATGAATTTGCACAACGCTGCGCCAAAACCGCATTTGCTATTTTCAAGTGCTCTTGCTACTGCTGCTACTCGATACTATGATTTTGCAGCTGCTGCAGCTCGAAGCAGCAAGATCACAGTATCGAGTAGTAGCAGCAAAAAAGGGCACTTGAAAATGCCAAATGAGATTTTGGCGAAACGTGGTGCAGATTCATTGTTAGATGGATTGAAACCCGTATGTATTACATTCCACTATCCGTGAAAACCTCTATTTTAACATATATATATATATATATATATATATATATATATATATATATATATATATATATATATATATATATATACATATATATATATATATATATATATATATATATATATATATATATATATATATTTATATATATATCTATTCTTAGTTTTTGAGTTTTCTTGGGAATTTTTCAAGGCTAATAAATGAGAAAAGTACTTCTTGTGGTTACATTTATTATAATACATTTTAACTAAAAGGGAAAAACATAATAAAAAAATAAACCAAATCACACCTTGGAGATATGTCGAATGCGTGTTGTTCTGTCTGTTACAGTTAAATGTGGAAATAATTTTTATTTTATGGTATTTTATATTGACAGTATATTCAAATAGTAGTGATAATGAAAAATTCTTTTTGGGTAAGTCCATAATTTTATTAATTTCTGTAGTAAGTTCGATGTGCTCATGTATGCATACGTTATTTTAGGTATAAATACAACTGATGAACATCAAGATAATTTGGCTGAAACGTCTTGTAATAAATGTAACCTCAAGAAGTACTGTTCTCATTTTTGAATCTTAAAAAATACCCAAGAAAACTCAAAAACTGAATATATATATATATATATATATATATATATATATATATATATATATATATATATATATATATATATATATACACACATATTTTTTATATTTTACGTGTTCTTGGAATTAGATCATTAAAACTATTCTTGGATCTGTTATATTTATTGACGTTTCGACCTTCGGAAGAAGTTTTCTTCAAAATTTGCTCTAAAAGATGACATTAGAAGAATTAAATATAGATAAGTAATTAATCAGTTTGTTGTGTATTGTGTGATTAATTACTTATCTATATTTAATTCTTCTAATGTCTTCCGAAGGTCGAAACGTCAATAAATATAAATGAGATAACTAAATGGAATAAATAAGATGACCCTCGTGCTCATAAGAAACAGTATTTTTAAACTTGAAACACGTGCTCCCCTAACGGTAATTTTTGAAGAGCAAATAATGAATTGTCACAGTAAACATAAAACACAGTAACGATGGTCCAACTCGGCACCTTTGATCTCAAGGGGTTCGAGTTTGTAAGGATCACATGACCTGTCACCATATTGTTGGTATGATGTCCGCGAGTTTTTGAAATATTCAGATTCCTTCTCTCAAATCAACTCAATCAAACTCCTTTATTGTAATAGGTGTTTCGGTTAATAGTATCGATTTTGCTAAGAGATGGCATTACTAATACACTTGTTGGTATAGACTAGTGTCATCTATGGCGTTTTGGAAGGTAATCATACGCCATCAAAAGCCAGTTCGTTATTAATTGTCATTGTGCGAAAAACATAGTTCTTCATAGCTTTGAATAGGTCGTGTTTCGTACAAGAAAACGACGTTTTGCGGGGAAGTTTAATAACCTTCTTTCATTTGAAGAAAACGGCTGCTGAAAGTTATCGATTGTTGGTTGAAGTTTATGGTGAATATATTCCAACCCAAAAAACTTAGGTAGACCCAGGCCAGCCTTCAACATCACAACCAGTACGCAATATACAGGGAAAGAAAGCTTTGCAGTGTATTTGGTGGAATAGTAGAGGAGCTGTGTATTACGAACTGCCGAAACCTGGTGAAAACGATTTCTGGCGATCGATACCGACAACAATTGATAACGTTGAATCGAACATTGAAAGAAAAACGACCAGAATACCCCCAAAGACACGATAAAGTCATTTTTCAACATGACAATGCTCGGCCCCATGTTGCAAAATGTGTTAAAAGCTATTTGGAAAAGGGTGGGGGGGGGGGGGGGGGGGGGGGGGGGGGGGTGGGGGGGGGGGGGGGGGGGGGGGGGGGGGGGTCATTAAATGGAACGCTCTACCCCACCCGTCGTATTCACCGGACTTAGCCCCTTCAGACTACCACTTATTTCGATTGATGCAGCATGGACTTTCAAAACAACACTTACATTCTTATGAAAAAGTGAAAATTTGGCTTGATGAATGGTTGACCTCAAAAGATGAAAAGTTTATCTGGTGTGGAATCCATTCTTTGACAGAAAGATGGGAAAAAGTCATAGCTAGTGATGGCCAATACTTTGGTTATTAGGGTAATTCATTTTTTGATGGAAATAAATGCTTAAATGTTGCGAGAAAATCGAAATTATTAACCAAAACACCTGTTAAAATAAAAATGAATTTTGCTGATTGAAAGGTAGAAAAAAACGAGAAAAATTTTTTTTTAGAAACTTTTTTATCAAGTTTTACTACTTTTGCATGCCCAGCTTGAGTTTTGAAAGTTTGATTAGCAAATTTTAGCAGATAATATAACTTAACTCTAGCAAACAATTTTAATATGATAGATATGCATAGAAATAAAGAATTATGAAAAATTAACATTTTGGAGATACCGCATATATTTTTACAAACACTAATCACACAACAAAAACTTCCCCTTGACATCTTTTTTATTATTATTTTCAATTATAACGTCAAACGAGTCATTTACTTATCAAAAAATTATTAATAATTAATTTCGGAGCACGCTAAAAGATTCTTCTTGAAATCCAGATGTAAACACAACACGCGACCGCTCTCTCGCAGCCATGTTGTTGATATGATATGGGACGCATGTGTGATAAAAAAAAACAGGATCTAAAAATTTTCTTGAGCATCGCTACTATGTTTTATGTTCACTGTGGTATTGTGGTTTACCCAATTCCTATACAAACTTGAGAAATTTAAAGAAATCTTGTTTTTAAAATGTGAAAAGCTCTTGAAAATTCGGTAAGCCATTTCGGAATTCCAAATATTTAACCATTATATTTAAAAAACGATTTTTTTTAGTGTTCCGTACGGAATACTTATAAGATTACTTCGGTGTCTGTCTGTCTGTCTGTCACACCCGATTTTCTCCGAAACTATTTGTCATAGAAAGTTGAAATTTGGTAATAATATAGGAATTGATGGCCTCATCAAAGCCGTGTAGTTTTGAAAGTCAAATTTTAATAAGGGGTTAGTTTTGGGGGGTGAAATCGGAAGTGAAAAAAAATATTTTTTAGTAGGTCATCGAGTGTGGTGTCAAATGAAAGCTTGTGAAAACACGAGTAAAATATATATATATATATATATATATATATATATATATATATATATATATATATATATATATATAATGTAATACTTGCGCACACTTTTCTTTGTATTATTTTTAAAAAATCGCGAAAACTCGTTGTCCCCCCACCTTATCTCGAAAAGTACTGATCAAAAAATTTTGAAAAAATTCTGGAATATTCTCCACGAGGTATAGATTGAACGAAAATTATCACGAGTGCATTACCTTTAATAATTTATCTGGTATATAAAAAAAAACAAAAATTTCAAGGTCACCCGTTTTCAGTAAAGATTGGAAATAAACTTTGTTGAAAACTCATTTGGGGTGTGTTTTGTGATGTGACTGATCATTTTATACTTCCGTTACAACATTTTTTTATTTTAAAAGCAATCAACGTACGGAACACTAATTGCGCAAGTTCAACTTGCACTTGACAGGTTATTTATTATCATTTTCAATTATAACGTCAAACGAATCCTTTACTTATCAAAAAATTATTAATAATTAATTTCGGAGCACGCTATAAAAAAATTCTCCTTGAAATCCAGATGTAAAAACAACCCGCCATCGCCATGTTGTTGGTATGATAGGGGACGCATGCATGATAAAAAAATAGGATCTAAAAATTTTCTTGAGCATCGCTACTGTGTTTTATGTTTACTGTTTACCCAACTCCTTTACAAACGTTAAAAATTTAAAGAAATCTAGTTTTTAAAATGTGAAAAATTCGTGAAAATTCGGTAAACCATTTCAGAATTCCAAATATTTAACCATTATATTTAAAAAACGATTTTTTTTTTTCATTAATACGATTTGATCGGTGTAATGCTACTCAGTTCTTACTCCGAATGTACAAAATCGTTAAGCTCCGTTTAAAAAGTAGAAATCGCAACAAACGCCGCCATCTCTTACTTAATAAATACACACAACTTTATTTTTAAACCACTCAGATTTTTTGTAAAGCTCAAGCTCTGAAATTTAATTTATTTTCAAACTACACAAGCCAAACATCAGTCGTTAGTATATTTAGTAATAATCATAATAATAATATAATCCTGATTATAATACTTATAAAAATATAAAAAACACACAACATATAAATATAAAAATATTAGTTAGATTCAATTCATATTAATATATTATCATTAACAATACATAGAACACACAAAAACATATAGAACTTACTATCATCATGCTGTACGGTCAAGTCTCCGACAAATTCTTGCAGATGTTTCGGCAACGTTTCGATTCCTTTCACTTTATCACCATCGAGCACTACCACTGAAGGATTTTCGTTCGATTTACCGTCCGCCCTCTGGTGTTCGGAAGCGTCATCACTTTGATTCGGCGTCGTTTCCGATTGTTGACCTTCATCAGTGTCGTCAGCTACATTTTGGTGATATTTTTCTTGTTTTTGTTTTACTTTATCCATGAATTCTTGCTCTAATTCTATTGGATGGGTGATCTCTTTGCTTCTTAAAAGGTTTTTTCTGTTGATTCTTGATCCATATCGTTACTGGAGGAGATCTTGATGACTTTTTGTTGTTTTCTTTCTTCTCTCTCGGAGAATTTATCCATATATTCATCGTACATTTGTTGTCTGAAGAATTCCGTAGGAAATACGGGCATTGACGTCGGTCTGTCTCTTTTTTTATCAACATTTTCCCTGATTTCAGCAAAATCTCCTCTCTTTGACACGTAAAAATCATCGACTTGAAACTCTCTTTGTTTGCTTGGTGCTATTTCAGCTCTTAACATTCTTTTTTCGTCTTCAAGTTTCTCTAATTCTCTTTGTATCTCCCTTTCTTTTTCCATAATATCTGTCAGCTGTTTCTCGTAAATTTCTTGAGGCAAAGAACGTCGACGAGTGTTAGAAAATTTCGCGTGGTCAGGTTGAGTATTCGTAAAAGTTTTGCGTAGGTTATTTATAGGAATATTAGTGCAGTCGAGATTTGAAGTACTCTTGCTTTTGTGTCTGGCCAGAGTTAGCCATTCACCTAGATTTTTAGCTTTTAATCGTTGATTTGTGTTATCCTCGAAGAAAATATTCTCGTTGGGGTTCTCGGATTCACTTGGCTCTTCTCTAATTATGGTTAGTAAACGATTGGGGCTCATAACGTGATCTTCTCGTGACCCTATACCCGTAATGATAACCCTATCATCGTCAATATTCCTTTTACTTTCTCTGTCTCCTTCACTATAACTTCTTCTAGTCAAGAACTTCTCATGCAACTCCAGAATCTTATGCCTATCATCTCCATATTCATTTCTGGCAACATCTTTTTGCGTGTACCAGGGTCTGGCCATATTACCTTCTTTCTTCGCTAAAATATTATTATTTTTATCACTACCACTAGCACTAAACCCTCTAAAAGGGATTTTGTTAGTTAAAAAATCTATTTGTTTTGAAACTTCAGCTATTTCTTTTAATATTTCCTCTCCAAAAGGTAAAGACATGAAAAAATTTAAAACGATACTTCTTAAAGATAATGGTTCGTACACTTGTTTCATTGCCCCATTTTCTTCTTCTTTTGTAATGGAAGTGACGTCGGCAATTGACGAATTGGGGTTATACTTGGCAGTACATCTTGAGCTTTCTTCGCTATCAGAGCTGTCACTGCCTATAGATGCAGGCTGAGGTGGGCTTAATACATTGGTGTAAGTAATATCTTTACTTTCAGGAATATTTTCTTTCAAGTCATTTTTATTATCTTTCTCTTGGGATTGCTTTTTTTCTTCTTTTATTTGAGAAGCATCATTTGAATTTTGTACGGTACCGTGTAAATCGTTAGTTTCTACTGTATTTTTTAGAGTTACATTTGTATTTTCATAATCCTTTTTTGTTACATTCTTCCTTGATCTTCGTGGCGGTGGAACGGGGGGTATGTCGGGCTTTTTGTCAATGTTTATAATCGATTCATTCTTTGTATTGTTTTCTGAATCAATTTTGACCGGAATAATTGTTTCTTTCTGGTTACCTGGCTTTTCTACTTTAAATTTTTGCGCTGGTTTTTCATTTTTATTTATTAAAATATTTTTCAGGCAATCATTTACTTCTTTTAAACTCTCTTTTGTTACGGTTGCGTTATTCTTTGGTAATTCCAATATGTTCTTATTATCTTTAGTTTCAGTTATTATTGGAATTATTGTTTCCTTACTGTCGACTCTTTTTTCTTCTGTTTTCTTTAATTTGTCCATACTTTCAAATAGTATAGGTATTATCCGTTCTATATTAGCAATATTATTGCCAGATTTATCAAAAATTAGACTATCCATTGATTTGCTGATATCTCGGTAAACGCTTTTTGTGTTTGTTTGTTCTAAATAATCTCTTTTTTTAATAGTGACTGGAATAACCTTTTCCTTTGGGGCACTTGTTTTTAATTTATCGCTATGCTGTATTGGAATAATTTTGAGCCGAGCTTTTTTTCTCAAGTTGTATAGGTATTAGTCGTTCACTGCTAGTGTTAGTATTTTCAAAAACAACACTATCTAGTGATTTACTTAAATCTTTATAAACTTCGCTTAAATTTCCAAATTTCTTATGAGTAATTGATATGGGAATAACTCTTTCGACTACTTTATCTGTAGTCTCCGACCTATTTTGTTTACTTTCTACTTTTACAGGAATAACTTTCTCATTTCTTAAATTCGTTTGAATGTTCTTATCCACTTTAGATCTTTCTATAGTTATGGGTATAGTTATCTCTGGATGTTCGAACTTCTTTGCATCAACATTTGTAACCTTTTTTTTATCTACCTTCTCTGCTGTACTTTTTTCCATAGAATTATCTAAAATTAATCGTTTTAAAATACTTCCATTATCCTTGCTCTCTTTATGAGTAGCGTCGTGTTTTTTCTCCTGTTCTCTCTTTTCTTCTTTATTTGTTTTTTCAACATTTATTGGAATTACCCTTTCTTCCACCTTATCTGCTATTTTAGACTTATTTTGAAGACCTTCTAATTTAATAGGAATAATTTTTTCATTTTTTTGATTTTTAATTACATTAATTTTTTCTACACTTATAGGAATTACTATTTCACTTTGTTCAAGTTTTTCAGCATTTACAGATGATTTTTTTCCTTCTTCCTTGTTATCACATCCTTTCTTTGTTATATTTTTGTCATCTTTGTCTTCTTCATAATTTAAAATCAATTTTTTTAAAACACTACCTGTATCATCACGTTTTTTCGGAGATCTCCTCTTCTTTGCCTGAAAATGCCTTTATTCTTGATTTAACAAAGTCCTTAGTTATTAGGGATTCTTCGTTCTCCTTATCGTTACCATTTTGTATCACGAGATGTTTCAAAACACTTTCTTCATTGGTCCCTTTCTCAAAATCATGAGACTCTTCAGAAAATTCTTTTACTCTTCTTTGGACAAATGTTTTAGCGGGGACTTCTTCACAATTCATCATTACTGTGTAATCTTGAACTCTTTCATCAATTGGTGACTTAGACTGCCTAAACGCAGGTCCAATTAATTCCCTTTTATTAATTTTGTCTTTAATTTCACTATTTAACAGAAGTATATTATTAAAAGCCATCAACTTTTCACTGTCAGTTTTATTAGAGTCTTTTGAAGTCATCATTACATGCCTAAGAATCTTTTCATCTATGCAGTCTTTACCATAATCGGTTTCTGTTCTGGTCTGATTTTCTGTACATTTATATTGGACTGTGCCTTTTTCTGGATTTTGATTACTTTCCACAGATAAACCATTAATATTTTCAGACTCTTTTTTCTGTTCAAAAGTTTCTTCTTGTTCTTTTCCTGTTTTTATTTCATTATCAGCAAGGACATGCTGTTTCTCTTCATTAATTTTTATTTTATCTTCGTCACTACTCAGCTTCTTCTCACTGAGATTAGTCTTATATTCCTCAAAATCTTTCGTAACTTCCACATCTCCATCTTTAAAAATTTCATCAACTTTTACCTTTCTAAACTCTAAATTATCCAACACTCCATTAACGGATTTTTTCTTCGTATGCGCTGCAGAAACGTGATGTTTAACACACTAACCATAGTAACTTCATCATCGGTCGTAAATTCTTTATTTTTATTAATTTTCTCCACGCCATCCTCAAAAGCCCCTTTACCACCGACTACGTTCCTGTCTACTTCCAAGGAATTTTCTGATTCATTGTTATCGGTACTACCTCCTTTTAACCTCTTAAAACCATCTTCAGGTTCTTTACTAGACAGTACATTTGGAATTTTAGTATAGTCAAACATAACGTTGTCTGTTTCTTTTGTACTACCAGGATTCATCTCTTTAGCAGTGACGTCATCAGGTGTAGGAGGTGGAGTTAACTGAGATAATATCGCTTTATCAAAAGATGTAGTAGGAAAAGATTGACTATTTAAATTTTTGCTAATCTTGGTAGATGTATTTGAATGACTTGAAAATGTAGTTGAAAAAGATTCATTTGATTCTATCTGTATGCTATCGTCAACAGAAGGTATAGTAATATTATCTAACTCACTTGTTTTTATGTTATCCTTTTTAAGTTGAGCTTGCTCCTCAGAATCGGTAGTACTTTCTTCTTTAGAATTATGTCTACTGGAACCATTTTTCTTCGGATTTGGTTCGGTTTGGGTTTCTGGCTGAATATTTTCTTGCTGAGATTCATTAAAAGCCTCTTCAAAATCACCACTAGATGGTGATGACTCACTAGAATCATTTACGTAGACTACTTCTGCCTTTTCTTTATCTGGAGATAGAACCGTGGTGGCACAAACAGTTTCCTGTACACCTTCTGGTAAAACAATTTTGGTTTCTACTAAAACAGCACCAGGTGGTCCTACTTGGTCTTGAAACGTGCCCAGCACATTACGTCTATTATTTCGTGGAGGTATAGGTGGAGGAATTTGACGTAAATCCTGCTCTGGAGTACATTGTTTAATATGCCGTGGACCCTTACTTACACCAGGTGTTTCTTTATCACTAACGTCGCTAGCTTCTTCAGAAATAGCATCCAAAAATCTAGGGTTTTCAGCTATAGGCATAAAATATTCTACCAACTCCTTTCGTTTTTGTGCCCTTTTAGCTTTTGGATCGGTTACGTCAGCAGTTTGTTCATATAGTTCTTTAGCAGACTGTTCAGGTGATTCGACAAGGTTCAATCCACCAAGGAAAGTTCTTAAAGCTTGCTCTTCAGCGGGACTAATATGTGAGGTCATTTCTATTTGATTTTCATCGTTAAGTTTTAACGAAATTGAATCTAAAGATCTTCGTGTCCTTTGTTGAGCTTCAGAATCGGAGTCAGAAATAAGGTTTTCTTCTGATGATGCCTCAGAAATAATTATATTACTTTGAATCTTTATATCTTCGCTTTCGCTGGCTTCTGAGAGTTCTTGGATTCGTAAAATTTCATCATCATCCAGGCTTTTACTTTTGGCTTTTAGTTTTCTTTCACTCGTTTTTATTTGTTCGATTCTAATTTCTTTTGGTGATTCGACTTTGTATTTATGTTCGACTCTTTTTAATTTTAGGATTTCGATTCGTTCGTTTGCCATTTCTTCGGTTTTTTCATATTTTTCTTCTTTGGTCTCCGAAACGTTTTTTTCTATAACACTACTGATTTCCACTTCGTCCTTCTGCTCTTCTTCTGACGATATACTCCTGTTGAGCAAGTTATTTTTTCTTCGTTGTCGCCTCTTTTTGCTTTTGGATATTCGCTCTTCTCCATTGTTCATCTCTTGACTTTCCTCCTCTTGACAGTCTTGACTGTCTTGATTTTCTTGTTCCAATCCTACATTACACGAAATGTTCTCGATATTTTATTAAGAGCGTCCTCAACACCAAAAAGAAAAAAGATTTAAGCTGGTTAAAAATGGAATATAAAAAAGTGTTATCTTCGATATTTTTGTTCTTCATTCGAACATGTGATAGTTAATACGTTATTAAGTTATTTTTATGGTAGTTTTGATTTAGAGTGTATAGACGTTAGTCTGTTTGTACAAGGTAGAATAATAAATTGTAAAGATGAAGAACCTCATTGGGCCTATTTATGGGTAAAAAATTATTGCTTGTTAAAATAGAGTGTTTTTATTTTGCCTCTCTGCGAGATATGAATTTAAAAAGTTTAGACGAATTCTAAACCAAAGTTATTGATGTTTTTACTTATTTTTCACATATTAAATTTTAAAATATATAATTAATACCTAAAGTAGAAATTATGGGAATATACTCTAAAATATCATTCAAAATAAATATAACACACACGAAATTGAGAAAGTCATGTTTTAGAGTGGAGAGATCAGGTTTGTATAATATATCGAGCTTAGCTCAACTCATCGAAAAGAAAACGGTGACAAACAAAGAAAGGTCTAACGAAATCATATGATACTGTTCCAATGAAAAAAACTTTGACAAACTCTGGAATTATTGCCAGAAAATAGTACTGCAATGACTGCAATAAAACAACTGTACGAACAGTCATACTTTGGAATAACACCAAGAAACACATTACCAGATATATTCTCCGTAATAAAAGTAATAAGACAGGGTTGTTGCTGTTTATCGCCCATCTAGTTCAAAATTTCAATTCAAAAGTGTACAGAACATAAGATACCAATACATTTGGCCTTCACTGATTTTCATAAGGCATTTGATACTGTCGAAATCTGGTCAGTTCTAAAATCCCTCGCGAATGCAAGAATAGATTAAAGGTATATAAAAATAATAGAGCACATCTATAAAGAAGCATCTATATATATTAAAATTTATGAAACAACTGTCACGAACAATATATCAATAAAAAGAGGAGTGCGACAAGGACATACTATCTCACCTAAATTATTTACGATGGCCCTTGAAG
This sequence comes from Pachyrhynchus sulphureomaculatus, assembly GCA_019049505.1. Taxonomy (NCBI): domain Eukaryota; kingdom Metazoa; phylum Arthropoda; class Insecta; order Coleoptera; family Curculionidae; genus Pachyrhynchus; species Pachyrhynchus sulphureomaculatus. The sequence goes on along the minus strand of CM032452.1, from coordinate 112,501,880 downwards.
ACGTCTTTAAGGAGTTAAATTGGGATGAGAAGGGCATTAACATCGACGGCACTAGATTAGGTTTGCAGACGACATAGTAGTGATAGCTAATAACACCAATAAGCTACAGGAAATGTTGAACCAGGTGAATATGGTCTCTGCAAGGGTAGGTCTTAAAATGAATTTTAAAAAAACTAAATTTATGAGCGTCGACGAATATATCTACTTTGGTCACACTATTAAGATCGGAAAGAAGACTCAGCATGCAGAAATTGCCAGGCGAATAAAAGCTGGCATGGGCAGTTTTTGGGAAAGTAGGACGTATCTTAAAAAGTACTCCAATACCGATAAACCTAAAAACTAATCTACAATTCCTGTGTTTTAGCGGTCAGCACGTGACTTCACAGAGCGCTATGGAGAGAAGCATGCTTGGTATCTCCTTGGGGATAGAATTCATAACGAGCAGATAAGGAGACGAACCAAAGTCACTGACATAATTCTCGAGGCGGCAAAGATGAAGTGGGGATGGGTAGGTCATGTGGCTAGATTATCCGGAGACAGATGGGAGTATAGTATCACGGACTGGAAAACCAGAGAAACAGGAAGAAGCGTTGGACGTCCGCAGAAACGGGTGGCAAAAAATAGGGAAGCATGGAAGAGATTCGAAGAGACCTACGTCAAGGAGTGGATAGACTTAAGTTGAGAAGCAGGAGAAGTTTAAAATTTCGCTAAGCGAAATGTTATAAAAATGGAGAAGAAAATGTAGCGGAATGGGAAAACAGATGAACGGTGAAACAGCGATACATACTCTTCATTTTGTGGATGGCCATATAGTCACTGCACAAGACAAGGAAGATCTAGAATATACAACAAGAAGGCTGTTTGAGAAATATAAAAATGGAAGTAAACTACAAAAAAAACTAAATATCTGAATATTGAAGCAGAAACTTATCTTAAACAGAGATCAAGTGATTGTTGCATGTAACAAGAATATTTTTTTTTTATCATACATCTCCCCGCCTGAGTAGAGATTTTACCCTTTTCGATATCCTAAGGATATTGGCGAGGATGGAGGATGTCGTAATAGATAAGAATAAACAGAACCGTTAGAAGAGAAAAAGAAATAGAAGATAGCATGAATAAAGGAAGTCGTCATACAACACGGTAAATTATGTCCTTTGGTCAAAGAAAATATCAATTGAAAAGAAGAACTACAGGTACAACACAATCTTCAAGAGCATCATACTCTACCGCAAAGATGCTTGGTAATTAAACAAAAACTTAGAACAGAAACTTGCCATGAAGATGGAAACAAAAATAATGGACGATATCCAGTAAAGACTGGTTTGGTATGAATATGTTAAGAGAATGACAGAATAGCGAATTCCAAAGCTAGTTTTGAAATGGAGGCCTACTGGGAAATGACAAAGAGGAAGGTCAAAAACAACATGGATTGGTGGCATTCAGAGAGCCATATCTGAAAGAAATTTACGATCCGGATATTGGGTAGACAAAAGGGTCTGGCGATAGGAAACCGGAAAGCGTAGGACGCTGTAAAGCCGGATATAGATAGGTGGAAATTTGAAAATATGCCAATGTATATATAGCAGGATGTTATCTAGCTAGTCATGTTAACGATATCATAGGAAGAAATTACTTGGTTCTCGAATTACTTATCGATTACGATCCTAAACCTAAAACAGACCATTACAGAAAAAATACGTTGGAAACATTACCGAGAGTTGTAAAAATCAGAAACGAAAAAATAAGAGAAGCCATGAAGATGGAAAAAACAATAATGGACCATATCCAGTAAAGACTAGTTTGATATGAATATGTGAAGAGAATGACAGAATAGCGAATTCCAAAGCTAGTTTTGAAATGGAGGCCTATTGGGAAACGACAAAGAGGAAGGCCGAAAAATGTGGCAGTCAGAGAGCCATATCGGAAAGAAATTTACGATCCAGAGATTGGGTGGACAGAAGGGGCTGGCGACAGGAAACCGGAAAGCCTAGGACGCTGTAAAGCCGGATATAGATAGGTGGAAATTTGAAAATATGCAAATCTATATGCAGCAGGATGTTATCTACCTAGCCATGTTAACGATATCATAGGAAGAAATTACTTGGTTCTCGAAATACTTATCGATTGCGATCCTAAACCTAAAATAGGCCATTACAGAAAAAACACGTTGGAAACATTACCGAGAGTTGTAAAAATCAGAAACGAAAAAATAAGAGAAGCCATGAAGATGGAAAAAACAATAATGGTTGATATCCAGCAAAGACTGGTTTGGTATGAATATGTTAAGAGAATGACAGAATAGCGAATTCCAAAGCTAGTTTTGAAATGGAGGCCTACTGGGAAATGACAAAGAGGAAGGTCAAAAACAACATGGATTGGTGGCATTCAGAGAGCCATATCTGAAAGAAATTTACGATCCGGATATTGGGTAGACAAAAGGGTCTGGCGATAGGAAACCGGAAAGCGTAGGACGCTGTAAAGCCGGATATAGATAGGTGGAAATTTGAAAATATGCCAATGTATATATAGCAGGATGTTATCTAGCTAGTCATGTTAACGATATCATAGGAAGAAATTACTTGGTTCTCGAATTACTTATCGATTACGATCCTAAACCTAAAACAGACCATTACAGAAAAAATACGTTGGAAACATTACCGAGAGTTGTAAAAATCAGAAACGAAAAAATAAGAGAAGCCATGAAGATGGAAAAAACAATAATGGACGATATCCAGTAAAGACTAGTTTGATATGAATATGTGAAGAGAATGACAGAATAGCGAATTCCAAAGCTGGTTTTGAAATGGAGGCCTATTGGGAAACGACAAAGAGGAAGGCCGAAAAATGTGGCAGTCAGAGAGCCATATCGGAAAGAAATTTACGATCCAGAGATTGGGTGGACAGAAGGGGCTGGCGACAGGAAACCGGAAAGCCTAGGACGCTGTAAAGCCGGATATAGATAGGTGGAAATTTGAAAATATGCAAATCTATATGCAGCAGGATGTTATCTACCTAGCCATGTTAACGATATCATAGGAAGAAATTACTTGGTTCTCGAAATACTTATCGATTGCGATCCTAAACCTAAAATAGGCCATTACAGAAAAAACACGTTGGAAACATTACCGAGAGTTGTAAAAATCAGAAACGAAAAAATAAGAGAAGCCATGAAGATGGAAAAAACAATAATGGTTGATATCCAGCAAAGACTGGTTTGGTATGAATATGTTAAGAGAATGACAGAATAGCGAATTCCAAAGCTAGTTTTGAAATGGAGGCCTACTGGGAAATGACAAAGAGGAAGGCCAAAAACAACATGGATTGGTGGCATTCAGAGAGCCATATCTGAAAGAAATTTACGATCCGGATATTGGGTAGACAAAAGGGGCTGGCGATAGCAAACCGGAAAGCGTAGGACGCTGTAAAACCGGATATAGATAGGTAGAAATTTGAAAATATGCCAATGTATATATAGCAGGATGTTATCTACCTAGTCATGTTAACGATATCATAGGAAGAAATTACTTGGTTCTCGAATTACTTATCGATTACGATCCTAAACCTAAAATAAACCATTACAGAAAAAATACGTTGGAAAGATTACCTAGAGTTGTAAAAATCAGAAACGAAAAAATAAGAGAAGCCATGAAGATGGAAAAAACAATAATGGACGATATCCAGTAAAGACTAGTTTGGTATGAATATGTAAAGAGAATGACAGAATAGCGAATTCCAAAGCTAGTTTCGAAATGGAGGCTTATTGGGAAACGACAAAGAGGAAGGCCGAAAAAGGTGGCAGTCAGAGAGCCATATCGGAAAGAAATTTACGATCCAGAGATTGGGTGGACAGAAGGGGCTGGCGACAGGAAACCGGAAAGCCTAGGACGCTGTAAAGCCGGATATAGATAGGTGGAAATTTGAAAATATGCAAATCTATATGCAGCAGGATGTTATCTACCTAGCCATGTTAACGATATCATAGGAAGAAATTACTTGGTTCTCGAAATACTTATCGATTGCGATCCTAAACCTAAAATAGGCCATTACAGAAAAAACACGTTGGAAACATTACCGAGAGTTGTAAAAATCAGAAACGAAAAAATAAGAGAAGCCATGAAGATGGAAAAAACAATAATGGTTGATATCCAGCAAAGACTGGTTTGGTATGAATATGTTAAGAGAATGACAGAATAGCGAATTCCAAAGCTAGTTTTGAAATGGAGGCCTACTGGGAAATGACAAAGAGGAAGGCCAAAAACAACATGGATTGGTGGCATTCAGAGAGCCATATCTGAAAGAAATTTACGATCCGGATATTGGGTAGACAAAAGGGGCTGGCGATAGCAAACCGGAAAGCGTAGGACGCTGTAAAACCGGATATAGATAGGTAGAAATTTGAAAATATGCCAATGTATATATAGCAGGATGTTATCTACCTAGTCATGTTAACGATATCATAGGAAGAAATTACTTGGTTCTCGAATTACTTATCGATTACGATCCTAAACCTAAAATAAACCATTACAGAAAAAATACGTTGGAAAGATTACCTAGAGTTGTAAAAATCAGAAACGAAAAAATAAGAGAAGCCATGAAGATGGAAAAAACAATAATGGACGATATCCAGTAAAGACTAGTTTGGTATGAATATGTAAAGAGAATGACAGAATAGCGAATTCCAAAGCTAGTTTCGAAATGGAGGCTTATTGGGAAACGACAAAGAGGAAGGCCGAAAAAGGTGGCAGTCAGAGAGCCATATCGGAAAGAAATTTACGATCCAGAGATTGGGTGGACAGAAGGGGCTGGCGACAGGAAACCGGAAAGCCTAGGACGCTGTAAAGCCGGATATAGATAGGTGGAAATTTGAAAATATGCAAATCTATATGCAGCAGGATGTTATCTACCTAGCCATGTTAACGATATCATAGGAAGAAATTACTTGGTTTTCGAAATACTTATCGATTGCGATCCTAAACCTAAAATAGGCCATTACAGAAAAAACACGTTGGAAACATTACCGAGAGTTGTAAAAATCAGAAACGAAAAAATAAGAGAAGCCATGAAGATGGAAAAAACAATAATGGTTGATATCCAGCAAAGACTGGTTTGGTATGAATATGTTAAGAGAATGACAGAATAGCGAATTCCAAAGCTAGTTTTGAAATGGAGGCCTACTGGGAAATGACAAAGAGGAACGCCAAAAACAACATGGATTGGTGGCATTCAGAGAGCCATATCTGAAAGAAATTTACGATCCGGATATTGAGTAGACAAAAGGGGCTGGCGATAGGAAACCGGAAAGCGTAGGACGCTGTGAAGCCGGATATAGATAGGTGGAAATTTGAAAATATGCCAATGTATAAATAGCAGGATGTTATCTACCTAGTCATGTTAACGATATCATAGGAAGAAATTACTTGGTTCTCGAATTACTTATCGATTATGATCCTAAACCTAAAATAGACCATTACAGAAAAAAGACGTTGGAAACATTACCGAGAGTTGTAAAAATCAGAAACGAAAAAATAAGAGGAGCCATGAAGATGGAAAAAACAATAATGGACGATATCCAGTAAAGACTGGTTTGGTATGAATATGTAAAGAGAATGACAGAATAGCGAATTCCAAAGCTAGTTTTGAAATAGGGGCCTACTGGAAAACGACCAAGAGGAAGGCCGAAAAAGGTGGCAGTCAGAAAGCCATATCCGAAAGAAATTTACGATCCGGATATTGGGTAGACAGAAGGGACTGGCGACAGGAAACCGGAAAGCGTAGGACGCTGTAAAGCCGTATATAGATAGGTGGAAATTTCAAAATATGCAAATCTATATATAGCAGGATGTTATCTACCTAGCCATGTTAACGATATCATAGGAAGAAATTACTTGGTTCTCGAATTACTTATCGATTACGATCCTAAATCTAAAATAGGCCATTACAGAAAAAAATAAACGTTGGAAACATTACTGAGAGTTATAAATTTAGTGACTTACAACATTATATCCTAAGAACTATCTCAGGAGCATAACATTTTTTTTTTGAGGCGTGAGAAACACTGGGCTGTGTGTATTAGTGTAGACTCTAGTTCCGTATACATTTTTTTTAAGCTTTGTGAGATTTCCTTCATTCATAGGTGATAACTGATAAATTCCTAAATGAATTATTTAAAGGAATTTACGTAATTAATTATAACATCAATAAAGCAATCTGGAAAAACAATCGATGGAATTTTTAATCAGCGTTTAAATTGCGATAAAAATATAAAAATATAGGAAATCACGCGCATATTTTAAACTAAGCATTCAATGTAATATTTGAACAACGAAACTGAAGATAACCTCCAGGAACTGTTAATAGAAGGTGAAAGAATAGAAAAGGTCCAAACATTCATATATTTAGGGCAAAAATGAAAAAATAATTTAAACGCTGACTTGGATAGGAGGGTCTCTTTAGCTTGGTCTGCGTTCGGAAGGTTACAATCCACATTTAAATTGGACATCCCAAATACAATAAAAGCCAGAGTGTTCGTTCATTATGTACTGCCGGTGTTAACATATGGCACTGAAACGTGGACTTTAAGTAAAAGTATAATATATAAACTCCAAGTAACCTAAACAGCAATGGGGAGAAAATTCTAACTATTACACTCCAAGATCGTATTCCTAACATCGAGATACGAAGAAGATTAAAAGTGACATATGTAATACAATGAATATACATATATATATATATATATATATATATATATATATATATATATATATATATATATATATATTAAGGTGGAATTGGGCGGGGCATATCGCAAGGATGAATGATAACAGATGGACATGCGTTATGGTTGAATGGAGACCCAGAGAACATAAAAGATGCACAGGTAGACCACAGACAAAATCGACAGACGACATAAAAAGATTAGCGAGACACGATTGGATGCAAAAGGCAAACAACGGAACGCAGTGGAGAGAACTTGGGGATGCTTACAACCGACTATGGCTTGAATAAGCTAATGATGATGATTCAATATAATTCCTAAGATTACTTAAATACGGTAACAGTACTTAAAATTGTAGAATTTAGTATTTAAAAAGGACTAAATTACTGTCATTTTATTCACCCTAAAATTATGAGTCGTAATGACACATAATAATTGTGTTAGATTTTGTACAAAGCTCAAAAAATACCATAATATGTTATCTTTTTTTTTTATGAGAAATAGCACACGAGCTGCTGGGAAATCCTTAAAGCTCTACAGGAGCGACGCGTGTATAGAAAAAGCGATTCACGTTGGTGTTGAATCGCTAAATAAAATAAGGTTCTTCCTATAAAAGACTGCTTGAAAATGGTTCTACAAAGAGTGACAAGCTGAAACTTATACGGATACAAAGTATTAGCGCGACGTATATTTCTAGCATGCACCTCTCTGGGAGAAATTAAGCGGGCTATATCTTTCGACCACTTTCCGTGAAAATACCCGAAGAATAGACTCAAGTCATCAAGCGTTCTTCGATGTTGCAAGGAATCAAGGTTATGAGTCCCCAATCAGGCGAACAGCTTTCTTCTAAATAGACTCCAACAAAGGCAGTGTATATTTTGGAGCAGAGCTTCAAACATGGGGGCAGTATTCCATCGTTAGTGGAATTTGAGCTTTGTACAGAATTCACAGCTGTTGTGGGGTGTAGAGCTCTCTAGTTTTTCATCATCCCTTTGCAATAATTTGCCCAGGACTGTGTTTCCCACCGAGTAAAATTTACAGCGATTCAAGAACAACGTGAAACAAATTGAAAAGGAGATAATAAGAAATCTCCACAGATATGGATTACTACAGCAAATACTCCAAGGAACGGTATTTGAAAAAAGGGGACCAGGACGCAGGCGTATTTTCTGGCTAAACAATCTGCAAAACTGATTCTCAACAGTGGATAAAGTAAGCCACAATGACTGCCAACATTCGAACCGAATAGGCACTTTAAAAAGAAGAAGAGTTCGAAAAATTGTTATGCATGCAACTTGTTCATGCATATTTGTTTCTAAATTAACGCCCAGTATATTGAGTGACGATACTAGAGAGGTGGAAAAAGCAATATTCTATCAATGCAACTTTATAAACTTGAATATACATGCAGACTTGTTTTATAGGGCGCAGGTTATTTCCACACCACTAATCCGTTTATGACCTAGACATACTTAAGGGATTGTAATTGCAGAAGTAAATTCCACACCGAGTACTTCCAGGTAGAGGATGAGGGTTTGATAAATGGGTGGTGGTACGCACGCGGGCCTGTTCAGTTAAATCATTATTAAACCCTTCTACATATCAGTCTAGTACATATTATTAATTTGTGATTATTACTTGGTTGTGTATATTTTTTAAAGTGTTGCTAATATGGAAGCAAAGTTAATAAAAAGTAATCGAGGAAAGGACATGTTATGTGTGAATGACTACACTTACTTTCGACAAAAGGTGCTAAAATGTGGAGAAACATTTTGGAGATGTTCAAAAAAAGATTGCAAATCAAAAGTCTTCACCGTTGGCCCGAGAATTTAGTTACCAGAAGTGAAAGACTCCATACACACGAAGCCGACATCAAGAAGCTGAATCGGCAAATAATTAGTAATTCCTGCAAAAGAAAAGCCGGAGAGCATATGAGTGAAAGGCCATCTAAAATTATCCGACAAGAACTACAAAACACGCTGCCTGAAACAGTAACAGAAAAAGATGTCGAATATATTAGAAAAAACATTTATAACCATAGACGAAAACTTTTGCCAGGACGTGATCCAAGAAGTGCTGAGGAGGTGCATAGTGTTTTAGAGACATTTGAAATCAAAACTAGCAAGGGTGAGAATTTTCTATATATCAATGAACTCGAAAGTGGCATTATTGTTTTTTTCTTGCACTACAAATGTCAATATGTTGTGTAAAATATCCAATATATATATGGGCGGCACCTTTCCATACTGCACTAAATATTTTACACAGTTATTTACAGTGCATGGTTTTGCAAACGGTCATTACATTCCATTATTATTTTGCTTATTGCGTGATAAGAGAACTGAAACATACAAAAACCTCTTCACATTACTAAAATGTAAGATTTATTCAACAGTTACACTGTATTTCAATCCAGAGAAAATTTACTATTGACTTCGAAAAATCTATTCATAAGGCAGTATCTGAAGTTTCGCCAAATGCTAAAGTGTTAGGATGTAGATTTCATTTACACCAATCTTGGTTTCGCAAGATACAGAATCTAGGTCTAGCTAAAGAATATTGCGACAAAAATTCTTGGTTAAAGTATTGTTTCGGCTTGTCCTATTTAGCACCCGAAGAATTAGGTGACAGTTTTGCATACGATTTATATTCTATAAAACCTGAGGATGAACGTTTAAATAAATTTTGTGATTACCTACTAGAAACGTATATAGAGGAAAGAGCCGATTTTCCAGTTGAAATATGGGCAGAATCGAGTCCATCTTTAACTCGAACGACTAACTGTTGTGAGTCCTTCCATTCCCTTCTAAATAATTCTTTTTATTCTACACATCCGTCTCTGTATACTTTTATCGATAGGTTGAAAGAATTTCAGATTAACGTATATATAAAAATACAAAGTGTCGACGAGTCTAAAATAAGTAATAATCATAATAATCAAAAATTAAAACATTTAAAAAATCTTTATGAACAAAGACAATTAGGAAATATTAATCGTTTCCATTTTTTAAAATGTGTCTCCTATTTTTCTCAATCTGTTTTGTAAATATATATAAATAGATATGTATAGGTTTGTAGCATTATCTACTATATGTAAGGAAATTTGTCCAATTGTATTTTATGTATTTAGCAAAAACTTCATGTTTTATCAATATTATTCTACTATGAAATAAAAACATATATTTTAGCAAGTATCTAAAATTTTCAATAAAAACTGATTTAAAAGAAATCCGTCCAATTTTATTTAGATGAATAAAGCATAATTATATTTGCTTCGTGTGGAAATTCCCTGTAAGATTTAAAAACCGTTATAAGGTTAGTGTGGAATTTACCTGTTGTATTAAGGGCGCAGGTAGTCTTGGTGTGAAATTTACTAACGCCGGTTTTATACACAGGATAATTAGACAAGGCGAAATCGGCGCCATCGTTGGAAAAAATTTTCTAATTGAATTTTTTTTCATAACCTTCTCCAGGAGATGCCCCTGAAAGAGGATCAACATGTTGCCGGGCGGTAACCTGGTCCGAATTTGTTTAAACAAATTTTTTTTAAACAAAGTCCAAAAATTAAAATTTTCGCCCCGAAACAAGTTTTTTTAGGTAAATTGGACCATTTTGAACAAAAAATGTCTCTTGTGAATTTTCTCTAAAATGCGCCGTTTTCGAGATATTAGGTTATTTAGGATATTAGATTTTAGGTGCGAGAAAACGCGAAAATGGCCACTTTCACCTCCCAATATTGGGGTTAAAAATTAAAATTTTCAATGTTGCCAAGTGTCCAAATTAAAGTTTGAGATCTCTTCTACAAATTACCGTAGGAAATATTGCAATATCTTTATTTTTAAACATTGTTTTTTAACAGTTAACAAATTGCGTTCGAGCGCCCGCGGCCGCATCGAAACTGTATACATAGATATATACGCAACGCCCCGTACGTAGGCGCGCGGAACTGTATACGCGCTGCAACTCGCTGTAACGTGAAGTATCATGCAAAAGTTCAAACATGCTATTGCTTAAATAAGAGTCGGACACTTTAATAGTTTATTCATTTCTTTTCCGCCCTTACAAGTATGTACATGTGTAATTATGTCTTTTTCTATTAAACGAATTAAATGTGATCATAAGTGCATTTTCTGTGGTAAGTGTGATGATGTTGTACAACAACCAAATTTGAATCATTTCAAAAAATTCAATTTTTATATTAGCAATTCATTATTGGAGCTTTTTCAAATTAATTGGTTGTACAGGATTGTATTTTAAAGTAGTTGGTCAGAAGCCAAGATTATTGTCTTGTAATGTAGCTGCTGAATATTTAACTAGTCAAGTTTGTCAAGTTTTGCCTGCTTTACATGCGTTTACAGGCTGTGATACTACTAGTAAAGTAGGTACTAAAAATAAAGCTTTAGATTTAGTCTTTGATTTAGATACTCAAAATGCATTAACCCCACTTGGTACTGGCTTACAATTAAATGCCATGGAATTCAATGCATTAGAAAAATTGTATTTGAAAATTTTGAATAAAGCTCGAGAAACAGCAGATAATGCTAGACAAATAATTTTAGAACGTTCTTGTGGATGGGTATTAATTTTGGAAAAATTCCATGTACATCCGATGCTTTAAAATTGCACATTTCACGAGCTTCACTACAAACGTACATATGGAAAATGTCATTGTATTCTCGGTATCGACATTTAGATGCAACAGAATTTGGTTACACTATAGAAACAGGTGAATTGTTACCCAAATTCATGTTAAAAAATTCGATACCAGATTCGTTAATTAGGCAATGTAAATGTACAAAAAATTGTAAAACTAATGCATGTAATTGCAAAAGCAACAACGTAAGTTGTATACTCATGTGTGGGTGTAATTTAAATATTTGCGAAAATTCTATTAAATATATATAAGTTATATTTCATAAAATTGTTTTAATTCTTCTACCATCCTAATCGAATATTGAATTTTTATTTATATTCATTTGTTATAATAATTAAATTTGATATAACAATTACTCTTTAATAAATAAATATTTTTTACATACTTTTCAAATATATTAATTTTAATAAGAAATCGAGAAACAAAGCTTTATAGAGCATCGCAGTGCGTATACAGTTCCGTGCGCCTACGTACGGGCGTTGCGTATATATCTATGTATACAGTTTCGATGCAGCCGCGGGCGCTCGAACGCAATTTGTTAACTGTTAAAAAACAATATTTAAAAATGAAGATATTGCAATATTTCCTACGGGGCGAAAATTTCAATTTTTGGACTTTGTTTAAAAAAAATTTGTTTAAACAAATTCGGACCAGGTTACCGCCCGGCAACATGTTGATCCTCTTTCAGGGGCATCTCCTGGAGAAGGTTATGAAAAAAAATTCAATTAGAAAATTTTTTCCAACGATGGCGCCGATTTCGCCTTGTCTAAATTGAAACACTGAACACCCGACTGTTCATTTATTAAAATGCAATAAGAAAATAACATTTGTAATTTTAAAACCAAGGTAATTTAGGAATAGATAAAACAATATGTGAACTAATTTTAAAAAATCTAAGTAGTACCACATTCAAAAATTACTTTTTATTCTACCTCATACAAACAGTGAAGCATTTGAGAAATTATTAAACTTGGGATTAGACCATGTTAGGTTGAAGCGACTTTCCTACTTTTTGCCTTGACGAAGCATATTGAGAAATCTTAATCTTCGAGATTGGTTCTAATCTCATTGAATAAACATACTCGAAGATGCTTTATGCAAACGCACCGTCAGACAGTAATTTATGTTTGTTGCGGTCCACCCTCGAAAACAATAAACCAACCACATCCGTTAAAACTGCTATTCCATGTTAATGCTACCGTTTCTCCAAATACTATTGAATAATTACGCTATTCATGGAAATAACCATACATCATGAAAAATTGCTTTCACCTTGACGATAATAAGTTAACAACTCGATATGATTTTCATAACAAACACTTTTTTATATTAAAACAGAAATATATTTTTTAAACACACTGCCTTGAGGTATTTCGAGCCGTTAGATTTTTAGCGGAATACTTTTTTAGCTAAACACTGCGTCGAAAAAAAAAACACTACACTACACCACATTTTTTCTCACTGGCTTGGATTAGTTGGAATTGTTAATGTTAAAAAGCGAATTTGTTTATTAGTTTAATACGTAGGTATATTTTTAGAGATAATTCGCGTCTAAGTACGTCTAATATGTTTTGTGAAAATCATGGGCGTACGCAGCATTTTTATATCATATTATGATAAGTATTTATTGATGTCAATTCGCCGGACATACTGCATGTTGTATTTTTTAAATCGTGCTGCGAATTTGGTATTGTTTGTTTCAGCTATTGCTGATATAATTACAACAGATTTGCTATCACTAATCGGTATGACTTGAGTATTAAATAACTGTACACGGTGAATCAGTCATACTCGCGGGAAATTTATAATCCGTTTTGCTATCTGTATATTTTATTAATTAATTAATTAACACAGGTCTGCGAAATAAAAATTTTTAAAATTTTTTTTTACTGAAGTGTTTATGTTCGTAATAGTAGTCCTGGACGTAACATAAAACGATATTCGTAGGTTATACTCCACCTCACATGTAGCAGATTCGGATGACACGGTGTTTGAATGCAAATAGGTGAAAACTGCATATTATCAGGTGTCCAAGTATGAAATGCCGATTTTTTTTCAAAAAAAAAACATGTTAAATTAGGAAGAATGATAAAAAGTGCTTTATTCAAAGTATGCTCCATCGCTAGTTATACTTTTTTCCCATCTTTCGGGCAATTTGTGAATACCACGCCAGTAAAAATCTTCCACTGTTGCTGCGAACCATTCATCGAGCCATTTTTTCACATCATCGATGCAAATAAGTGGTAATCGGAAGGAGCCAAGTCTGGTGAGTAAGCCGCATGAGGTAGAACTCCCCAGCTGAGTGCTTCCAACGTGTCGCGAACTGTTTTGCCGTATGTGATGGAGTATTGTCATGAAGAAAAATCACTTTGTGTTGCCTCTTTCGGTATTCTGACCTTTCTTCAAGCAGCGAACGGTTCAAATCGGTCAATTGTTGTTGGTAACGTTTAGTATTAACCGTTTCCCCAGGTTTTTACAGCTCATAATAGACCACGCCCCTCCGGTCCCACCGAACACAGAGCATCGTCTTTCTGCCAAAGCGATTCGGTCTTGCGGTCGATGTGGATGGTGGGTCTACACATGATTTTTTGCGCTTGGGATTCTCAAAATAAATCCGCTTTTCATCCCCTGTAACTATACGATCCAAAAACGACCTCCTTTTGTACCGAGCGAGAAAAATGTCACACGTGTTTTTGCGCTTTTCCATTTGTCTATCGTTCAACTCATGTGGTAGCCATCTACCGGCTTCTGAATCTTTCCCATCTCTCGTAGCCGATTGGAAACAGCTTGTTGACTAACGCCTAATTGCTCGGCGAGTTGTTTTTGTATTTGCGAATTATCTTCGTCCAACAATGCTTGCAATTTCACATCTTCTTATTTTTTTGGCGGTTTTCCACGTTTTCTTGTCTGCAAAGTCGAAGTCACCACTTTTGAAACGCCGAAACCATCGTTCACACGTATCTTGTGATGGAGCATGTTCACCATAAGCTTCTCGAAGTAATCGATATGATTCAACAGCAGTTTTTCTTCAAATGAAAACAAAAAATTAATGCTGTCCGCGAATGCTCTTTGTTCGGTAAAAATTTCGACATATTGAACACAACACTATGCACACACTTTTCCAATTTATCACTCGTGCGCCTCTGACACTTGTTGATGGCACAACAAAATGGCGCAGTGTCAAATCTTTATAGCACAAACTGCATTGGTGCACCATCTGTTGTCTGAAATCCGCATTTCATACTTGTACACCTGGTAAATGAAATAATATTACCTATTATATAAAGTTTTAATTATTCAATTAAAATTAAAATAAACACAAACAAATACAAAATAGGAAAAATCAATGATATCGCTGTTTTTTTGAGAAAAAGCTTCGTTTCGTTGGTTTTCGTTTAAGAACAAGAATACAAAATAGGAAAAATCAATGATATCGCTGTTTTTTTGAGAAAAAGCTTCGTTTCGTTGGTTTTCGTTTAAGAACTTTATCTTCATCTCTGTAGATCATCCAACAATAGTTCGCCATCATACTGACGTCCCAACGATCTTTTCATTTCTTTTATATCTTGATGGAACCGTTAGCCTTGTTCCTCACTGTGGTCTCCTAGATTTTTGGGAAATGTTCGATGTGCGAATTCAAAAAGTCAAATTTCAACCTCATGTTACAAGCTAAGTTTTTATAGTTGTTTTAACATTTTTTGGACAATATTTTTCTAATTAGGATCTTTTATGTTGCCTAAAAATTTTGAAACAACGTTTTTAAAAGAATTCTAGGAGTCTGTCACGACCTCCTTAAAGTCTGCATCTTTGATTAGTTTCCTGATGTCAGGTCCTATGAATATGCCCTCCTTTAACTTTGCATCAGATAAACTAGGAAAACATGAACAGAGATACCTGAAATTATTTCCGTCTTTTGGTAATGCCTTTACAAATTAATTGTATTAAGTACACACACCTATCACTCCATCGAAAGCTCACACAGCAGCTTTCGAGTCGACAGAATGGTTGACATAGTCAACGCTTAAAAGCAGGTAGCGCTTTTCGAGGGATCCTCCTCAGGCATATATAGTTATTGTAAAGCAACTGAAAATAGACAGAAGTCCATATTTTAGCAGTTTACTAGCTATTCTCTTGTCCGTCAAATCCATCCAGAGACGTGTTTCACCATATCACGGCTCGTCAGTCAGGCTAGGATTGACAAACCAGAGAACGGAATCAACTGGTACTTAGCCCAGAAGTTACGGAGTAACTTCTGGGATAAGTACCAGGTGATTCCGTTCTCTTGTTTGTCAATTCTAGCCTGCCTGACGAGCAGTGTTACGGCGAAACGCGTCTCAGGATTTGACGGACAAGAGAACAGCTAGTAAAGTGCTGAAATATGGACTTTTATTTTCAGTTGCTTTATAATAACTATACCTTTACAAACTGTTTGATCAAACCCAGTTTGATGTGAAGCGGTGGAAGCAATACTTTCTTGGGATCTATCAAGTTCAGATTAATGACATTCTTTACTCTAACTACCAATTTTTTTCTAATCGGCCAATCTGATTTTTCTCAATGTAAATTCTTTGCTCTACTGTCCCACTCACAAATATAACATGGGAATTTCTCATAGCCTTGCTGTTTACCAAGAAGCATGCATATAATTTTTAAGTCAGCACAAATTAGACATTTGTGTTCTGTTTATTTTATCTTCTTCAAAACATTTTCTAAGTTAGCGTAAGTTTCTTTAAGATAGACTGAACGTGCCTATATATATTGATGCAAATTTATTGCCAATGCACAAAAGAACGGTTTTCAAGCTTATTTTTGAAGAATCTATAAAAGTCGCCATTCCTGTGTGGTATATTCGATGTCAAATTTACGTTCTAAACCGCTAATATCACAGCAAAAAAAAAAAAAATTCCTCTTTCTTGAAATACCGTACGAATTCTTCTTCTTTGACGTGATACATTAAAACGGAGCTTATATTTGGAATGGTTAGAACGGTCTGTATGTTTCATGTGAGAATATTCGAAAAAGTTTTTCATCGCAGACCTGTGTTATTAGTTTGAAACTTTATGCTTTCAATTCTAAACACTATTTTTTTTTCAAATATGTTTAATTATACAGGGTGTTATGAAGATAGTTTGTCATATTAAAATTGGTAATTCCTTGAGTCAAAAAAAGAGGCATTTATTACCGTTTCTTTCTCATGTAAAACAATATAGGTTAATATTAAATTTAAAAATAACATCATTATTTCAAATGATAATTTAAAATTATTAATATTTATGCCTCTGCAGCGTAACCGTAGGTTCTTTTTGGTAGCCAAAAGCACTGTGTTTAGAAATTCTACCTCATGAAAAGTTACAAGTGTTACCATTTTGTAAACTTAATAATACATAGTAAATTTTGTAACATTTATTTCGAGAAAAAAAGTGTTATTATTTCCCGTTTATTGGTTCTGCCGAGTACTTTGCAAATTTGTTAAATCTCGGTTTTAGCATTTAGTTGTCGTTCTGACGGTAATTAAATTATTATAGAAGTTAAACAATTTTTTAACATAAATGTCATAATTATTAATTCAATTTCGAAAATTGTTTGTCTATATTATTGCCGTTGAATAATTTATTTTAAAACACTGAAATCTAAATGTAGGTTTGTTTCTGTAGCATCAACTTTTAAAGGTATAATAACTTCAATTTGTTACAGCAAAATACAGTAAAAATGTTGAGTTTAAGCCGAGCAACATTGCAGCTGATTAGATCCGAGTAAATTTAATTTTAAACTCGTCTATTTACTGTAACCATTGATGTGCGTATTGTTAAAACCAGAATCGATTGTCTTGTTTATTACATAGGAGCATCGTTTATCAAGATTTTTGTACAGTTGCGCTTGACACAAAGATTCGCCTATTGAAATATACTAAACACTCTTTATAACACTGTGTATCTTAAATATCGTCTTTTGAGTATTAAGATTCGAAATTTTTTAAGCGCTACATGTAGGGCGCCATCATGTATCTATTTTTAAGTGAATAATTGGTTTCTAGCACTAAGTATACTCTAAAACTTAAAAATTTCGTTTAAGTACTTTTTCAGCGGTTGTTATTTTAAGCAAGAAATAAAAAGTTATGTTATATTAAAAATTTGCTACGTATTTTATGCAAATTTTATGACACATGTCGGTAAATGCGATGTATACAAAATTTGGGTTTTTAACATTGTTAACGCATGTGACTAATGCGATAAAATCAATACATAAAACATTACCTTCGTCTGGGATAGAGCTACAATTTGAATACGATGATTGTCTTGAGGCTACTGCGTGGTCAGATGATATATTGTTTCTTCCTAAATATAAAAGAAAAATAAGTTCGATTTGTTTATTAGAATTGATTTAATTTGGGACAAAACTATCTAAAAACCGATCTAAGACATTAAACTTCCTAGTAATCACTATCCATTTATTTTGTAAAAATTTTTTAAAAATGATATAATTCCACAAAATATTTGAAGTACTACTCATATAGTAAAGGGTGTTCCAAAATTGACGCAAGATTTTAATTTGGTGCCATTTGTATGGTAAAGTGTTGTCAACAAAACAAAAAACACAGCGTGACAGCTGACAGTTCAGGGTTACTAAAAATGGAGCGCTACACGAAAGAATAACGTGTTTTCAGTGTTGAGCAATATTTTTAAAATAATGAAAGTTTGGCAGCTATAGTTCGGAATTTTGATACAAAATATTGTCGGAATAGTAATTTAATCTTATCAACTGTGAAGAGATTAATTGAAAAATTCAGGGAGAGTGGATCAATTAGTGATCTTAAACGCTCTTGCCTTCCTTCAACAAGTCGTTCGACACAAAACATTGTAACAATTTGTGAGAGAGTGTTGCTGAGATTCCAGGATTCCATCGGAACCGTGGTCAAGAACTGGACATTTCGAGAAGCTCTCTACAGCGTATTTTCACGAAAGATTTGCATCTTCATGCTTACAAAGTTCAATTGACTCAAGAATTGAAGCCTACTGATCACGCACAACGAAGAGAGTTCGTTGAATGGATTATGGAACAACAAATGGATAGTGATTTTTTGAAGAAAATCATCTTCAGCGATGAGGCTCATTTCCATCTTGATGGCTTCGTTAATCGATAAAATTGTCGCATATGGGGTTCCGACAACTCACACGTGACTGTGACGAAACAAATGCATCCACAACGTGTCAGTGTTTGGTGCGGATTTTGGGCTGGAGGCATCATCGGACCATTCTTCTTCGAAAATGCGGTTGTCAGGAAATAATAGATAATGGTGATCGTTATCTTGATATGATTATCTAGTTTTTTGTGCCTAAATTGTAAGATATAGATGTGGTTTCAACATGACGGTGCCACATGCCATACAGCCCGAGAAACAATTCAATTACTGCTTGAGTCATTTCATGGTCGTGTAATATCCCGTTTTGGTGATCAGAATTGGCCGCCCAGATCATGCGATTTAACGCCATTGGACTTTTTTCTTAGGAGTTTTAAAAAGTCTAAGGTTTATGCCAACAAGCCCACGACCACCCACGACTTGAAGGAGGAAATTAAGCGCGGTATCAACGAAATTCAGCCACATTTATGCAAAACGGTCATGGAAAATTTCGACAAAAGAGTGCGTATGTGCCAGCAAAGCCGTGGAGGCGATTTACCCGATATGTTATTCTATACATAACCCTATACTGTATACTTTATGAATCAATAAAAAAATTACATTTTTTAATTAAAAACCTGTGTTTTCTATCGAAATTACTTCTTGCGTGAATTTTGGGACACTCTTTACTAGGCATGAGCTTAAACACACAATTGAGGGATATCTTTTATGAAATATTAACACCTTTGAGTGTATTAAATAATTATTAAATTGAGAGTGTAGATTTACTTTATTTAAATTAATTTCTCACTTAAATTAAAAATAAATTAGTAACTAATAAGCTACAGAACATTTAACCGTAATAAATTAGGTTAAAAATAAAACAGAATAATTTTAAGCCAAGCTGCTCAAATAGAGTGGAGGAAAACTGATTCAATAACTTTAATTAACAAAATATCTCTCTAGTGACGTTATAATTTTATTACTCAAAAAAAGAAGGTGAAACGGTAGCAGTGAATTATAGAGAGATAAACTAAACTTCCTAGTTACAACTCTGAAACTAACAACGGTGGCAATGTCAAACAAAATTAACGGGCACGTCCCGCTAACAGAGGAACAAAAGAGGTTTAGATCAGTGCAGTGCAGTGATATTTTCGCCATAAGATAAATTACCGAAAAATTCATGGAATCCAAAAGGCCAGCGATCCTATTTTTCACTGCTTTAGAAGAAGCCTTTGATTGAGTACAACTAAAATAACTAGTATATAGACAGGAAAATGAATGTAATAGTAAAATTATTTTTTTAAGCTCATTTTGTGGTGATTCCAGAAAAAAGACAAACAATTTTCCCAGAAAAAAAGACAAACAATTTTTTGGCACTTCGATAAAGTTCACATTGTTTTCTTGATAATTTGGCGAACGTCACAATAAAGTTAAAGAAATTTTAGATTTGGTTTCTTCTTAAAAATTGTAATTGTTTTCATACAATATTAAAAAAATTACTTTATTTAAGTCAATTACTATTAATATAGTAGTAAACGATATCGATTCTCAAAAAAACAAAAGAAAATTTTGACACAGTTTTTGACAGCAACAAAAGAATGCAGAATTACTCTGCCCGAAATTAGTTTCAGTATTCTATGATATTTAGTACAAATAAATTATAAAAATTTCCTCTTACAATGCGCCCTTTTTGAGATAATTCTAAAGTTTTGGCATTTCAACTATTCGGAGAAGAGAAAGGAGTATTTTTTCCTAACATTAAAAAAAATATATATAAATAATATTTTTCTCTATACTAAATTTTGCCTTTCAATATGTAAACATACCTTCTGGAACTAAGGTACTAGGAGTAGATGTAGATGGTGAACTAGATGGCGTAGATCTTTGCGATACTGGAATGTTGGTTACTAATCTAACGTCGCTGCCATTTTGTTTAGTATCTGAAAAAAATAAATACGTATTTAAATTGTGATTGTTATATGTTGGGCGCCAAAAATATGACATATAATTATATTGCTCAGATTAGGGTACTTAAGTTCATTGTATTACATTAAATGTTATAGAATGCTTTATTCGTAATGGTGGGTATGTGTTAGAAAAGATATAGACATGTTAGTAATGATCGGGGAGTCTTTATGATCCAGCAAACAGGCCATATAGATCTTTTTTGACACCATTTAAAGTCTGGGTAATATTATCTAAATAGGAACTACGTTTTAACTTGAGATTCGAACCAAATGATCGGTAGAAAATACACTAGTACAGGAAGTGTGTTTTTATTTGTGACGGTCTTCAATTGATTGAGTTTGACTTCAGATATGTATAGGCAATCCTAATTTTTAACATTTTATATTATAATGAGTCTGCATTTCAAAAGCAAAAAAAAAACTTAGCCACCGGGTATCAAGTACTAGATATTATCTTCGTGATTACTGACAGATTCGTGTTATTATTATAGCATGCTGTTTACGTTATATAATAACCTTCTGACTAGATAAAATAGCTTGTCAGGGAACATAAAGTACCGCTAATCATTACTTTTTTTACCCATGGGCTATGTATTTCTCTTGCAGGAAAATAATATTTTTCTCCATTTTTGCATACTGAAAACCCTTTTTTAGGCTACAAGTGGTATTGCTGGATGTTTTTAAACTTTAATTATTGAATACTAATCTTTTACTTAACACGAAGGCTGATAAGTTTTTGGTCTAGTTACTTAAAATATTTTTTTTTTGCAAAATTCGACTATATTCATCAACATAGTCTCCTTCAAGGGTAATACAATCAATCCAACGCTTTTCTAACATTTCTATACCTTTCTTGTAGAAGGATTTGTCTTTGCCTTCAATATAGGCCTCAGTTTCGGCGATAACTTCTTTATTGGAGCCAAATCTCTTTCCCGCGAGCATTTTTTTGATGTCTGGAAATAGATAATAGTCGCTAGGGGCCAAATTTGGAGAATACAGTTGATGAAGAAGCAATCCGAACTTCAATTCATGCAATTTTGCCGTCATAACCATTGACTTGTGATACGGTGCATTATCTTGATGAAAGAGCACTTTTCTCTTTGCGATTACTGCCTTCAAACGCACCAATAACTTTATATAATATTCGCTATTGATGGTTTTTCCCTCCTCAGCATAGTCAATGAAAATATTCCCTGCGAATCCCAAAATACAGAAGCCAAAACCTCCCCAGTCGCCTTTTTTTTTTTTTTTTTTTATTGGTCTGGCACACGTGCTGCAGGGAAGTCCCTAAAGCGCTCCAGGAGCGGCACGAGTGCGGAAAAAGCGATTCACGTTGTTCTTGAATCGCTGTAAATTGTACTCGGTGGGAAACACAGCGCTGGGAAAATTATTCCAAAGGGATGACGTTCTCCATATAAAAGATTGCTTGAAAAGCGTTGTACGCGGAGTAACAAGCTGAACCACATACGGATGCGAAGCACCAGCGCGACGTGTATTTCTAACATGCACCGCTTTGGGAGGAATTAAGCGGGCTACATCCTTTGAACACTTTCCATGAAAATACTTGTAGAACAGACTCAAGTCGCCAACCGTTCTTCGATGTTCCAGCGAATCAAGGCCGCCGGTCAATTCCGGGTCCCCAATCAGACGGACCGCTCTTCTCTGAACAGAATCCAACAAATGCAGTGTATGTTTGGGTGCGGAGCCCCAAACGTGGGAGCAGTATTCCATAGTTGGTCGAATTTGAGCTTTGTAAAGAATTACCAGTTGTTCTGGGGTGTAAAGCTTTCTGGTTCTAAATAATATTCCCAACTTTTGAGAAGCTCTCCTTGCTATGCCTGCAACATGTTCATGCCAAGACATATTTGCTCCCAAACTAACGCCCAACAAATTGAGCGACGATGCTAGGGGAATGGAGTGCCCCGACATAACTATGTCGGGTTCAGCAACGTTAACTTTTTTAGAAAAAACTGCCGCCTGGGTTTTTGTAGCGTTAAATTTCACTTGGTTACTGTCACCCAAGATAAAATTTCTTCCAGGTCTTTGTTAAGTTGAACGACCTCCTGCTGTCTGCGGATATTCGCCTGGGCAGCCGATGTCCGAGCGTTCAAGGCGAATGAAGAGACAAGCGTACTGTCATCTGCAAAGCTATAGATTGGATTCCCGGTCTTTTCCAGCAGATCGTTAATGTAAATGAGAAAGAGAGTAGGAGACAGTATGGAGCCCTGGGGCACACCAGCGTTAATAGTGAGGGTGTTAGAAAGAAATCCGTCGACCGCCACTCGTAAAGAACGCTGAGGAAACATGAGAGCCACAAACAGAACCTTTCAGACATACCATAAGAGCGCAACTTAGCCAACAGTCCATCGTGCCAAACACGGTCGAATGCCTTGGATATGTCAAGAGCAACCGCTCGAGATTCTCCAAAGTGTTCAATTGCGTTGTTCCAAACATGTGTTACATAAGTCAGAAGATCTCCTGTTGATCTATGTTTACGAAAACCATATTGGTGATCGCTAATAATATTGAATCGTTCAAGATATTTTAGAAGATGCTCGTTGATAACCTTTTCCATGACTTTCGATATTATTGAAAGCAGTGCAACTGGTCGGTAGTTATTTGGCAAGGTCTTCTTACCTTTTTTAGGTATCGGCTGAACCGTGGCACATTTCCAGCAGGACGGAAATATTCCCTTTCTGTAGGATAGGTTAAAAAGTCTACAGAAAACTGGTGTTAGTTCGCTTGCACAGTTTTTGAGAACTATGGCAGGTATTCCGTCAGCGCCAGAAGCCTTCTTGGTGTCTAGCTTCATTAAAATACGCTTTATGATGCGCTGTCTGAAGATAACATCGGGCATCCTTGACTGCAATATGGGAATAGTAGGTGGTGTTTTTCCTTGGAAATCGACAGTAGAATGTGAAGCAAAAAGTTCAGCCAACAAGTTCCTTGTTGTTGTTGTGTCCTTGGTCGCTTCGGGTGGCTTTTACCGACTGCTGTCCACTCAGCTGACTGTCGATTTGATTCCGGCATGTAGTAGTGGATCCATGTTTCACCCATTGTCACATATCATATGAAGAAATCCTTTTTATTGGGCTTAAACAGGTCGAAACAGCGCTCAGAATTATCAACACGTTGTTGTTTTTGGTTCACTGTGAGCAAATGCGATACTCATTTCGAACAGAGCCTTCTCATGCCCAAATGTTCCTGCAAAATATGCACGCGTTCTTTTGATATCTTTAGGGTGTCAGCTATCTCACGCAATTTCACCTTACGGTTATTTAAAATAGTTTTGTGGATTTTTTACGGTGTAATCACCTCATTTGGGCATCGAGAGCGTACAGCATTATTTGTGTCTGTACGACCGCGATTAAATTTAGCATACCAGTAAATGATGAGTGATTTTCCAGGGGCAGAGTCCTCGTAACACTTATCAAGCCATTGTTTTGCTTGAACGGTATTTTTTCTTAGCAAAAAAACAGTGTTTAATCAACACACGAAATTCGACTTTTTCCATTGTTTTGAAAATATTAAAAGTAGTGCCACTAAAACCACTGTAACTTGTAAATAATTGTCGAAATGTCCTGAAATTTTCACACGTATCGTTTGAAGGTTGGCACTTCCTAAAAATCATATGGATTTTTTGAAAAGGGCGACATCTGTGTGTCGGACCAAAAACTTTTCAGCCTACGTGTTATTTTGTAAAAATAGTCATGTAAATGTCTGCTTGCGTAAATTTTGGACATTATTTACAATAACCATGAAATTGTTCAAGCATTGCAACCCTTTTGACATATAAACTGAAACAACAGAACAGTTGGCGACTTGAGTTGATGTAGCCCGTACACGTCATGATAACACTTCACATCCGTATGAAGTTGCAGTCTTTTACATGGAGAACCTCATGTCTTTGTATTGAATTATCCTAGATTTCGCACCGAGTACATTTTATCGCGATTCAAGACCAGCGTGAATCGCTTCTTCTTCGCACACGCATCGCTTCTGGAGCTCTTTAGGGATTTCTTTTCAGCATTTGTGCTTTGCCCATAAATCGAAACGTTAGTATAATTTAATGTCGTGTTGGTCACAAATACTACACCTTCTCCTGAAATAAATTACTGCCCTATTCGTGACCAAGCCACTCATGGATGCAAGAAAGATTTAGGAGTAAAGAAATAAATTCATTACTATATAACTATATATGTAGGTGTTTTCTTGTTACAATAGGTTGCTTAATCTGTTTTTAATATTTGATGTTTTCATTAAACTAAAAACAAATACAACTCAATCTTATCTTAGCACGTATTCCTAGTTTTTTTTTATTATAACTCAATACATGAATGTTAAGTGGCGCCCAACATGAAGCATCTCCAAAATACGAAGCCCTGTTTAAGTTATCCACTCAGCCATGAAAGACGTTGTTCTAAATACTGTCACGAAACTTGTATGTTTTGCAACTTTTACGATATATTTTTTTAAAAAAGTGAAACTAATATGGACTCTTGCGCAGTGATAAAGTTTCTGGAATAAGAAGGAAATCGACCTTAAAGTTATTCATAAAAGAATATACCAGGTGTGCGGCAATGACGGCCCATCTTACTTTTAAGGAAAATTATGGTCTTACTCCAGATCAAGAAAACAGGTTAAAGTAAGACTAAACTATCAGGGTTGTTGAGGATTTGCTGCTGTCAGATCGGCTATTGAAAATCCCAGTCCTTGTTGAAGAAGTTGAAATATCCGAAACTACGATTTTCCAGATTGTGTAAGAATAGTCTTGGATGAAAAGATTCTCTTCACGATTGATCACCAATTTCCTTACACCAGAGCAGAAATTGGCTAAGAAAAAAAAATTTCCCAAGAACTTAAAGGAGTTTGGTGTTCCA
The DNA here is from genome assembly GCA_019049505.1 of Pachyrhynchus sulphureomaculatus. Taxonomy (NCBI): domain Eukaryota; kingdom Metazoa; phylum Arthropoda; class Insecta; order Coleoptera; family Curculionidae; genus Pachyrhynchus; species Pachyrhynchus sulphureomaculatus. The sequence continues at coordinate 112,476,541 of CM032452.1, read as the reverse complement.
TTGGTATGCTCCCATGAAGCAGGGTGTCGATCAGGGTTCACAAAGGCTCTCTGAAACGAAAAATCAGTCATTTTCTGGAAAGTTCATGGCTACCGTCTTTAGAAAATTTTGCTTGTAGCCCAGCCTATATAATCGAAAATAAAATAAAAATTCGGTTTTTCCACATGAACAAACGGGAAATTTTACAAAAAAATAGCCTATAAATTATTTTTTTTTTAGTTTTACCGTAATTAAAAAAATATATATATTTAAAATACAATGGCTGGTTTAACCCCTTTAGTTGTAGTGGGAATCATGCTTCCAACCTCATTTATGATTAAATTAATGTTTCCGTATAGACAAGGCGAAATCGGCGCCATCGTTGGAAAAAATTCTCTAATTGAATTTTTTTTCATAACCTTCTCCAGGAGATGCCCCTGAAAGAGGATCAACATGTTGCCGGGCGGTAACCTGGTCCAAATTTGTTTAAACAAATTTTTTTTAAACAAAGTCCAAAAATTGAAATTTTCGCCGGAACAAGTTTTTTTGGTAAATTGGACCATTTTGAACAAAAAATGTCTCTTGTGAATTTTCTCTAAAATGCGCCGTTTTCGAGATATCGGCGATTTTAGGTGCGAGAAAACGCGAAAATGGTCACTTTCACCTCCCAATATTGGGGTCAAAAATTAAAATTTTCAATGTTGCCAAGTGTCCAAATTAAAGTTTGAGATCTCTTCTACAAATTACCGTAGGAAATATTGCAATATCTTTATTTTTAAACATTGTTTTTTAACAGTTAACAAATTGCGTTCGAGCGCCCGCGGCCGCATCGAAACTGTATACATAGATATATACGCAACGCCCGTACGTAGGCGCGAATATATTTATTCAAAACTGTGATACAAAAATTCCAAAAAATATTAAAACTTTAATGATGAATACAAATAATAAGTTTCAATTGGTTCAATATTTATCTAATAATGCTGTAAATTACGTTGCATTAAGTCACACTCAACAATTAATAATATCAGGTGGATTCTATAACATTGAAAAGTGCTATTGTATACAGGGAAATAATATACATGAAATTATTGAGTTAGAAAACAATCACTTAGAGGCTGATACAAGGATATTTTGTCATGCTCGATATATGTTACCTTATAATTCTGAAATAATAATTCATTCCGTTGATACCGACGTTTTTATATTAGCAATTCATTATTGGAGCTTTTTCAAATTAATTGGTTGTACAGGATTGTATTTTAAAGTAGTTGGTCAGAAGCCAAGATTATTGTCTTGTAATGTAGCTGCTGAATATTTAACTAGTCAAGTTTGTCAAGTTTTGCCTGCTTTACATGCGTTTACAGGCTGTGATACTACTAGTAAAGTAGGTACTAAAAATAAAGCTTTAGATTTAGTCTTTGATTTAGATACTCAAAATGCATTAACCCCACTTGGTACTGGCTTACAATTAAATGCCATGGAATTCAATGCATTAGAAAAATTGTATTTGAAAATTTTGAATAAAGCTGGAGAAACAGCAGATAATGCTAGACAAATAATTTTAGAACGTTCTTGTGGGATGGGTATTAATTTTGGAAAAATTCCATGTACATCCGATGCTTTAAAATTGCACATTTCACGAGCTTCACTACAAACGTACATATGGAAAATGTCATTGTATTCTCGGTATCGACATTTAGATGCAACAGAATTTGGTTACACTATAGAAACAGGTGAATTGTTACCCAAATTCATGTTAAAAAATTCGATACCAGATTCGTTAATTAGGCAATGTAAATGTACAAAAAATTGTAAAACTAATGCATGTAATTGCAAAAGCAACAACGTAAGTTGTATACTCATGTGTGGGTGTAATTTAAATATTTGCGAAAATTCTATTAAATATATATAAGTTATATTTCATAAAATTGTTTTAATTCTTCTACCATCCTAATCGAATATTGAATTTTTATTTATATTCATTTGTTATAATAATTAAATTTGATATAACAATTACTCTTTAATAAATAAATATTTTTTACATACTTTTCAAATATATTAATTTTAATAAGAAATCAAGAAACAAAGCTTTATAGAGCATCGCAGTGCGTATACAGTTCCGTGCGCCTACGTACGGGCGTTGCGTATGTATACAGTTTCGATGCAGCCGCGGGCGCTCGAACGCAATTTGTTAACTGTTAAAAAACAATATTTAAAAATGAAGATATTGCAATATTTCCTACGGTAATTTGTAGAGGAGATCTCAAACTTTAATTTGGACACTTGGCAACATTGAAAATTTTAATTTTTGACCCCGATATTGGGAGGTGAAAGTGGCCATTTTCGCGTTTTCTCGCACCTAAAATCGCCGATATCTCGAAAACGGCGCCTTTTAGAGAAAATTCACAAGAGACATTTTTTGTTCAAAATGGTCCAATTTACCTTTTTCCGGGGCGAAAATTTCAATTTTTGGACTTTGTTTAAAAAAAATTTGTTTAAACAAATTCGGACCAGGTTACCGCCCGGCAACATGTTGATCCTCTTTCAGGGGCATCTCCTGGAGAAGGTTATGAAAAAAAATTCAATTAGAAAATTTTTTCCAACGATGGCGCCGATTTCGCCTTGTCTAGTATACCGTGAAATATTTTGAAATTGGTTATTAGATGGTTTCTCGGGGTGCTGATTAAGAATCCGATGACAGATTGAAAAATTCAAAACGGTGGATCCAATATGACGGCCAGAGAGTACGTAATTCATTTAATTTCTTCGAGTAATTTAAAATTTAAATGTTTTCAGTAACTGTTTTCTTTGTACCCGGCTGTTTAAATGAGATATAAATACTTTAAACTTAAAGCTTAGATTTTTAACTTTCATTTGCTACCTTTAAATATATTTTTTATTTTAAGTTTAAGTTGTATGATTAATAATAAGCAAAAAATACGTTTATAATGAACACTTTTTTTAAGAGCAAAATTACAAAAAAAGAGAACGTTTTTTTTATAGTTTTTAATGTTTTTCTAATATCAGGTGTCTTTTTAACTGTAACTAAAAAAAAATTGTCCGACTTTTTTTGCCATACTGTTTTGAACGTAAAACTCCCGGCGGCGCACTACAGCAGGCAAATTTTCCTATTTTAAAACTCAATTTTTGAATAGTACAGACAATGTGGATATTTTTAGTCATTCAAATTCAAATTTACGGTATAATAATGATATATGTACAAAGATTTTTATTTCAATATTATATTTTATTAAATATTCGTAATTTACTATAGGCTCGTTAAAATCATGCTAACAAAAATTTTGTTTTAAGTTTTACAAATTATAACTATTAGTATCATCGGAAAGCTAAAAGTCTTCTTTTCAAAAAGCTATCTTATATTTTTTTTACACTCTGAAAACAAGTAATATCGATTAACCTTCGAACGATGCGCGTATACTTTCAAATTAACTTGTTTGGCGTGCTTACTTTTTGAATTACTTATCCGAATTTTTAATGAATTCTCACGCTAATAAAAAAATCTGGAAAACATCTATATACTATTTCTTCTGTAAATTTCTCTCTTTTTCACGTGGTGCTACTAGTTTTTCGATATCTTTTTTCATTTTCCAGATACCAGAATTTTTTATTTTATTCTAAATTTTGTTGGCTTAGTGTATGTACAATAAACTTTAGCACGCTTTTTTTAATGGTATTTTACGCCCAAAAAACCGCTCGTGCGCCAAAATGCAGCCTATTAACATTGAACGTGAGCTCAAAATCCCTAGCGACTTGGCTATTGTTGAATATATAGAAAAAGGTTCAGAATTAATAGAGGGGTTTACGGAAGAGTGATCCAAGACCTGAAGAAACCGAGTAGAAAAGAACTTCCGAATTTATGAAGAACCCACACTTTGCTGTCGGGCTACAATTGAAGGCCCCACAAGGCTCGCACTGAGTTACAACATTCATCTTATCATCATCATCATCATCATTAGCTTATTCCATCCATAGTGGGATGTAAGCATCTCCAAGTTATTTCCAATGAGCTCTGTTGTTTGCTTTTTACATCCAATCGTGTGTCGCTAATCTTATGTCGTACATCCATCTTGTCTGTGGTCTACGTCTGTATCTTTTATGTTCTCTAGGCCTCCATTCAACCATACGGCGTGAACATCTGTTATCGTTTATCTTTGCGATATGCCCCGCCCAATTCCATCTTATACTCCTGATTTAATGCGATGCGACTTATTTTTCAAACATTTGAGGAAATATTTCAGGGGTCGAAAATAAAATAACTCTAAACTCAGTATTTTAATATACTATAGACGGTTGTTATATGGAAACATGTTTTTTTAAGTTCTGCGAGTTTTCGGTCATAGTTAGGTACATAACTTAAAAGTAAGTAAGTTTTTGAGAGAAATTTTTCACGTCTCTTTAACCAACTGTTCTTGTTTTATATTAATTTTAATTTTATTAGATACTAGATTTACAAAAGTTTGACTAAATGTTAAATAGAGCCGTTTATCTGTAAAATTAATTCCCAATTTTGAAGTGAATATCGAAAACAAATAATACCGTTTTCTGAACATGACGTATATAATTTTTTTTTTTGTTTATTTGTGAAAAAAAAAAATAGAAAGATAAATTAAAAAAAAATTCGGAATTCTCAACTACTAAGTAAAATACTAATAGATTGTTCAGAAAGTAAGAATGTTGCCGATGAATTAACACAAGAAATTATTCGTCTATATTTATCGAGTTATGAAAATATGTAAATCAAATATTGTTAAATTATGAGAAGCAATTGAATAAAATCATGCAGAACATATTTTTATGTAATGTAATTGTAAAACAATCACTCATAGTGCAAAAACCTTTTTATGCTCGTAGTAAAAGTGCTGATTTTATCATATTTTTTTTTGGATTGTGCTAAGATCTATCCTAAATACTTTTTTACTAATGAGTACATACCAAACTGCTAAAATTTATTATTAAAAAAAATTACACATAGTTTTCGCGCACAACCACGGACTCATTTACACGCACGATAACCTAGTTATTTATTTAATTCGAAAATCGGCCGAATAGAATTTAGCAGACCAACAGAACCGAAACAACTATTGAATAATTGTGATGGGATGTACCATGATGGGCTGAAGCATACTTCCGTATCCGTTTTTTCGTGGGAGTGTCTCCGTACAGTGTTATCCGGATTTATATTCGTATTTATAGAGAGGCCGTGGTGGCGCACCTCGAAAAATTCGACTATCTATTGCATTATGCTGCGGTTATTTTGATTTGTTGTGCTCTATTGGTAATTACTGAACTGCGGTACAAAAATACGGAACTATGCGAAAAATACGAGGGAGAATTGGAAAATTTATGTGTTTAGTGATTGAAGAAACAACTCAACGATATTTGGTGGTTGTGGTCCCTTTGTTCATAATAAAAACTAAGTCATTCCAGGTCGTTTGGTCAGTCGCTAAGGGCATTGGTCAAAATTTCACTTAATCCACTATACCACAATTCACACTACTAGATAATTCTGTTGCAACACCACCTATCGAGAAGGCAAACTTTTCTGGACTCTTTGCTTCACATTCTACTGTCGCTTTCCAAGGGAGAAACACCATCCGCTATTTCCATAGTGCAGTCAATATCTGCCATAGTACTCAAAAAATGCGCGGGCCAACTAACATCAGTTTTCTGTAGACTTTTCGACCTATCCTATAGAAACGGACTATTTCCTTCCTGCTGCTGCGCTACAGTTCAGTAGATACCCAAAAAAGGCAGAAGTCCTTGCCAAACAACTGCCAACCAGTCGCACTGCTTTCAATAGTATTGGAATTTATGGAAGAGCTATCAATCAGCATCTTCTAAAATATCTAAAAGGATTCAATATTATTAGCAATCATTAATATTAGCTCAGTCGCCAGGGGTTTTGAGCTCTTATTAAATGTTAACAGACTGCATTTCAGCACACCGGTAGTTTTTTGGACGTAGAATACATTAAAAAAAGTTTGCTAAAGTTTGATGTACGCTAAGTCCACAAAATCCAAAATAAAATCAAAAATTAGGTTTCTCGATAATATCTCAAAAAATAAAAAGGATATCGAAAAACTACTAGCATCACGTGAAAGAGCGGAAAATTTTACAAAAAAATAGTATATAGATTTTTTTTATTAGCGTGAGAATTTATTAAAAATTCGGACAGGTAATTGAACAACTGTGGCCGGCCAAACAGGTTAGTTTGAAAGTCTACGCGCACCGCTCGATATTACTTGTTTTCAGAGTGTAAAAAAAAATTAAAAGATAGCTTTTTAAAGAGGAGACTTTCAGCTTTCCGATGATACTAATAGTTTTTATTTTTGTTGCTTCATAATTTGTAAAACTTAAAACGAAATTTTTGTTTGCATACGGGCAAACAGTAAATTACAAATATTTAATAAAATTGCAAATATTTAATAAAATATAGTATTGAAAATCCTTGTGCATTATTATACCTTAAGTTTCAATATAAAAGTAATTAAAAATAGCCACATTATCTGTGTTACTTAAAAATTGAGTTTTAAAATATGAAAATTTGCCTGGTGTAGTGCGCAATTTTACATTTAAAGAAGTACGAAATGGTCAAAAAGTCTGGCGATTTTTTTCTAGTTACAGTATACTTGGTATTAGAAAATCATTAAAAACTTAATAAAACTTTCTATTTTTTGTAATTTTGCTCTTAAAAAAGTGTTCACGATAAACGTATTTTTTGCTTTATTATTAATCATACAACTTAAAATAAAAAAAATATTTAAAGGTGGGAAATAAAAGATAAAACCCTAAGCTTTAAGTATAATCTATTTATATTTCATTTAAATATCCAGGTACAGAGAAAACAGTTAATGAAAACACACAATGATCTGCTGGAAAGGACCAGGAATCCAACCTACAGCTTTTCAGATGATAGCACGCTTATTTCTACATTCACTTTGAATGCTCGAACATCGCTTACTCATCCAAATATCCACATATATGAAGAAGTCGTTCAACTTCACAAAGACGTGGAAAAAATTCTATCTTGAGGTGACAGTCACCAAGTAAAATTTAACGCTACAACAATCCAGGCAGCAGTTTTTTTGCAGCACCTATGCTGCGCCCATAAAAAAATAATAGTACCGAGAATTTATCAGAGTAAATAGCTTATCGCGAAAATCAGCTGGTAAGGATGAAATACAAAATGAGCTATTAAAATACGATGGAGTGAAAATGACTAAAGAATTGACAAAGCTCATAAACAAAATAATACAGGGATCGCGAATACCACAAGAATAGAGAACAATCATAACGATATAACTTTTTAAAAAGGAAGAAAAAACCTATCCGAATAATTATCGAGGAATTAACATCTTGTGCACAACTTTAAAACTGATGACAAAAATTGCTACCAAAGAAATAACTCCACTTATACAGCGTTCTGAAAAACAACAAGGATTCAGGAGCGGAAGATTCTGTCACGACGTAGTGTTTGTAATCAGACAAATTACTGAAAAATCAATTGAGTATGACAGATCAGCGTTTTTATGCTTTATAGTTTTGGTAAAAGCATTTGATAGAATACAGCTGCAAGACGTAGTGCACACACTTTATGACAAGAATATTCCACTGGATATAATAAAACTAATTGAGAACATTTACAAAAGAAATAAAATAGAAGCGAGAGTAAATTTTGAGTTAACTGAACCCATAAAGGTAACAATTGCACAATAGTAGGAGACTCGCTAAGTCCCCTACTATTTAACATTATATTAGATGAAATAATTAAACATATTGTGTTACGCCAACGATACTGTCCTAGTCGCTGAGAATGAAGATGACTGCAAAGAAATTTAATATGAAAATATCGGCTAAAAAACAAAATCAGTAGTTATCTCCAAAGAACCACTTAGGTGCAAGCTGGAAATCGATAATCATTATAGAGCAGGTGATGACAATTAAATATTTAGGAATTAAATTATCATGTAACAACAACATAGAAGAAGAAATAAAAGAACAAATAGTAAAAGCCAATAGAATAGCAGGATGCTTGAATGACACTATTTGGAAAAACAAATACTTGAGAACAGAAGTAAAATCTCGTATATATAAAGCTGTAGTTCGACCAATTATTACCTACATAGCAGAGACAAGACCAAAAACACGAAAAACTCAGAGATACTTACAAACAAATGAAATGAAAACATTAAGAATAATTGCGGGAAGAACACTTTGGGATAGGGAAACAAAGGACAACATAAGGCACATATGTGAAGTAAAGGATATTAACACGTGGATAAGAAACAGAAAACAAGAATGGAATCAACACATAAATAAAATGTCCGAACGACGATTAGTGAAAATAGCTCGAGATAAATCACCGGTGGGCCGAAGGAGTGTAGCGACGATACATTAAAGAAAAACAGGCAGGAATGCCTAATAGAAAGAAGAAGAAATAGCTTATTGAAGTAGCTAGTATTCTGAGGTTTTACAGCTCCAAAATAAAAAAAAAGAATTAATGATTGATTAAACTCCGCCATTTTTTCTCCTTCTGCGGTAATTGTAATTGTATGTGTACATTTGGACATTGTCTATTATATATATTTTTGATTTTGTTTTGTATTGACTTTGTGGATACCGAATTAAAGACGATATTTATTTATTTAATGAACTTTATGAGGTAATATTTTTTATTGCTTCACTTTTGTATTGAAGTTGTTTGGTGAACTGATTTATTGTGGTGAGTGCTATAATCTGCCCTTGTTTAAATAACCTCCTGTGTATAAGGCAATAAAATTATATCTTGTTTTCAATAAAAAAAAAATACTATGGACAATCAATAGCTAATAACATACAAGGTAAAATCAAACCTACAACAAACAACGATGACAAAGTTAAATTCGGCTACACATATTTTAGGCCCTGTAAGCTCTTTTAAACACCATGACATCAATTCAACCCAATTATCGTATTATTGGCTTATTGTTCAATGAAAAATAAAAAGACACAATGATTTTTAACATTACGCAATTGGAAAAAGAGCTTAACATGGATAAAATTCGATGTAAAGACCGTGACGGTAATATAAAACATATATGAATATCAGGCTGCCATCATCAGGGGAAAAGAGGATTAGATAGGGTCGGGGCAGGGGTGAAACTATAATTCAAGATTCTTAAATAGATGGTGGATGGTGGATGCGAATTTATTCACTTAATTAAGCACGGATGAATTCCACCTTTTTTACACGCGAAAAAAATAAGACCAAGTATGTCTCCATACCATATAATCCGAAATATTGAAGTAGACTCAATAAGGAATTTAATAAGGTAGGCCTCACTGGTCTATAAGTCATCAGACAATCTGAGGAATATCTTAGGGAATCCCAAAGATAAGATTCCTAATTATGAGAAAAGTGGAATTTATGAAATTAGTTGTAATGAATGCGACAAAAAGTATGTTGAGCAAATTAAAAGGTCAATTAAAACACGATTTAAAGAACAATTAGCACATTTAAAATACAGTAGAACAGGAGAGCCTAGCATTGCCGAACATGCTCTTGAAGCTGATCATACTGTAACATTAGATAATCTAAGATTAATTGAAAATGTATCTGATAGGAGATTGTTGAACTCATACGAAACTATGGAAATTAAAAATGTAAAAGTAGTTTAAATAAAGACAGAGGATCCATTCCTTACAGTCCCCCTTAAAGCCGCGAGACGCGCGTCGAGTGCAAAAATAAAGTGTTTGGTGTAGGGGTGATATATACTGAGTAGTAATTAATCACAGGACAATTGATTGTAGAAGTCTCGTTTAATTTTTGTCTATTACGGTAGGGAAAAAGGTTAGAAAAAGTAAATTTGAATGGGTCAAGTTATATCTTTATTTCAGGCATTTTAGAGTTAACACAACTTATAATAATTTTGCAACGCAGTAGGCCACTGTTTTTATCTTTATGTGAAGCATGCGCCTACCGTTGGGAGTTTGCGCAGTAGTAAAGGTAAGAAATTAAATATAAGGGCTCGGCTGTTATCGTTATTTGAAGCATGCGCCCACTATTTGGAGCTTATGCCGTATTCCTATTTAGGTAAACAAACTAATAAGAAAATACAGTAAAATCGAACTGATAATCTTTTAGACATACCTTTAATTTAGATACGTGTGTTGACCGATTAAATATTAATAACCGGTCTGCTTAACCATGAAATGAATGAAAAAAAATCCCCTAAGTTTATGGAAGATAAATACTAACCTAACCTTGCAATATCTTCGCGTTAATACTGCGCATGCTGAAGATAACGATAAGGACAAGGGCATATGAAAAATAAGAGTTGCAAAATCTCCCTAATATTGGTTTTTATTATTTCCAGTCTTAACTCACGGGAAGATGATTGCCGAAGTAAAAATGTGTTTTTAGAATACAACTTCAGTTTTTTTTTACTTGAGGACCTATATGTTTAAAAACTGCAAAAAAATTACGTAAAATTTGTCAATATTTTTTACGAGAGAAAATAAACAGACAACAACCTTCTTAATTACATTAGGCAATCCTAAATTCGTTTTTAGTGTTCCGTACGGAACACTTATAAGATCACTTCGGTGTCTGTCTGTCTGTCTGTCTGTCTGTCTGTCACACCCGATTTTCTCCGAAACTATTTGACATAGAAAGTTGAAATTTGGTAATAATATAGGAATTGATGGCCTCATCAGAGCCATGTAGTTTTGAGAGTTAAATTTTGACTTAAGGGGTTAGTTTTGGGGGGTGAAATCGGAAGTGAAAAAAAAATTTTTTTACTAGGTCATCGAGTGTGGTGTCAAATGAAAGCTTGTGAAAACACGAGTAAAAAATGTATATATAATGTAATACTTGCGCGCACTTTTCTTTGTATTATTTTTAAAAAAATCGCGAAAAATCGCTGTCCTGGGCCTTATCTCGAAAAGTACTTATCAAAAAATTTTGAAAAAATTCCAGAATATTCTTCAGGGGGTGTAGATTGAGCGAAAATTATCACGAGTGCATTACCTGTAATAATTTATCTGGTATATAAAAAAAACAGAAATTTCAAGGTCATCAATTTTCAGAAAAGATTGGAATTAAACTTTGTTGAAAACTTATTTGGGGTGTGTTTTGTGAAGTCACTGATCATTTTATATCACCGTAACATAAATTTTGACTTAAGGGATTCGTTTTGAGGGGTGAAATCGAAAGTGAAAAAAAAATTTTTTTACTAGGTCATCGAGTGTGGTGTCAAATGAAAGCTTGTGAATACACGAGTAAAAAATATATATATAATGTAATACTTGCGCACACTTTTCTTCGTATTACTTTTAAAAAAATCGTGAAAAATCGCTGTCTCTTACCTTATCTCTAAAAGTACTGATCAAAAAATTTTGAAAAAATCCTGGAATATTCTCCACGGAGTATAGATTGTACAAAATTATCATTACCTTTAATATTTATCTGGTATAGAAAAAAAAAAAAAATTCAAGTCACCAGTTTTCAGTAAAGATTGGAAACAAACTTTGTTGAAAACTCATTTGGGGTGTGTTTTGTGAAGTCACTGATCATTTTATACCACCCTAACAAAAATTTTTATTTTAAAAACAATCAACGTACGGAACACTAATTGTGCAAGTTCAACTTGCAGTTGACCGGTTTTTTTTTATGTATCCACTCAACATTATGTTAGCTGAAATAATTAAACAGGTAAAAACAAAAAAAAGGGTATAAAATGAGCAATAAAGAGATACAAATATTGTATTACTCCGATGATACTGTCCTAGTCGCTGAGAATGACGATGATTTGCAGAGATTCAGTTTAATACAACCGCAAAGAAATTTAATATGAAAACATCGGCTGACATCAGTAGTTTTCTCCAAAGAACCTATTAGGTGCGAGCTAGAAATCAATAATTAGATTATAAAGCAAGTGATGACAACTAAATATTTAGGAATTAAATTATTATATAACAACAACATAGAAGAAGAAATAAAAGAACAAATAGTAAAAACCAATAGAATAGCAGAATGCCTGAATGACACTATTTGGAAAAACAAATACTTTAGAACAGAAGTAAAATCTCGTATATATAATTCTGTAGTTCGACCAATTATGACCTGCACAGCGGAAACAAGGCCAGAAACACGCAAATCTCAGAGATACTTACAAAAAAGTGAAATGAAAACATTAAGAAGAATTGCGGGAAGAACACTTTGGGATAGAGAAACAAATGACAACATAAGGCACATATGTGAAGTAGAGGATATTAACACGTGGATAAGAAACAGAAAACAAGAATGGAACCAACACATACATAGAATGTCCGAACGACGATTAGTGAAAATAGCTCGAGATAAAGTATAGGACACCCACGAAAAAGATGGTACGACGACCTGTAGCGACGATACATTAAAGAAAAACAGGCAGGATTGCCTAATAGAAAGAAGAAGAAGAAAAAGAAATAGCTTATTGAAGTAGCTAGTATTTTGAGGTTTTACAGCTCCAAAATAAAAAAAAGAATTAACGAACTCCATGAGGTCAAATTTTTTTGTTGCTTCACTTTTGTATCGAAGATATTTGGCGACATGATTTATTGTGGTGAGTGCTATAATTCGCCCCTATTTAAATAATCCCCTGTATACAAGGCAGTAAAATTATACCTTGTTTACAATAAAAAAAAATACTATGCACAATCAATAACTAATAACATACAAGGTAAAATCAAACCTACAACAAACAACGATCACAGACTTAAATTCGGTCACACATATTTTAGGCCCTATAAGCTATTTAAAAACCATGACATCAATTCAACCCAATTATAGTATTATTGGCTTATTGTTCAATGAAAAATAAAAAGACACAATGATTTTTAACATTACGCAATTGGAAAAAGAGCTTAACATGGATAAAATTCGATGTAAAGACCGTGACGGTAATATAAACCTTGTATGAATATCACGCAGTTACAATCAGGGGAAAAGAGGATTAGATAGGGTTAGGGCAGGGGTGAAACTACACTTCAAGATTTTTAAATAGATGGTGGTTGCTCATTTATTTACTTAATTAATTAAGTGGCAATTGATTGCAGAATTCTCGTTTAATGTTGTCTATTACGACAGTAGAAGAACAAATCAGTAATTCTCATCTTTTTAAAAATTTCTTTTATTGGTACCGGTATGTAGTTGATATATTGACCTGTTTTACAGGCACAGATCGACAATTAAAACTTTTTCTAGATTATATTAACCAACTTCATAATAATATTACTATTATAACAGAAATTGAAACAAATAAATCGATTAATTTCCTAGATTTAAAAATATCAAACAAAATGAATAAACACGATTTTGAAATCTTCCATAAACCAACATACTCAGATATAACTATACACGCTAATTCTAACCACCCGTTCACACATAAAATCTCGGCTTAAAATAGTTTCATCCATAGACTAATAAATACACCATTAAGGGAAGAAAATTTTCAGAAAGAATTACATATTATAAAACAAATTAGTATAAACAGTGGATATAGTAGCGATTTCGTAGATAACATTTTAATGAAAAAAACAATTTAAAAAAGCAATAGGACTAGTGTATCCGTACAAACAACTAAACAAAGAAAAATTTCATACACTCACCTATACCGGAAAATTAACTAATAAAATTCAAAATGTTTTCCATAGAAATCATGTAAATATCGCTTTCCGTACAAATAACACATTATCTCGACATATTAAAAATAATAAAAGTAAAACAAAAAAAGAAAATAAATCGGGAGTTTACGAATTATGCTGTGGCACTTGCAATAAAACGTATATAGGACAAACAGGCAGACATTTTTATAAAATAATATACGAACATAAATATAGCTTTAGAATGAAAAATAACAAATCTCATTACGCCAAACATTTAACAGAGGAAAATCATACATTCAATGAAGATTTCAAAATTTTGCATAACGGAAAGAAAGGAAAATTACTGATTTGTTTAGAACAGGTAGAAATTAATCAGAAAAAATCCTCAGGTCTATTACTCAACGATCAATTAGATGGTGGAGGGTCTCCTTTATTGAACTTGTTCTAGCTATTAAGGTAAATATTGTGAATGAATTTAGTACTTGTAATTAGGTAAACTATGTATTCTGAAACATACTTTGTTAGTTAATTTACATCGTGCTCCAGAAGAAGACACAGTGTGTCGAAACAATTGTCAGCAATAATAAACATAAGTGGCGATCTTAAACATTTGTTTAAAATTTTTATTTCTAGTTATTACGACAGTGTTTATTCTTCTGTCGCTATCTAAATATATGAGCGTTGTAAGAGGTGGAGAAAGAGGTTATAAAAAGTAAATTTGAATGGGACAAGTTATGTCTTTATTTCAGGCATTTTAGAGTCAACAAAACTTCAAATAATGTTGATTTTTATTATTTCCAATCTTAACTAAAATAGCCAGACAAAATGTATTTTTAGGGCACAACTTCAGTTTTTTTTGGTTTAAACATGTATACCTCTATGTTTTAGAACTGAAAAAATTCCCAAAAAATTTGGCAATATTTTTTACGAGAGAAAATAAACAGAAAACAAACTTCTTAATTACATTAGGCAATTCTAAATTCGTTTGTTTTTATGTACCCACTCAATGTCATTTATATTAAGGTCGATCTCAGAATATACGTAGTTAATGGTTAGAGCTAATTTTGTGAAAAGAACCATGGATAATTGGACATAATAGGATGGGATTTGGGCACGTATACTATAAAAACATTACGAAATGTTTTTTTTTGTTGCGAAATAAACAGTAATAATTAGTCGTCGTAAAAATTGATGTCCTGTTATAATTAATAAAAATATACGTACGAGTATAGTTGCACAAGGATTTATCTCGGTGTCAATTAAATTTAATATTATCATTAGTTAATAATAATAGTATATAATAATAAAACAAAGAGTAAATGTCACAGAAACCTTCAAAATAACTAAAAACAAGTACAGTCTGTCAAGTAAGAACGTGACCGCTCGTATTCTTGAAACAATGAGTTTCGGGAACATTTTTTGCCATTATTGTATTCTCTGGTGTGCTGACAATGTCGCAATTACCTTAGTAAGTGCCAGGCATGCTGTTGACGAGATTTTCTGCATACTATGGCAATGATCTCCCAGTTTTTCGAATTTCGCAAGACAACTGAGTCAAAGTTCTCAGATTTTTTCCTCTGAGCTTTCTCTTTATAAGGGTACAAGGGTATCTTATCGTGGGCCCAAGCGAGCTGCTTCACGACGTGATTTTCGCCCAGCAAAGGTTTCTTCAACGTGCCTCGGAATTTGACATCATGAGCGCGGAGATGTTGTTGAATGGTCTCATGGGGCACATTCAAACCCTTCTTCTTCTTTATATTAGGCATTCCTCCCTATTTTTTTCTAATGTATCGTCGCTACGAGTCGTCGTTCCATCTTTTTCGTGACCGTTCTATACTCCCAAGTAAAATAAAATTATATCTTGGTACAAGAGCAACTCGCCACTCGGTTACAGTAATATACAAAAACGTCCGCCATACGTTAAGGAACGTGTTTTTCATAGTTTTTTTTTTATACCAGATAAATTACAAAATGTATGCATAATTTTTACACACTCTCACTTTATAGAGAATATTCCAAAATTTTTTCAAAATTCAGTTCTATTCCAGATAAGGGGTGACATCAATTTTTGGCAATTTTTAAAAAAATATATAAAGAAAAGTGTGCGCAAGTATTACGTCATATATATTTTTGAACTCATATTTTCACAACCTTTCATTTGACACCCCATTCGACGACCTGGCAAAAAAATTTTTTTACGCTTCCGATTTCACCCCCACAAACCAACCTCTAAAGGCAAAATTTAACTTTCAAAACTACACGGATCTGATTGGGCCACTAATTCCTATATTTGTGCCAAATTTCAACTTTCTATGTTAAATAGTGTCAGGGAAAATCGGGTGTGGCAGATGGACAGACATCGAAGTGATTCAGTACGGAATACTAAAAAGGCATTTAATAAACCATAAAAATGTCTTCTTCTTTATCCGAAACCCGTTTAGGATAAAGAGTTTCCGAGCGGTACTATTTTTTAATATCTCTAGGACCCGACTAAGAAAGTTTTAGAGTATTTTTTATACAATTTTTGGAAAACTTCTGTCTAGGGTATATGTAGCTAAGTTTTTTTAGTATTCCGTATGGAACACTTATAAGATCACGTAGGTCTGTCTCTCTATCTGTCTGTCTATCTGTCTGTCTGTCCGTCTGTTACACCCGATTTTCTCCGAAACTATTTGAAATAGAAAGTTAAAATTTGGCACTAATAGGGGAATTGATGACCTCATCAGAGCCGTGTAGTTTTGAAAGTTAAATTTTGGCTTAAGAGGGGGTGAAATCGGAAGTGAAAAACAATTTTACCAGGTCATCGAGTGGGGTGTTAAAGAAAGCCTGTAAAAACACGAGTTCAAAAATATATATAATGTATGTTAATACTTGCGCACACTTTTCTTTGTATTATTTTTTAAACATTGCGAAAAATCGCTGTCCCCCCTTATCTCGAAAAGTATTAATCAAAAAATTTTGAAAAAATTCTGGAAAATTCTCTACAGGGTGTAGATTGAACGAAAATTATCACGAGTGCGTTAACTTTAATAATTTATCAGGTATATATAAAAAAAAAATTTCAAGTTCATCAGTTTTCAGTAAAGATCGGTAAAAAAACTTTGTTCAAAACTCATTTGGGGTGTGTTTTGTGAAGTATTTGATCATTTAATACTTCTGAAACAAAAAAATTTATTGTAAAAGCAATCAACGTACGAAATACTAATTGCGCAAGTTCAACTTGTACTTGACCGTTTATTTTATTTTGGCGCGACGACACTCCATTACAGAAGTAATCCCTGGCTAGGTTTTAAAGAAGTATATCAAAAAAAGCTCTAACCTAAAAATATGAAATACCTTTTCTGCATTTCTTCTTTAATCCAATCTTCCTCAACATTTTTCCCCACTTCTTTTTAATAGATTTTTCAGATTTGTCAGAGGCAACCAGTTCAGTATTCCTCGGTAAAGAACCTTGATACTTCATACAAAACACGCAGGGTAATTTCATAATGAACACGATCCAGGAAAATGTACGAGAAACGAAACAAAATGGAGGACAAAACTCAAGAAAAAAATATAGAAAATTTAAAATATATTAAATCAAATATTGAGATAGTTCTTTTTCTTTTAATTGAACACTTATTGGCACTTACAAGTTGTTCTGCACTTAATAAAAACTTCTTGATTAATTAAAAGTATAAAATAAAGATAAAAGCAGGCTCTATCTACTTAAGCCGAAGGTCTAGAAGAAAATAACCTTTCAACACATGATGAACTTTTGGTAATGAGGACACGCCCTTAAATATTCATTTGCGTCTTGAGCATTATGGGTTCCATACATGGCGGAACAAATTTGGCTTGATGTCTGAGACACTCCTTGGATCCGATGGTTTTATTTATAAGAATGTTTAATCGTGGGTATAATATTGTAATAAATCTGTTACGTCTCGTGTAGTGAACATTTGAAAATAATTAGTTAAGATTTAAGAGATTATTAAATATAATTCGTTGGGATTCGACGTTTTTGTAGTATTATTTATCATTTTTCTTGTTTAAACTTAAACTCTTGGAAAAACGGAGCATTTTTGTAAAGCACGCAGGAACTTAGGAAGAGATTCATTAAGGAATATATTCTGTTTCAGAATTGTATTGTGTTTACTCTTTTTCTAAGATAACGTACTTTTTTTGGAAAGCAAGTATTGAATTTGTGAAAAAATTCCCCTCTTAGGTTTTCTTCAACGTTTTCTTAAGCTGAACAACTTCCTCCTGTCTGCGGCTATTTGTGTGAGCGTATAAACAAACAAGCGCACTGTACTTAAAGCTGTAGATTGCATTCCTGGGGGTCAGAATGCCTTGGGGCATATTGACGTTGATAGTACCCGAGAAACACGAGACCCATAAACAAAAATAAATAATATTGATATTATATATATATATATATATATATATATATATATATATATATATATATATATATATATATATATATATATTTATTATATATATATATATATATATATTTATATATATATATATATATATTTATATATATATATATATATATATATATATATATATATATATATATATATATATATATATATATATATATATACTAGCCGGGCCCGCGGCTCCGCTCGCGTGGACTTGATTCACTACTATCGTCACTGCTTATTCCTTATGTTACCCAACGTAATAAAATATCTCCCATTATTTCTCCTTATCTCCCAAGATTTCTCCTTATTTCCCATTATCTCTACATAATTTCCATTATCTAGGCTTATCTCTGCTCATCTCCCATTATTTCTCCTTATCTCCCATTATTTCTCCTTATCTCCCATTATCTCACCATAACTCCCATTATCTAGACTTATCTCTGCTTATCTCCCATTATCTCTCCTTATCTCCCATTATATATACTTATCTCCCATTATCTCACCTTATCTCCATTATCGAAGCTTATCTCAACTTATCTCCCATTATTTCTCCTTATCTCCCATTATCTCACCTTATCTCCCATTATCTAGGCTTATATCGAATTATATAGAACATATTTATAAATTTATAAAAACACGTAAATCGGATAAGTGGTTCTCGAGTGATAAGCGCACTAACGGACAGACAGACAGACAGACAGACAGAGATACGTTGCATTTTATATATATTGTATTCTTTGCTACATGATATTGTTCCATATTTAATGCTTTAGGGAGTGTATTGCAAGAGAACGCGCTAGCGGCAAACTTTTCTCCGACTTGATTCACTATTATCGTCACTGCTTATTCCTTATGTCACCTAATAAAATATATCCTATAACCTGGCCAGAGAACATACGTATGTTTAAAAAAAAAGCACGTAAATCGGATAAGTGGTTCTCCAGTGATAAGCACACTAACGGACGGACACAGACAGACAGACAGACAGACAGACGGAGAGACATTGCATTTTATATATATTATAGATATTCTCTGCTACATAATATTGTTCCATATTTAATGGTTTGGACTGTGTATTGCAAGAGAACGCGTTAGCGGCAAACTTTGTCCGACTTCATTTACTATTGTTGTCACTGCTCATTCCTTATACTACCTATCGTAATAAAATATAGCCTATAACCTGGCCGGAGAACATATGTATGTTTTAAAAAAAAAAGTACGAAAATCGGATAAGTAGTTCTCTAGTGATAAGCGCAGTAACGGACAGACAGACAGACAGAGATACGTTAAATTTTATGTATATTATAGATGTAATAAAATATATACCTATAACCTGGTCAGAGAACATGTATGAATTTAAAAAATCACGTAAATCGGATAAGTAGTTCTCGAGGGACAAGCGCATTAACGGACAGACAGAGAGATAGACAAACATTGCATTTTATATATATTATAGAGATATAGATTATTATTATTATTATATAACCTGGCCAAAGAATATATGTATGAATTTAAAAAAAGAAGACAGGTAAATCGGATAAGTGGTTCCCGCGTGATAAAAGCACTAATGGACAGACAGACAGACAGACAGAGAGACATTGCATTTTATATATATATTATAGATTATACATTACAGATATTTTTTACTACATAATATTGTTCCATATTTAATGGTTTAGGCTGTGTATTGCAAAGGCAAACTTATTTCCGACATCATTCACTATTTTACGTCACTGCTCATTCCTTATGCTACCTATCGTAATAAAATATAGCCTATAACCTGGCCAGAGAACATATGTATGTTTTTAAAAAAAAAATACGTAAATCGGATAAGTGGTTCTTCAGTGATAGGCGCACTAACGGACAGACAGGCAGACAGACAGAGAGACGTTACATTTTATATATATTATAGATTATAGATATAAATAAAAGAGCTTGTGTAGAAAAATGGCGATGTTGAGTTACTCCAGAAGAAGTTATCAAACGATAACAAAATATTAACTATTAAAGAAGAAAAGAGTTTTATTTAGAGTTTAGACCGATTCCTGATGATTAAATATGCATCTAGTTGACGTATGGTTGATCACAGGTTATCAAATTTTATAATTATATATATAATATATATATATATATATATATATATATATATATATATATATATATGTATATATATATATATATATATATATATATATATATATATATATATATATATATATATGTATATATATATATATATATATATATATATATATATATATATGTATATATATATATATATATATATATATATATATATATATATATATATATATATATAATTATAAAATTTGATAACCTGTGATCGACCATACGTCAACTAGACGCATGTTTAATCATCAGGAATCGGTCTAAACTCTAAATAAAACTCTTCTTTAGTTTTTACCACTTTTCGAAAACATTTTATTTTCTTCTTCAAGTCTACAAATATAGTAGTCTACCAGTATTCTAAAATTTACAGCAAAAAGCAACCCAATTTATTAACATCAAAACTACTTACTGCTACGTGGTGCTTTTTAGGATAATTTCTTTTAACAAAAATCCACATTAATGTTAGTATTTATTAGGAAAATTTCGATAAAAATAGTTTATTCCATTTTGTTATATATGATACGAACAACTGTGTGCTTCTAAGGTGATTTCATGTATATTTTTTTATATATTTTACATTCCTTTTGTTAAGACCAGGGTCTTTTTACCTTCTGGTAAAGTAGTGGTTGATTTATTCTAGATAAGATAAAGACGTCGGCATTTTGTTTAATTTTTCAAAAATTTGCAAAATTTATCAAATTTGAGATTTGGTTATTATTATAAAGATATGTCTGATATATTTTGTGAATTATCATTTTGCCAGCTGATCTGCAATAATAAATATAATATATTATTTTATAAATTTTGCAAGCTTTTGAAAAATTGAACAAAATTATCTTCCTTAGAATAAATCAACCACTACTTTACCAGAAGGTAGGAGTTCCATTCGCTTTCGGTAAAAACAAGATCAGGGAATGGTTGGACAAGGAATACCAACGCTCTTGGACTGCAGGAGCGGGGTGTCGTCAAGCCAAACTCCTTATGAAACAAACTACGACAGGCAAAACAAAGGAACTCCTGTCTGTGTCAAAACAAAGACTACACCTGAGTATAGGACTCCTTACGGGACATGTGGCATTACAAGCCCATTTATATAACCTCAAACTGGCTTAGCGGAAAACATGTCGGTTGTGCGAGGGAGAAAGTGAGGAGAGCATTCACATTTTGTGCGAATGTCCTGCACTAATGGTTAAAAGATACAGATACTGGGGTCAACTATTCTGTGTACCCAAAGATCTACAAGAGGTCAGGGTGAATAGCCTATGTCTTTTGGCAGAAAATGCCGGATTAGGACTGCGACTCTGATTTGACAGTGGGGAGTCACAGAAGAACTTTTAGATCTAGGTGACATTAGGGACTTAAGGTACCACCCACTCTTCTTAATACTACTACTACCAGAAGGTAAAAAGACACTGGCCTTAACAGAAGGAATGTAAAATATATAAAAAGATTTTAAATAAAATCACCTTAGAAGGTGAACCAGTTGTTCTTATCATACATAACAAAATGTAGTAAACTATTTCTATATTCTTTAAAAGTATTTTTGTTGAAAATTTTCTTATGTTTTCCTAATAAATACTAACAATAATGTGGATTTTTGTTGAAAGAAATTATCCTAAAAAGCACCACTTAGCAGTAAGTAGTTTTGATGTTAATAAATTGGGTTGCTTTCTGTTGTATACCTTAGAATACTGATAGTCTACTGTATTTGAAGCCCTAAAGAAGAAAATAAAATATTTTCGAAAGCTTGGCGTAGCTGAGAAGGTGTTAAAAATCTTTTAGCCTATTCCGATGACTACTTACCCCAAGAATTTCAAGTTCTGTTTAAGTAGTCTGTTAAGACTACCCATCCCCTATATATATATATATATATATATATATATATATATATATATATATATATATATATATATATAATGTTAAGTGACATATTTTACTCAGTTGGTAAGTGACTTCACAAAATACACCCAAATGAGTTTTCAACAAAGTTTGTTTCCAATCTTTACTGAAATCTGATGACCTTGAAATTTTTGTTTTTTTTATGTACCATATAAATTATTAAAGGTAATGCACTCGTGATAATTTTCGTTCAATCTACACACCGTGGAGAATATTCCAGAATTTTTTCGAAATTTTTTGATAAGTACTTTTCGAGATAAGGCCCGGGACAGCGATTTTTCACGAATTTTTAAAAATAATACAAAGAAAAGTGCGCGCAAGTATAATATTATATATATATTTTTTTACTCGTGTTTTTCACAAGCTTTCATTTGACACCACACTTGATGACCTAGTAAAAAAATTTTTTTTTCACTTCCGACTTCACCCCCCAAAACTAACCCCTTAAGTCAAAATTTAATTCTCAAAACTACATGGCTCTGATGAGGCCATCAATTCCTATATTATTACCAAATTTCACCTTCCTATGTCAAATAGTTTCGGAGAAAATCGGGTGTGACAGACAGACAGACACCGAAGTGATCTTATAAGTGTTCCGTACGGAACACTAAAATGAGGTATGTTACAAAATAAATAGAAATTGTCTTTACTATGTATATCTCAGCAGATTGTCAGTGTTACTAAGGACTGCGACCTTTTATATTATATATATATATATATATATATATATATATATATATATATATATATATATATATATATATATATATATACATATATGGGAATATTGAAAGTATACTTAAGGAGAAGGGAAAATCCTGGAAAGAAGCAGTGAAAATGGCAAAGAATAGAGACAGATAGTTGTTCTAGAACCTTCAAACTTTATACGAGTATATTGATTTATTGGGACGCTTTGGCTATCACAAGAAATTCTACTTACTGTTGGAAAAATCGTTTGTTGTTGTCTTGAAGGTCCCAAATTCGTTGTTGTTTTCTTTTCTGGTTGATGTTGTTTCGATAGTCTCGTTGATAGAATACGATAGACTGGACTCTAAAAAATCATAGATATTTTTGAAACATATATTTATGAAATTTAGTAATGAATAACATATCCGTAGCTTGTCGATTTTGTAGAAATATTCGTATATTTCGAAGGAATGAATTGGAAAAATTGTAATTATTTCAGGAAAAACGGTAATAATAAAATAATGTATCGTTTCTAAGTAAATGAAAAAAAGTCTTACTTTTGACGGTTTCCTGATGAGTTTCCTGATGAATCGTGCGATATTGTCTTCGTTTCGGAGATCCTTCACTATCTCTAAAACATAATATATCATATATTATCGACATAAGCAAAAAATATTTATGTATTCATGTTTGCGTTATTGAGTGACAGAGTTGCTTTTTTGCTGCCGCTAAAATTTGAACCCAAGTTCTCAAATTGTCCACGTTTACTAGGACTACAAAAAATATTAATTACAAATAGTCGGTTAAAGGTACGAAAAGGATTCCGAGTTTGGAAATATCTCTAAAAGAGTGGCGGTTTTTTGGGATGTCTTGAGAATCTTATAACTTTGTTGTTTATGTAATATGAATAAAAATTAGAAAATAATAGTTACGTAGATAGATATTTCGAGATTCTGGTGTTTTTCACTTAAAGCGACTACAGCGAAAATTTCTTTTGTTAATTAAATTTTCTTTTATAAAGAGGTTGGCTTAATTTTAAAAAATATATATTTTATGTTACATAAATTACACTCTAAGAGGGCTCTAAAGTGATTTAGGATTACCTCGAAAAACTATCACTATTTCTCCGATTATAACACACACAACACTACTATTAATTAACACAAAGAATACTGCGTGGACTGTTATGACATCGTAATCTGAATTTAGTGCTGAATCTAGTTATTCTCTCTCGAAAATCTAATACCAATATGCAAATCTATTTTTAATTTTTTAAAAACGTCTGCTTTTCCAAAACAAAAATATAACTGGATTGACCTTCACAGCAGTGTTAACTTTCTAATAAAAAATTGGGATAACTGGAGCATCTCTTTAATAAAAATATAGGTTTTAGAGAAACGTATGTTTTTCTTTTATAATTTTGATGCTTAATATGAGAAGAACTGATTAACTTTTAGTTAGTTTATGAATAAATATTTTCTTTTCTTTGCAGTAATGAAGCTTGTTCAAAAATTAACATCGTAGCTGAAAAAATGGTGAACTCACTCCGAAACAAAAAACTGAGAAATTTTCTTAACGACGGCATTTTTGCACACTGTAAAGTGTGCTTGTGAAAATATATAGAATATTATTGAAAAATCTCTACGGAATTTTACATAAATAATTATTTTTATAAAGAAAAATAATAAAAAAAAATGGTTTTAAGCGGCAAAGCTACGTACACCGTGTGTCTCAAAGTAAACAGGACTTTTTCAAAATAACCAATAATAATGGCCTCACCTTTTTGAAGAAACCCCTCAGGGGCTAGAGTTGTTTTACTGCTCTAGTACGGAGAGTGACGGCCCCGAGGTACCCGAGTCATGTAGTGTCGTCGAGTGTAGTCCAATTTTGTCAGTCCTGTCCATACATGTCAATCCTACTGTGTAAAGACACCGTGCAAATAGGATGAATGTCTCAGCATCTAATTGAGTCCTTAACGGTTCCGTCAGATACCGAGCGCCCTCTGACGTATATAAACATATAAATTCAAATTTTCCTCCCCTCACCGGTCTCAAACGACCGAAAATTGATTATAGCACAAATTCCGGTGCGAATTCTCCTATTATTCAAACTTACGAAATGGTTCATTCAAGACTACCTCACTTTTCTTATTGCATAAGGCATTACAAGCTACTTTTAGCACATCAGCTGATACGAAAAAACAAGCAGATGGATCGATACTCATTGAAGTAAATTGACAAAATTACAAGATTTCGAAGTAAACATTGTCGCACATAAATCACCCAATACGGTCCAAGCTGTCATTACTTGTCCAGATCTGCAATACTGCACAGACGAGGAAATCCTCGAAAATCTCAGTGATCAGGGTGTCACTGAGATTTATAGAATACCTAATAGGAAGGATAGCTCAAAACCTACATTTACGTTAGTATTCACGCTCGCTCAGTGTCATGTAACCATGTCGCCCGACGCTGTTGTTTCAAGTCGTCGACGAAGGAATTTAAGTCTTGCTGGTGTTGCTAGGATTTGATCGAGCGTGGAGTCTCAGAGTATCTATCCACACACTTTAAGAAAGTGTATTTTTTATTTCTTACTAATTATTATTTGATTTAGTCAGATTAAAGTGTTCCCTTATTTGACTATTCATAATTTTTTCGAGTACTTTTGGTAGTACTGGAAGGATACTTATCGGTCTTAAATCGTTGTAGATTTTAACGTGTCTTTTTTTTAGTAGGTTAAATATTTTTGAGACTTTTTACGGATCTGGAAGGGTACTGGCTAGTATACATGAATTAATAATGTTCGCAATGAAAAAGGAAGGTTTCTGTTAATATATAGGAAAATCATACCTATATTTATTTGATATGTCCCTGTAGTAAGTGATTTTATTTCAGTTACCTAATCCTTGATTGATCCTATTAGAACAGGACAAACGAAACACAGTGGAATACACAGAGATAAACAAGACAATAAGAAGGATGATCAAAGAAGATATCAAAGCACATAATGAACAAAAGATAGAAAAAATAATACAGAATAATAGAGGAATGAAGAGCCTGCGACCAGCACTGGGTAGAACTCAAATAATCGCTTTAAAAAGTCCTGATGGCAGAGAATACAGAGGTAAACAACAAATAGCCACAATAACGGAAAAGTACTACAAAGATCTGTACAGTTCTAAGATAGTCCCAGAAGAGGAGACAAAACAGCAATTGACAGAAAGGATCATGAATGTGAACTCTGAAGAATTGCCTGACATCGAGAAATATGAAATATTAAAGGCCCTAGGAGAAATGAAGAATAACAGGGCATCGGGCCAGGATGAAGTGATAGTAGAATTGCTGAAGGAAGGTAGGCAAGAACTAATGGAAGATATTAAACAGCTGTTTAACGATTGCTTGCATTATGGAAAGGTTCCTAGCAGCTGGAATGAACCAGTGACCATTCTATTGCATAAGAAAGGAGACAAGCGCGAATTAGCGAATTACAGACCGATCTCTCTGCTGTCTCAAATTTATAAGCTGTTTATGAAAATAATCACAAACCGCTTGAGTGATAAAATGGATGCCTACCAACCAGTTGAACAAGCCGGCTTTCGAAAGGGTTACAGCACTTCCGACCACCTGTTAACTATGAAAACCCTTATAGAAAAAACCAATGAATACCACATGCCATTGTACCTGGCCCTGGTCGATTATGAAAAGGCCTTCGACACAGTGGAACTGTGGGCGGTAGAATGTGCCTTGAATAACAGTAGAATTGACTCCCGTTACAGGGACCTAATACATAACATCTACAAAGAAGCATGTATGATAGTTAAATTAGAGGAAATTACGAAACCAATACCAGTCCATCGAGGTGTAAGACAGGGAGACATAATATCGCCAAAGCTGTTCACGTTGGCATTGGAAGACATCTTTAAAACCTTGCCCTGGGAACGAAAAGGCATAGAAATCAACGGAAAACGATTGAATCATCTACGATTTGCCGATGACATCATCCTGAACACCGACAAGTTTGAAGACCTACAGACAATGTTTACACAACTAGTGGAAGCCTCTAAGAAAAGAGGATTAAACGTAAATCTTGCAAAGACGAAAACGATGACGAATGCTGACGATCCAAGAAATATCAGTATGGGAGGCTAACTTATTGAGGGTGTGGAGGAATATGTATACTTAGGTCAGGTAATAAAACTAAACAGGGAAAATCAAACTACCGAAATCAAGAGAAGAACAAGACTTGCGTGGGCAAGCTTCGGAAAACTGAAACACATCCTCAAGAGCAGTAAATTACCACAATACTTGAAGACTCGCGTCTACGATCAGTGCGTGCTGCCGGTTTTGACCTATGGCTGCCAGACGTGGACGCTGACCAGGGCAAACATGGACAGACTCGCTAGGACGCAGAGAGCAATGGAGAGATCTATATTGGGTGTCAGTTTGAGAGATAGGAGGACCAACATCTGGATTAGATAGAGAACAAGAGTGAAGGAGGTGGTTGATCGGGTAGCAAGATTGAAGTGGAACTTTGCAGGCCATAATGCAAGGCAGAGCGATGAGAGATGGAATGCTGTAATACAAAAGTGGAGGCCGTATAATGGAAGGAGAAATAGAGGAAGACCTCAAATGAGATGGGCCGACGACCTGAAAAGGGTGGCTGGCTTTGGATGGATGAGAACAGCTCAGAACAGACAGCACTGGTACGAATTGGAAGAGGCCTATGTCCAAAGATGGACGATGGAGGGCTAAAAGAAGAAGAAGAAGAATCCTTGATTGTACTTATTTTTAAAAAGGGGAACAAATTTAAATTGGAGACTAAGCCTGGCTATCCATACTATACAAAATCCTCACTGGAATCATAACGTATAGATTAATCAACAAATTAGACAGTTATCATCCCCGTGAACAAGCGGGATTTATACGGGAATACAGCACTTTGAACCATCTTTAAACAATTAGATTACTACTAGAAAAAGCAAATGAATATAAGGTCACCTTATGGATAACAATGGTTGACTAATAAAAAGCCTTTGATTCGGTAGATATATGGGCAGTCTTTATCGCCTTAAGTAACAGCAGAGTCGATGAAAGATACACAATTCCTCTTGAATACATATATAAAAATGCCACATAACAAATAATGCTTGAAGAAAAAAACAAATAAAATGAAACAACAAGAGACACGTTGAAATAGCTAAAGTGGGAAAACAAAGGAATACTAATGGACGGTCAACGATTAAATCACTTAAGATTAGCAGATGATATCACTCTGATCGCTAACACAAAAAAAGAATTACAAGAAATGCAGATGGAATTAAATAAAATAAGTCTCCAGAAGTAGGTCTAAAAATAAACTTCACCAAAACTAAATATTTGAACAAGGAAAATGAAGACAACAGCCAGAACTTTTAATAGAAGGTGAAAGAATAGGAAAGGTACAAACATTTATATATTTAGGACAAAAAGTCGAAATTTTAAAGGCTGACTTGGATAGAGTCGCATTAGCTTAGTTTGCGTTCGGAAGAACACAATCCATATTTAAATTGGACATCCCAAATACGATAAAAGCCAGAGTGTTCGATCAATGTGTACTGCCTGTATTAACATATGGCACTGAAACGTGGAGTTTAAAAGTATAATATATAAATTCGAGGTAACCCAAAGAGCAATAGAGAGGACAATGCTAAATATTAGACTCCAAGAACGTATTCCTAACATCGAGATACGAAGAAGATCAACGAATACGTATATTAAGGTAGAATTGGGCGGGGCATATCGCAAGGATGAATGATAACAGCTGGACACGCCGTAGGGTTGAATGGAGGCCTAGAGAACATAAAAGATGCAGTGGTAGGCCACAGACAAGATGGACAGACGACATAAAAGGAATAACGGAACGTGATTGGATGCAAAAAGCAAATAACAGAGCTCATTGGATGGAATAAACTAACGATGAAGTAGTCTTTCACAATGTTTTCCGAAAGTGTATAAGAATGAAAATAATTTATTGTTTGAGCTTTTAAATTGTTATTATAAAAGTTAAGAAGGTCAGGATCTGCTGGTTGATTATTAAGTGTCATTTGTAAAAAATTACTATTTATACTATTAGGATTATGTGAACTATGAGATATTTTGTTAGACGATTGTTTTGAGTAAATATTGAGATGATTTAATTTATTCCAAAATTGTTTAGAATTTTTTCTATTGGTGTTTCTAGTGTGACGTCTTGCAATATTTGTTTGATTTTTTAAATGTTCAGAAAAATTCCAGTTTTTTAATATTTTTACGATCTAAATCCAGGTGTACAAGTATGAAATGCGGATTTCAGACAACAGATGGTGCATCAATGCAGTTTGTGCTATAAAGATTTGACACTACGCCATTTTGTTGTGTTATCAACAAGTGTCAGATGCGCACGAGTGATAAATTGGAAAAGTGTGTGTATAGTGTTGTGTTGTTGTGTTCAATATGTCGAAATTTATACCGAACAAAGAGCATTCGCGGACAGAATTAATTTTTTGTTTTCACTTGAAGAAAACTGCTGTTGAATCATACCGATTACTTCGAGAAGCTTTTGGTGAACCTGCTCCATCGCAAGATACGTGTGAACCATGGTTTCGGCGTTTCAAAAGTGGTATTTCGATGTTGCAGACAAGGAACGTGGAAAACTGCCAAAATAATACGAAGATGTGGAATTGCAAGCATTGTTGGACGAAGATGATTCGCAAACACAAAAACAACTCGCCGAGCAATTGGGCGTTAGTCAACAAGCTATGTCCAATCGGCTACGAGAGTTGGGAAAGATTCAGAAGACCGGTAGATGGGTACCACATGAGTTGAACGACAGGCAAATGGAAAAGCGCAAAAACACGTGTGACATTTTGCTCGCTCGGTACAAAAGGAAGTCGTTTTTGCATCGTAGAGTTACAGGGGATGAAAAGTGGATTTATTTTGAGAATTCCAAGCGCAAAAAATCATGGGTAGACGCAGGCGCACCATCCACATTAACCGCAAGACCGAATCGCTTTGGCAGAAAGACGATGCTCCGTGTTTGGTGGGACCAGAGGGGCGTGGTCTATTATAAGCGGTTAAAATCTGGGGAAACGGTTAATACTAAACGTTGCCAACAACAATTGACCGATTTGAACCGTTCGCTGCTTGAAAAAAGGCTAGAATACCGAAAGAGGCAACACAAAGTCATTTTTCTTCAAGACAATGCTCCATCACATACGGCAAAACCAGCTCGCGACACGTTGGAAGCACTCAGCTGGGAAGTTCTACCCCACGCAGCTTACTCACCAGACTTGGCTCCTTCCGATTACCACTTGTTTGCATCGATGAATCACGCACTTGCTGAGCAGCGCTTTGGTTCCTACGAAGATGTGAAAAAATGGCTCGATGAATGATTCGCAGCAAAAGGGGAAGATTTTTACTGGCGTGGTATTCACACATTGCCCGAAAGATGGGAAAAAATGTATAACAAGCGATGGAGCATACTTTGAATAAAGCACTTTTTATCATTCTTCCGAATTTAACATGTTTTTTTAGAAAAAAAACCGCATTTCATACTTCTACACCTGGTATATTTTTTATAGTAGTTTGTTCTTTAATTTAACTTCGACGATAGGGGTAAGTATATTAAATATATTTATTAAGAAATTGTTTAGAGCAGCAAGCATCTTTAATGGTTTCAAGGTAAATCGTATTTTCAAAAGGAGTAACTGCCAAAAACTCAATAAACGACTCATTTTCAACATTATTAAATTACTAAATCGACTAGTTTCAATATCATTTTCTGTATTATCATGTATAGAGCAAAAAATCAAAAAATGATCCGGTAAAACAAGAATATTTGACACCACTCACACACACACACATAAATAATGGCTAATATTGATCTTTAAAAATGACACATAGCTGAGTCACCAGGAGTTTTGAGCTCTGATTAAATATTAACAGGCTGCATTTTGACACACAGGTAGTTTTTTGGATGTAGAATACGATGAAAAAAGGTTTGTTAAGGTCTGATGTATGCTAAGCCCACAAAATCCAAAATAAAATAAAAAAATTGGTTTTTCGGTAATATCTCGAAAAGTAAATAATTGCTTTTAAAATAAAAAATTTTGTTACGGAGGTATAAAATAATCAGTGACTTCACAAAACACACCCCAAATGAGTTTTCAACAAAGTTTGTTTCCAATCTTTACTGAAAATTAATGACCTTGAAATTTTTGTTTTTTTTTTAAATACCAGATAAATTATTAAAGGTAATGCACTCGTGATAATTTTCGTTCAATCTACAGCCCATGGAGAATATTCTAGAGTTTTTCCAAAATTTTTTGAAAAGTACTTTTCGAGATAAGTGGGGTGGACAGCGATTTTTTGCGATTTTTAAAAATAATACGAAGAAAAGTGTGCGCAAGAATTACATTATATATATATATATATATATATATATATATATATATATATATATATTTTACTCGTGTTTTCATAAGTTTTCATTTGACACCATACTCGATGACCTAGTAAAAAAATTTTTTTTTTCACTTTCGATTTCACCCCCAAAACTAACCCCTTAAGTTAAAATTTAACTTTCAAAACTACATGGCTCTGATGAGGCCATCAATTCCTATATTATTACCAAATTTCAACTTTCTATGACAAATAATTTCGGGGAAAATCGGGTGTGACAGACCGACGGACAGAAGACAGATGGACAGACAGACAGACACCGAAGTCATCTTATAAGTGTTCCGTACGGAACACTAAAAATACATCGAAAAACTAATAGCACCACGTGAAAGAGAGAGAAATTTTACAAAGAAATATTACATAGATTTTTATTCTAGATTTTTTTTGAAGTTGGAAGCATAATTCTCACTACAACTAAAGGGGTTAAACCAGCCATTTTATTTTAAATAATTTTTTTTCTTAATATAATATAAATTATTTGTAATAAATTATAGTATAATAAAATAAAGTATTTATATTTCATTTAAACATCCAAATACAAAGAAAACAGATATTGAAAACACAAAAACTTTAAATTTCTCGAAGAAATTAAATGAATTACGTACTCTCTGGTCGTCATATTGGATCCGCCATTTTAAATTTTTCAAATCTGTCATTGGATTCTTAATCAGCACTCTGAGAAACCCCTTAATAGCTAATTTCAAAATATTTAACGGTATACGGAAACGTTAATTTAATCATAAATGAAGTTGGAAGCATGATTCTCACCACAACTGAAGGGGTTAAACCAGCCATTTTATTTTAAATAATTTTTTTTCTTAATATAATATACATTATTTATAATAAATTATAGTATAATAAAATAAAGTATTTATATTTCATTTAAACATCCAGATACAAAGAAAACAGATATTGAAAACATAAAAACTTTAAATTTCTCGAAGAAATTAAATGAATAACGTACTCTCTGGTCGTCATATTGGATCCGCCATTTTAAATTTTTCAAATCTGTCATTGGATTCTTAATCAGCACTCTGAGAAACCCCTTAATAGCTAATTTCAAAATATTTAACGGTATACGGAAACGTTAATTTAATCATAAATGAAGTTAGAAGCATGATTCCCACTACAACTAAAGGGGTTAAACCAGCTATTTTATTTTATATAATTTTTTTTTCTTAATTTAATATAAATTATTTATAATAAATTATAGTATATTAAAATATAGTATTTATATTTCATTTAAACATCCAAATACAAAAAAAAACAGATATTAAAAACACAAAAAACTTTAAATTTCTCGAAGAAATTAAATGAATTACGTACTCTCTGGTCGTCATATTGGATCTGCCATTTTAAATTTTTCAAATCTGTCATTGGATTCTTAATCAGCACTCTGAGAAACCCCCTAACAGCTAATTTCAAAATATTTAACGGTATACGGAAACATTAATTTAATTATAAATAAGGTTGGAAGCATGATTCCCACTACAACTAAAGGGATTAAACCAGCCATTTTATTTTAAATAATTCTTTTAAATTATGATGAAACTAAAAAAAATCCGTTCTTTCACATGGTGCTATTAATTTTTCGATATCTTTTTTATTTTTAGAGATTTTTGATTTTGTAGGCTTAGCGCACACTTTAGAGCAGCAAACTTTTTTTATCGTATCCAAAAACCACTTGTATGCTAAACTACGCCTGTTAACATTTAATGAGAGCTTGTCGTCAAAAATTTACCTCTGACGACTAGGGTAACAGTAATGAATATGAAAGAAAATAAGTTTACCTTTAGTATTATAGGCATTAATCAACACAAAGAAATCAATTACGTGTTTACCGACACACTAAGGAATAACATTTATTTATACATAAGTGATTTAATTTAAAGATTAAAATTTTTTAAACGTATGTAATGTAGGCAATGTAATGTTTATGTTTGACTTAATTTAACGCAAATACGTAATATTTTAAGGTTGAATGCAGCTTTGGCGTTTCATTCGGCCTCACCCTTTCGTTTCGGTGAATACGAATATTATGTCAAGCAGAAATCCTCATTAGCCGCGTGTATATTGTGCACCCACTTAATCACAGTGACAGCGTTTTTTTACACACATATATACATATATATATATATATATATATATATATATATATATATATATATATATATATATACATATATATATATATATATATATATATATATATATATATATATATATATATATATACATATATATATATATATATATATATATATATATATATATATATATATATATATATATATATATATATATATATATATATATATATATATATATATATGTATGTACGAGTATAACACGTAGGCTGACAAGTTTTTGGTTTGACACTTAGATGTCCTTTTCAAAAAAATCCATATGATTTTTAAAAAGTACCAACCTTCAAACGCTACGTGTCAAAATTTCATGATTAGTTTATAAGTTACAATGGTTTTAGTGACGCAATTTTTGATATTTTTAAAATGAATTTAGTTTGTTGATTAAATACTGTTTTCTGATGTGAAAAAATACCGTTCAAGCAAAGCAATCGCTAAATAAATGTTAGGGGGACTCTGCTCCTGGAAAATCATTCATCATTTACTGGTATGCTGAATTTAAACGCGGTCGTACAGACACAAATGATGCTGAACGCTCTGGACGCCCAACTGAGGTGGTTACACCGGAAAACGTCAAAAAAATCCACAAAATTATTTTGGATGATCGTAAAGTGAAATTGCGTGAGATAGCTGATACTCTAGAGATATCAAAAGAACGTGTTGGTCATATTTTGCATGAACATTTGGGCATGAGAAAGCTCTGTTCGAAATGGGTATCGCGTTTGCTCACAGTGGACTAAAAACAACAACGTGTTGATGATTTTAAACGCTGTTTGGACCTGTTTAAGTGCAATAAAAAGGATTTTTTCATGTGTTATGTAACAATGGATGAAACATGGGTCCATCACTACTCACCGGAATCAAATAGGCAGTCAACTGAGTGGACAGCAGCCGGTGAAAGCCGCCCGAAGCGACCAAAGACACAACAGTCGGTTGGGAAGGTTTTGGCATCTGTATTTTAAGATGCGCATGGAATAATTTTCATCGACTATGCTGAGAGGGGCGAAACCATAAATAATGAATATTATATAAAGTTATTGGTGCGTTTGAAGGCAGAAATCGTAAAGAAACGGCCCCGAATGAACAAGAAGAAGTGCTCTTTCATCAAGACAATGCACCGTGGCACAAGTCAATGGTTACGATGGCAAAATGGCATGAATTAAAGTTCGAATTGCTTCCTCATCCACCATATTCTCCAGATTTGCCACCCAGCGACTGTTATCTATTCGCAAACTTCAAAAATATGCTCGCAGGAAAGAGATTTGGCTCCAATGAAGAAGTTATCTCCGAAACTGAGTCCTATTTTGAAGGCAAAGACAATTCCTTCTACAAGAAGGGTATAGAAATGTTATAAGAGCGTTGGACTAATTGTATCGCTCTTGAACGAGACTATGTTGATGAATAAAGTCGAATTTTGCAAAAAAAATTGTTTTAAGGAGCTAGACCAAAAACTTTTCAGCCTACATGTTATATATATATATATATATATATATATATATATATATATATATATATATATATATATATATATATATATTTATATATATATATATATATATATATATATATATATATATATATATATATATATATATATATAAAGAAATAAGCAGTGCGAAGTCGAGTTAGCCTGAATGGCCGTAGGTAGCTTATAGTGTGTATTTTATATATTTTATGGATTAACCAATGTTTTATGTATAAGCTACCTACGGCCATTCAGGCTAACTCGACTTCGCACTGCTCATTTCTTGCCCTGAAGAAGGTCCCAATCTAGGACCGAAATATTGGCTTAATGAAAATTGTGTGATCCCTTATCACGCCCCTTTTTGCCGAGTTCCCCAACTAAGATTTTATTTTTAAGGATTTTGGTAGATACGGCAATCTTTTGCTTTCTTTCTTTATATATATATATATATATATATATATATATATATATATATATATATATATATATATATACTCGTATATATATATATATATATATATATATATATATATATATATATATATATATATATACGAAGAAATATCTATTAGACCTACAGATCTGTGGGATGTAAATGAAAAAACTCATTTTCCTTTAATAGTATTCGTCAACAATTTTTTGACATTTGCAAGAGTAACCTACAAGATTAAAACAAAACCGATGACAACAGAAAAATATAAATCGTTAACTTACTAATTGCGAGTTAGTCTATTTTTTTTTACAAACATAGTAAACATCTACGTTACAACAGAACTGCTGAATTTGTTTACGGTATGTAGATAATATTTTTTCCCTTCTTTTTTTTTCCTTTCTTTCCTCTTTTGACATTATTATGTGTCTCAAAAGTATTATTATATATTAGTCTTTATTTTATTATTTTTATAATACAGTAAATATTGCTCATTTGATTCGTAAAAATGCGTAATGCTTTTCAAACACACGACAATGTCAAAAAGTTAAGAAACAAAAAAAGAGGGAAAAATATTATTCACATATCGTAAACAAATTCAGTGGTTCTTGAATAGTGTTGTGAAGTAGATGTTTACTAAGTTTTTAAAGAAAAAGAGGGCCTAACTCCCAATTCGTAAGTTAACGTTTTATATTTTTTTCTATTGTCATCAGTCCATCATGTTTTCATAACTTATATTTAATGACAAGAGACGAAGTTTTTCTTTTTCTTTTGCTTTTTTCTTTTTACCACGAACGTGTTTTTTCGTCTAACTAATACTATGTTTTTTTTGTTTTAATCTTTTAGTTTACTCTTGAAAATATCAAAACATTATCGACGAAATAAAGAGTATTAAGGAAGGAAAATGAGTTTTTCATTTAAATCCCATAAACCGATAGAATATTTTTTCATTCACGTAAAGTACGGTCGATATATTTCGAGTGTATATATATATATATATATATATATATATATATATATATATATATATATATATATATTTATATATATATATATATATATATATATATATATATATATATATATATATATACATTATGCCGATGACGTCGATATCCTTAGTAGGAGAGAGCGAGGGCTAAAGGAAAGCTTTGGGCAGCTAGAAGCAGAGTCTGCGAAGTATATGTCCATGACAAGAACACGAGGCAACAGACCTGAATTCCTAACCGTCGCAGATCACAATTCTGAACGTGTCTCTACAGTTAGTAGGGGGCATTATATGTGCCAGACTTAATCATCAGGTGGGGCAGCGATGTCATGGCGACCGATGTCGCTGTTCATTGGGAGGGCCCAGATACTCTGACGATGTCCGGTGGACATAAGATCGCCCGCTACTCTGAACCCTCCTTTTTAAGAGCGATGTCGGTCAGGTACCCTGACTGTGCTGTTAAAATAGTCCTTTTTGTGATTGGTACCAGGGGGAGTTGGTGCCCTCTTAACAACCAAGTTTCTGATTTCTTAAGGCTATTTGGACTCCACGATTCCCGAAAATAACGAAACTGGCCTACAAATAAAAGATACACTAAAGGCAGAGAATAAGGCTTACTATTGCTCTCATGAGTTTCTTCTCAATTCGTGGGAAAGAAAGGTACTCTAACGAATATATGGACCTATCTGTGATCAAGGCAAGTGGCACATAAGAACGAACGAGGAGCTGTATCAGCTATACAGTGATCACTCCCTCGTCGCGGTAATAAAAAGGAGAAGATTGCGCTGGCTTGTACATCTCAAGCGCATGCCAGATAACGGCGGCATGCGCAAAGCTCGCAGACAAAAGTCGAAAGAAAGAGGCCTACGTCGGCGCCCGCGCAAAAGATGGATGGAGGATGTTGAGGAAGACCTTCGGGAATTGAGAGTTTGAGGATAGAGGCGTTGTGCGGTGGATCAAGTCGCGTGGCGAGGCATTGGGCTGAAGGCCAAGATTCCTCAAAGGTCGTAGAGCCATGGTAAGTATGTACATATATATATATATATATATATATATATATATATATATATATATATATATATATATATATATATATATATATAAAGGTTTATCAAACCAGTACTATATATTTTTAAAACGTCGATTCCCTTCAAAATTGACATTTGTGTTCAGCACTGTTTGGCAAATCATCATGGAATGATACACAATGGCACAGCGTATAGAAATTGTTAAACTTTATTACAAAAATAATGAATTTATTCGGGTTACGTTTCGCGCATTACGCGAATTTTATAGTCAACATAAGCGACCCACAGCGCTTACTATTCGTAATTTAGTTCAAAAATTTGGGTCAAATGGTAGTGTTTATGAAGTTAAGAATCCGGCCTGTCAAGAACGTAAATGTATGGCTGAAAACATCGATGCTGTGAATCAAAGTGGGAATGAATATCCAGAACAGTAATTACACATCGTTCTCAAGAATTTGGAGTTTCTTATGGCACTACACGGAATATTCTTCATAAATATTTGCATTTGAAGGTGTACAAAATTCAGTCAACTCAAGGACTTAAACGAGCTGACTGTTTTGTAGACATTTTGGAGAAATTTTGCAGATTGCTTTAGAGCAACTTGAAGCAGATCCTTTATTTTATGGAAAAATCGTCTTTGGCAGTGAAGCTCATTTTTGGTTTAATGGCTTCGTAAATAAGCAAAATTGTCGCATTTGGAGTAATGAAAACCCTCAGGCTATTCTTGTACTTTACATCTACAAAAAATTAATAGTTTTCGTGGTTTATATGGAAATATTACCTAAAACAGGTCTACTTTATGTACGATGAACAAATACATTGATAAGCTGAAATTGCAGCTATGAGATCATCACAAGCAGTCGACAATCTCCTCATGATCTATTTCGAGAAAAGAGCAATGGAGAAGACAAATTTGGAACTGAAGCTATGAATTTCATACGTATGACGTACTCCGCCCTTTGGGAAAGACTACTTTCTCAATTTTTTAAACTATCTATTAATTCGTAAAATGAAATAAAACAACCAACTACTTTTCCTAAAATATTATGTCACCAAAAGTCAAGCCGATCATTGGTAACATACGATATACACGAAATCAACACAAATAGATATTTGAATGCAGAATCTCACCACCATCCCCTGCAAATTCAAGCCGTGTTGTTTTGCAAATGAAACGGGTTAAAAAAAAATTTGGAAAAAATAAAAGAGTTTACTCGTTTGGTTTGGATTTGTGGATAAATTTGCACCCACGAATTAATTTTCATATTTATTTCTCATTGACGGACGCTAATCGCTAAATAAATTGTTGATGAAAGTAGTTTAAAATATTTCTGAAAATAATGCTATTTAGAAACTGGGCTACGGACCAAAAAAAGTTATATTAACAATGGAAATTCCTTAAATCAAACACAAAATATTTACATTATGAAATCATAAAACTATAATTATTTTAATGGAAAGTAAAGTACTTTTATTATTCTGATATTGGGATATCATATACTGATGTCATTTTATGTGTAAATTTTAGGTGTCAAAAGTAATAAAAAGTTTATTGTTAGTACACGGAATTTGTTTAACGCCTCTGATGCTGTGACGCATTCGCCACTTTATTTCTTCATAAATCTCGAAGTTATTTAGAGTAATTTCTAAAATCAGGCAGCTCGCAGAGACTCAACATCACTCAGTAATTACAGGTGAAAAGTCCCACGATTTGTGAAGAAAAAACAACGTTTTGCCAAAAATTTATTTTATTTTTCAACACAGTTTTCTTCAAGACCGACGCACTAACTCCAATAATCTCTGGTCAAGTGGAGAATTCCCGTCCTCTTGGTTAACAACAACTATCATTCCCATCCACAAGACCGGCAAGCCCAGAAACAACCCCAATAGGCCCATATCCCTCACCAACCACCTGACCAAACTATTGGAACGCATGGTAAAAGCCCGTCTTTGTTGGCATTTAGAGTCAAACAATCTCATATCTCTCCACCAATATGGCTTTGGCAAAAGTTTCTCTGCCCTAGATCACCTCGCTTCGTTCGATACTGACATTAGATCAGCCTTTCAGTCAGGGAAACACCTTCTGGCCGTTTCTCTGGATCTGCAGAACGCTTTTGACCTGACAAATAGTAAACTCATAGCTGACGAGTTGATGAGGATGGGTTTCAGGGGCAACCTCCCTAAATTCGTCATCACCTTTATCCAACCTCGATCTTTTAGAGTCAGAGCGAACGGCGTTCTCTCGGATATACATGTATTAGAATCGGGAATACCTCAGGGATCCATACTGAGTCCTACATTATTTCAAATAGCAATCCAGACACTGGAAAAACACTTACCAGATCACACAAAAATAAAGCTATTTGCTGATGATATTTTAATTTACAAATCTTCTAGTGACAGTAATACACTCACAAACCTCATTCAATCTTCCCTGAACAATATCCAAAAATGGGCCACAATTTCGGGATATTCTTTTTCCCCAAACAAATCATCATACATACATTTCTGCAGGAAAAGAAACTGCTCTAAATTAAATCCACTAAAACTTCTCAATGATCCTATATCACCTCAGATCAACTTCAAACTATCGGGCATGATCTTTGATCCAACCTTGAATTGGAAGGAGCACATCAATCATCTCAGAATGACTACTTCAAAGGATATCAATTTGATGAGATTACTAGCAAATTCTCAATGGGGAGGAAGTTTCACAACCTTAATCAGGATTTATAAATCTCTCATACTATCCAAATTAAATTATGGTGACTTTATATACGATGCATCAAGACCCTTATACAAAAAAAAATTAGATACAATCCAGAATCAAGCTCTCAGATTGGCTACAGGGGCCTTTCGTACGTCGCCTATCCCAAGTTTACAGTGCGTTTCTGCTACTCCATCTCTCAACCTTTCATAACAAAGATCCCTCATGTTATACCTTTCAACTGTCTCATTTAAACCCATCATGAAAAGAGCATTACATTTAAACCCGCCACCCAACACAATTATTCCACCAGACTTCATAGCATCTAGAATTAAAAACATCCTAAATCGTCACAACCTCTCCATTCAAACTAACGACTCTCCTAAAGTTCCAGATACCCTCCTTGGACAGCAATAAGACCCTTCATTGACTATACGCTCAGAAAATATAACAAGAAATTAAATCCAAGCCACATAAATCAGATCAGCCTTTCTATTACTTATCAACGAGAAATACAAAGACTCTTCCCCATATTTATACAGACGGCTCTAAGACTGCCCCAGGGAACGGGGGCCGCTTTCGTATACAATAACACTACCATTAAAATTCAAGTTAAATAATTACACCTCTATCTTTTCAGCGGAATTATTTGCCATCAAAGAAGCGTTAAGATGGTTAATATCCACCAAACTAGATACTAAAGTTTTAATCATTACAGACTCCTTGAGTTCATTACAATCAATCAGCTCTCCCATGCATTTTCACCCTATCTCAACAGCCATATCTGATCTTATACAAATAGCATCCAATAGGGGTATCACTATATCTTTCTTATGGGTGCCCAGCCACATTAACATAAAAGATAATGAAAGAGCCGATGTCCAAGCTAGGATTGCCATCTCCTCGGGTACTCCAATTAACTTAATCCTCACTCCAAAAGATCTGAAAAACTTATTCAAACAGACTTTTGATAATCTATTTCAGCTGGAGTGGGACCTGCGAGAGGAATCGTGCAAACTGTGGGGGGTTAAACCTCTAGTTTTTCCGCCCCTCCAGCTGGATGCTCTGTCACGTAGAGATAATACAGTATAGAGAAGGGTCGCCATCGGGCACACCTACCTCACTCATTCTTATTTATTAAAAGGTGATCCACCACCCATATGTCCAAATTGCGACAATATACTTACAATTAACCACATTTTAACTTCAAATGAATATTTAGACATCAAGACAAGATTAGATCTATTAAAACCACTTGATCATTTATCAAATCCAAATGTCACAAATATCTCCAATTTAATTAAATTCTTCAAAGAAACACGACTATATTCTAAGATTTAAACATCCTACTTATGGCGCCAAATGATCCTCGATATCGACGCGCCAAACTAAAATAATCAATCAATCAATCAAGACCGACGCACTAACTCCAATAATCTTACAACATTGGGATACCTTTCAGATAGTACGATTTGTCGAGGTCTCTAAAATAAGTCTCAGTTTCCAATCCGACTTCTTCATTCGACACAAATCTCTTTCTCTGGACTCACTTTTCAAATTTGGAAACAGATAATAATCTCTAGGGGCTGTAGCTGGTGAATATGGCGGATGAGGAAGCAATTCGTAGCTCAAGTGGTTCAATTTCACCATCGACTTTATGGAGTTGTGGGCTGGTGCATTATCTTGATGAAATGACATTTTTTTTTTGCGCTAAATTTGGCCTTTTTTTCTTGATTTCACTATTTAAACGGTAAAATAAACCAACAGGCAGTTAACATTTCTGAAACCGGCCTACGTATGTTGGGGCACTTCTTTTATGTAGCTCATAGGTTCCCAACGGGGACGTTACCGCCTCCAGTGGGGGTTGGAGCCTTCCATGGGGGCAGTAGCGGGTCCAGAGGGGAAAGGGGGGCGTTAAGACAGTCAAAAGGGGTGGCTGTGGCGTACCTACCTATTTAGGAAATTAATATAATAAAAAATATATGCAATTCAATGCATGACATATTATTTATCAAACTTTGTAGTGAAAATGATGAAGATTACAATAGCTTGCTGCTGCACACAGAAGTTCGTTGTTTCTCAAAAGGTATTTGTCTGAATCGTTTTTTTAAATCTATTTGACTCAGTACTGGACTTCCTTGAAAACAAAGACGAAAAACTACGCGAAAACCTGATTACATCCAAAAATGACATTGCTTATTTAACGGACCTGTTTAAAATATTTAATGAAGTCCAATTGCAAGGTGATTAATTAACACAAAAAGTATCATAGCTGCTTTTGTGGGAGAACTGCTTCTGTTCAAACGAAATCTAGGTAGAGGTGAATACATCCACTTTCCCACATTATCAGCAATCTCTGCAAAACAGGAAGATTTGTTTACTTACTGCCAACACTCGGACTTTCTTCATGCTCTCTTTCGGAGCGATTCCAGGATATTTTAAACATGAATATACCTAGTTGGGTTTTAGATCCTTTCATAAATGCAGATACAGCAGAATTATGAAATTTAGAAGAGAAACTCGTAGAACTCACAACTAACGAAGAACTAAAAGTAAAATTCAGAAGTGGATACCAAGAGTTCTGGCTTCGAAAATGAATACCAGCTCTCTACAATGGATTGTGAGCAAGAGTACAAAAATTTTTAATTGCTTTTCCTTCATTGTATTTGGCTGAGCTTGAGTTCAAGAAAAGGAACAGACTGCACATCGAACGTGGCAATTTGCTACTGATGTTAACCAAAATGGAACCCGACATTAACAAATTGTTAAAACTCCACCAGCCTCAACCATCTCATTAATTTTTTTATTTCTTATTGATTTTGTGTTTAATTTTAAAAAATTTTTATTAGACAATTTTTTACTACATTTGATGGTCGTTTTAACTGATTTCTACTTTGTGATTCTTAATAGACAGATAAAACAGATATAGATAATATGCTACAATATTTTAATATTTGGTATAATTAACAATTGGTTCAGAAAAGGTTGGGAACCTCTGGTCTAGCTTTACACCTCACAACAACTGTTAGTTCTGTACAAGCTGAAACTCCACCAACGAGGGTATACTGCTCCCATATTAGAAGCTTCGCTGCTAAACATACACTGTATTTGTTGGATTTTATTCAGAAGAGAGCTGTCTAATTAGAGACCGAGAACTTACTGGCAATTTTGATTCCATGGAACATCGAAGAACAATTGGCGATTTGAGTATATGCTACAAGTATTTTCATGGAAAATGTTCGACAGATGTAGCCTCCTCTTAATTCCTTCTAGAGCGGTGTTAGGAATACACGTGTTCGGCTTTTCACTCCTCGTACAAGCCTTTTTAGCCAGTCTTTTATATGGAGAACTTCATCCCTTTGGAATAATTTGCTCAGGACTATGTTTCAAACCAAGTATAATTTACAGCAATTAAAAAACTAACGTGAATCGCTTTTTCCGCACACGCGTCGCTGCTGTAGTGCTTTAAATATTTTGCTGCAGCACGAGTGAGATGCCTATAAAAAAAAGTTCCACCACTGGTAATTTAAATAAATTATAGGATGGATGTAGTATAATCTATTGTTATTATTGTTTGATTTTATTGAAGTTATATAATCCTATTATCTATTATTTATTGTTATTTTTATAACTGCTCAATTAAGTTTTAGTTAAATTATACAATAACAATATGTCACTCAGTATTAACACGGCTAAATGCAGATCGATAGTAATATCTGTAGTACTATGATTGCCGAATCAGTTAATACAATTTTTGTTAAGACGATAAAATTCCACACGTCAAAATTTATCGTAATAATAGCAGAATTACATAAAAAAATTCTTTGAGGCGTTTTGGTTTCAAAAAACTGTTTAGTTCTTCTTTTCCTTCCTACTTATAACTAGACACTATTGCCTGTTTTCTTTGTTCCTTGCGCTATATATCGTAACTCCATCTCTTTCTTGGACGTCCCCCATTGATCTTCCATTCAACGACTTGTTTCCCATTATCCATTCTATATGTTGTTTGCCATTCTTCCTCTGTGTTGATCCCATTCCACTTTTCTTCCTCTTATCCACTGACTGATAATTTCTATATTACATGTGCGTCTTAGGTCTTCACTCCTTTTTTCTATCGCTCAGTGTTTTGTTCATAAATCTCCTAAGTATTCTCATTTCAGCTGATTCCAGTATCCTCTGTGTTATACTTGTATCGGGTCTTGTGTAAGTCATCACTGGTCTACGCTCTTGTATATTCTTGTTTTGGTCTCAACGGAGAGGAATTTATTTCTAAATATGGTACCATTGAGGCATCCCGCTATTCTATTAGCCTTGTTGACTTCATGTTTTACTTTTTTCTCGATTTTTCCGATACTAGATATTTTGATGCCCAGATAATCGACTTTGATTACCTGTTCTATTGATTTATCTTCTAACATCAACTTGCACCTGATCGACTCTTTTCCTATTACTATTGTTTTGGTGTTTTCAGTTGAGATTGACATATTATATGGTTTTGCTGCTATATAGAATTCGTATAGCAGTCCTTGTAGATCATTCTCCGTCCTTATTATCGCGTCGTCAACACAACATATAATTTTAAATTCCTTTTTACCCATTCTGTATCCCTTCTTTCTTTTGACATTCTTTATAATTTCTTCCATGATAATATTAAATAGAAGAAGACTTAAAGAGTCTCCCTGCCTGATTCCAGATTTATAGTTGATTGGTTTTATCATTCCTTCTGCTAATCTTTATTGTCTTTATATATTTTTTCGATAGTTTTGATTAAGGATTAATGGGATGTTCCTGTTAGATAATAGATGAATAACGTCTTTTATCTGTACATTGTCGAAAGCTTTCTTTAAATCTATCAGGCAGCTTTTTGATTGAGTGAGGTGA
Source organism: Pachyrhynchus sulphureomaculatus (assembly GCA_019049505.1). NCBI lineage: Eukaryota > Metazoa > Arthropoda > Insecta > Coleoptera > Curculionidae > Pachyrhynchus > Pachyrhynchus sulphureomaculatus. Next base: position 112,431,661 of record CM032452.1, on the reverse strand, counting down.
AACTTTTGAATAATGAAAATTTAGCTTATCGAATGGCAAGAACGTGTCGAGTAATGGATCATTATTTGCTACTTTTAAATAATATTTAACATTATTTTTTTAAAACTTATGTAACAATGAAGGTATTATTAAAAAGTGGGAGAAAAAAATTTACTTACTCGTTCAGTCCCAGAGTTAATGTACTGCCAGAATTTTTCAACAGATTGTGGGCCTCGTTGTTTGTTAAATTTTTCGTACTGTGTCCGTTTATCGATGTCAGTAAATCTCCTTCCCGAATTCCTCGTTGTGCCGCTTTACTTCCAGGATTCACCTAAAAATATGGGAGCAATGACAGCAATAAAAATACAGTATAAATCCAGCTTTTCTTACAGCGATTAGGAAAGATTGCATTCAAGACGATTTTTAAGAAATATATAACACAGGGGAACAGCTGTTTTGGTGTCGAGGTTTTTTGAGCTGATTCTATATCAATTTCATGTCCTGAATTCAAATAACGTATTCATTTGTACCTAGGAGCTCAAATTTTTAAGATATACAATTTTAGAGAAATATAAGTTATATTATTGTAACTCAAATCCGTAAGTGTAGTAAACAAAAGTAGATACGAAATTTTTATTTTAGTTATACAAAATACAATATTATGTCGTACTTACAAACAAAAAAAAAACATTGAAGAAATGAAATAGTCACTCAACACTTGGAAAGCTTCTTTTCCGCGACATTCTTGAATGTTTTTTTAAACAGTCCCTTTTTAAACTCCAGCAGTAATCTGCCATCATGTGCATGTCCCATCTTCCTTGGTAGCAGTCCTCCATAACTTTAATATCTTGGTGAAATCTTTCACCTTGCTCCTCAGTCATGTCTCCTAAATTTTCTGAAAACGGTCTAAGTGGCTGTGTAAATAGTGTATTTTAATACTTATATTGCACCCTAAGGATCTGAAACTATTAAACATCTTGTTAACCATTTCAACATAGTTTTGAGCTTTATGTTTGCCTAGAAAATTTTCTACAACTACAACAAATGATGTCCAAGCTTCTCGTTCAACTTGATTCATTGAATTTATGAAGGCAGGATCCTTAATTAATTGTCTTATTTGTGGGCCGTCAAATATCCCTGCTTTGAGTTTTTCTGTGCTCAACTGATGCATTTTTACCCCTATATATGCAAAACAAGACCCATTCTTATCAAGAGCCTTTAAAAATTGCTTCATTATGCCCAACTTTATATGTAACGGAGGAAGTATGATCTTTCAACCAAAGCGTCGTTAATGGCATTCTTTTCCCCAACGTCCATGTTTTCTCTCTGAGGCCCAATCTTTTCTAACCCAGTGGTGTGTTTTGTCCCTACTATCCCAGAGGCACAAGAAACACGGATATTTCGTGTAACCACTTTGCTGCCCAAGAAGAAAGTTTACCATTTTTAAGTCTACACAAATCATCAATTGATGTTCGTAATACTTTATCTTCTGCAAGACCAAAGCTATGGTATTATATTCTTCTTTCAGTTTCGTTGAGTGAGCTAGTGGTATTGAACCATATTTATTCCCATTATGTAGAAGGACACATTTTAAACTTCGCTTTGAACTGTCAATAAATAGGCGCCAATCATCTGGAATATATTCAAAAAGTCCCATTTCTTTCATGAGTCCCCTAATTTCGTGACAAAATACAAGATTGTCTTCTTGAGAAAAGAATGGTAGCAGATCTTTTTCTCTTGTACGGTAAAAGGTAATTTTGGTTCCTTGTTCCAGTAAATTTTTGTCGTTCAACCTAGAAGCCAGTACTTCAGAAGCTTTTTTCGATAAATTGAGATCCCTGGTGAGATCATTTAATTCATTTTGATTGAAGCGTTGAGGAACTGATGACGTCCCCTCATAGTCACTGTTAGTTTCATTAGCATCAGAACTTTTATTAGCATCAGAAGAGCGATCAGAGGGAAAATATTCGTCATCAGAGATATATGGTAGCTGATGAAATGTTGGAATCGGTATTTCATCTGAGTGCGGGATAGGGCGTATTGCCGAGTCTAAATTGGGATAAGTCCACTTACTGCGGTTATTTCGATTGATTCCATTAGTATTTACTAAACAGAAATAACAATCATTGAAGTGGTTTTTTGGTTCTCTCCAAACCATTGGTACGCCGAATTTTAGACATTTTCTTTTCCCGGTAGTCCACTGCCGTAAATGCTCTGTACAAGTTTTACATATGAGATGCGGGGCCCACGTTTTGTCCTGATCACCAAGCTTAACTCCAAAGTATTCAAGATACGCTCGCTTTACAAAGTCAGTAATAGTTTGTCTGTTTTGTTGAAACATGTATTCTCGGCATATATAGCAAAACACATCAGGTTGATTTACACAACTTCTTCTTGAACTGGAACCTGAACTCATTTTAATTCTGTTCAATAACACAAAAACACTCTTTTCTTAACATAAAATAACACGCCGAATTCGATCTACTCTCATTAGTAAGAACGCACAAACTGACGAGACTTACCCCGAGTTAGGTGATTAAAAGGGTCAGTTCAGGTACCTGATAGGCAATGGTTCCACTATTTATAGATTTACCTGGAATTTACTCAATTACAGACTGACAATAAAACCATTGTACCTACATTAATGAATATATAATAATTTTAGAACTCTCATAAATGAATATACTGAATAAAAACCACATTGGTAGATAAGTTGATGTATCTAAAAAAGTAGAGCTGATAGAGAAAAACGGATTGCATGTATAGATTTAGCGTCCCAAATATAGTTAAAATCAGCTCTAAAATCCCAGGCACCAAAACAAAAATATTTTTTTGTTGCCCTGTGTAATTACTGAGTCTTTATATAGATTTAGAGGTGTAAAGTGACTTTACTACAGACCTCCAAAATAAGGAAATATGAAGCAACAAATTCCCCAAATATTTTTTCCTGGAGCCACTTTTTTTAAATTTGTGTACGTGGTACATCCTCGGTGCTTGCACAACCTTGTGCCGGCCCCTGGCTCCGTAGCGTAGTAACTTGCTTGCGGTGCAGAAGGCCTCGGGTTCCAATCCTGGCGGGTCGGTTTACTTTATTTATTAATTTATTTAAGTATATTTGGACTGGCCACGTAACATAGGTAGTAGTTGTTTGCAGAAATGCAATGACGGCTGTGCCAGCACTACCGCGTTGTCTAAAATGTGCTGTGAAATCCAAAAATGTATGTTTCGGCACTTGGACAACGTTGACGAGTATTATGACATCTCCGCCGATATCCTCAGGATGTGAAAAATGGTAAAATCCTTACTCAAGCGGGAAGGCGAACAATAAAAAAAAAACGCATTTAAGTTCACTAAACTTCGACGAAGTACATGTGCCACTTCAGAACAACTGTGAATTACTTTTTCCACACACGTGTCGCTCGTCGCTCCTATAGCGCGTTAGAGTTTTCCCCCAGCAGCACGTATGCTATGCTCATAAAAAGAAAGGACGAGTAAGCAGATTTCAGGACGACCACGTAAACGGTGTCCCAAGAGCTGACGAGGCCTCATGTAACATTACTAGATTCCAGTTATGATGTTCATGCCCATAAAAAAAATACTTCTTTGTGAGAGAAATAGTGAACCAATTTTAGTCATGATTATTTGCACTCAAACAAACTAGGGGTTAAAGGGGGTGAGGAGGAAGTTTATAGGGTGTATATCGTTTATACAAACCAGAAATTCTCTCCGTCGTCCATAGGGCGAACAAAATTTAAGCATCCTCTTAGTAAAATAGTTAAAAAATTAAAAATTCAAACACCAAAATTTTTAACAAATACACAGCAATTTATACAATTGAATTATTTCACTAAAAAAAATACACTTCCAACACTAGTTTTACTTATTTATTTTTGTTGAAATCTATTATGATTTGGTATAATGAATGAAGAAGTTTACTAAGCCTAACGGTGCCGCCGTAAACATAAACACAATTATTACGTTAATACGTAAAAACCCTTTAACAGTTTTGTATACATTTCAATTAAAACTGTTTGAGCATTCAATGTAAAAGGCATTGTGAAGGCCCCTCAAGCTCGAATCGAACCAAGGATGGTATAGACGCAAGAATACGGTTGCGACATTGTGAAAATAGTAGCACTTGCAATACTTGACAAATTAATTTACAAAATACGTTTTAGAAATGAAAGGCTTGTTTAAACTAGTTTGATTTAAGGTGAAAAAACTTGAAGGATAAAGGAAAATAACCGAAAATCTAACCACGTAGGCTGAAAAGTTTCTGGTCTGACGCATAAATGTCGCCCTTTTCAAAAAATCCATATGATTTTTAGGAAGTACCAACCTTTAAAACGATACGTGTCAAAATTTCATGACATTTCGACGATTAGTTTACAAGTTACAGTGGTTTTAGTGACGCTACTTTTGATATTTTTGAAACAATGGAAAACATTGAAATTCGTATGTTGAATAAACACTGTTTTTTTGATGGAAAAATACCGTTCAAGCAAAGCAATGGTTTGATAAGGGTTACGGGGACTGTGCCCTTGAAAAATCACTCATCTTTTACTGGTATGCTGAATTTAAACCTCCTCGTACAGATAGAAATGATGCTGAACGCCCTGAACGCCCAAATGAGGTGGTTACATCGGAAAACATCAAAAAAATCGACAAAATTGTTTTGGATGACCGTAAAGTGAAATTGCGTGAGATAGCCGACACCCTAAAGATATCAAAATAATGTGTTGGTCATATTTGGAAGGACCTTTGGGCATGAGAAACCTCTGTTCGGAATAGGTATCGCGTTTACTTACAGTGGACTAAAAACAACCACGTGTTGATGATTCTGAGCGCTGTTTGGACCTGTTTAAGCGCAATAAAAAGGATTTTTTCATGCGATTTATGACAATGGATGAAACATGGATCCACCACTACACACCGGAATTAAATCGGCAGTGAGATGAGTGGACAACAGCCGGTGAAAGTCGCCCGAAGCGACCAGAGACACAACAGTCGGCTGGGAAGGTTTTGGCCTCTGTATTTTAGGATGCGCATGGAATAATTTTCATCGATTATGCTGAGAGGGGAAAAACCATCAATAACGAATATTATGTAAAGTGATTGGTGCGTTTGAAGGCGAAAATCGCAAAGAAACGGCCCCAAATGAACAAGAAAAAAGTGCTCTTTCACCAAGACAGTACACCGTGTCATAAGTCAATGGTTACGATGGCAAAATTTCATGAATTGAAGTTCGAATTGCTTCCTCATCCACCGTATTCTCCAGATTTGCCCCCAGCGACTATTATCTATTCGTAGACCTTAAAGACATGTTCGTGGGAAAGAGATTTGGCTGCAATGAAGAAGTTATGGTCGAAACTGAGGCCTATTTTGAAGGTAAAGACAAATCCTTCTACAAGAAAGGTATAAAAATGTTAGAAAAGCGTTGGACTGATTGTATCGCTCTTGAAGGAGACTATATTGATGACTACAGTCGAAGTTTGCAAAAAATATGTGTTTTAAGTAGCTAGACTACAAACTTTTCAGCCTACCTGTTATGATGTCATCAAAAGATGCAACGTAAGAGGCTACTGGATGTCACAACTTTACTACACTTATGTTTTGTATATTTCTTTATATTAAAGATACCACATTCCCTGACTAAGTAGCAAAAAAATAACAGGCCAAGTGCAAGTCGGACTTGCGCAATTAGTGTTCCGGACGTTGATTGCTTTTAAAATAAAATGATCAGTGACTTCACAAAAACACACCCCAAATGAGATTTCAATAAGGTTTGTTTTTATACCAGATAAATTATTAAAATTATGATAATTTAAAAACTATCCGGCTCTAATGAAGCCATCAATTCCTACATTACAGCCAAATTTCAACTTTCTATGTCAAATAGTTTCGAAGATAATCGGGTGTGACAGACGGACAGACGAACTGACAGACACTGAAGTGATCTTATAAGTGTTCCGCACGGAACACTAACAACACAATATTCGTATTTAATACACATTGTCAGTGTCGAAAAAAGACCTATTGACGTCATTATTAGAGCAACACAACAGACTGTGAAATAACGCAACCTCTCTCTACGACTATCCTTTCCTTCTTCATTATAAGGGGACGTATTGTATCAGATTTCTTAAGCTTTGAGAAAAAGACTTAAAAGGCGTATTTAGTATGCACTGGTAGTGTCAAAAGAGCTACTATTCATTTTAGGTACTTAACATGCAACAAGTTAGCTTTTGTAGCCACTTGTTGTGTTTTATTGACGAGATAGAATCAGACGATTGCTTATTGAATTTCAATTTTTGGTTTCTTTTTTATGAGAATTTTATAAAAGAAATGATTAAAAGAGGGAAAAAAGCTGGCCAAGTGCCAGTCGGACTTGCACAATTAGTGTTCGGTACTGTGATTGCTTTCAAAATAAAAATATTAGTACGGAAGTATAAAATGATCGGTGATTTCACAAAAACATACCCCAAAAATCAATATCCAGGATCTGGACACAAGATTGTTTGTGATGGCGAAAAAAACTTTCTACAACGTGTACTTCTATATCATTAGGAAAATTATTTTTCAAGGTTCTGTCTCTAGTAAAACTAGTATTTTCTATCATTTGTGTAAGTCCAATGCTATTTAATTGAGTGTATATATATGCAACGTCTCTCTGTCTGTCTGTCTGTCTGTCCGCTAGTGCGCTTATCACTGGAGAACCACTTATCCGATTTACTTACTTTTTTTTTTAAACATAAATATGTTCTCTGACCAGGTTATAGGCTATATTTTATTACGATAGGTAGCATAAGGAATGAACAGTGACGATAATAGTGATTGAAGTCGGAAAAAAGTTTGCCCCTAGTGCGTTCCCTTGCAATACACAGCCTAAACCATTAAATATGGAACAATATTATGCAGCAGAGAATATCTATAATTTATAATATATATAAAAATGCAATGTCTCTCTGTCTGTCTGTCCATTAGTGCGTTTATCACGCGAGAACCACTTATCCGATTTACGTGTCTTTTTTTAAATTCATACATATATTCTTTGGCCAGGTTATATAATAATAATAATCTATATCTATAATATATATAAAATGCAACGTCTCTCTGTCTGTCTGTCCGTCAGTGGGCTTATCACTGGAGAACCACTTATCTGATTTACGTGCTTTTTTTTTAAACATACATATGTTCGTTGGCCAGGTTATAGGATATATTTTATTACGTTAGGTGACATAAGGAATAAGTAGTGACGATAATAGTGAATCAAGTCGGAGAAAAGCTTGCCGCTAGCGCGATCTCTTGCAATACACTGCCGAAAGCATTAGATATGGAACAATTTCATGTTGCAAAGAATATAATATATATATATGTATATATATATATATATATATATATATATATATATATATATATATATATATATATATATATATATGTATGTATGTATATATATATATATATATATATATATATATATATATATATATATATATATATAGAATAAAGAAAGAAAGCAAAAAATTGCCGTATCTACCAAAATTCTTAAAAATAAAATCTTAGTTGGGGAACTCGGCAAAAAGGGGCGTGATAAGAGATCACACAATTTTCATTAAGCCAATATTTCGGTCCTAGATTGGGACCTTCTTCAGGGCAAGCACTGAAAAGGAGAATAAAGCATATTCACTGTTAGTGTTTGGGGCAAATTTAAATTGATGATGTTGTAATTAAGTTGTTATAATTAATAAAATTAGTGTAGAACAAGAAAAAGATATTAGTCATAATAAAGTCAAAAACTCACATGAGTAGTATAAAGTTGAGTTAGCCAGAATGGCCGTAGGTAGGTTATACATAAAAACGTTGGTTAATCCATAAAATACACACTCTAACACTGTAGATAAAATTACACAAACAAAATTTAAAACATGGATGTGATCGAGAACCTTGGATGTTGAAAGCATTGTTAATTAATTTCACCTGAGACAACCACCCATGGCCACCGCCATATGGGAAGAAATGACAAAGACGACAGGAGACAGCTAACCGACAGAGATAAAGGGCTTATTAAGAAAACTTAATTAACCAGAAAAAGGGGTCGACACCCGGAAGGAAACCGATCAAAATAGGAAGTGCATGTATGGACCTTTAAAGTAAGAAAGAGATAGCTAATTGAGCGACCAAGAACCGGTATGGAACCGAGGAAGGATAAATCATAACCTAATTTTAAGTAAAGGGTGAGCGAGAGAGAGAGAGAGAGAGAGAAAGAGAATAATGGGAGCAACAAAGAGAAAGATCGTCTATAATATTAATTATTAATTTGTAAATTTATTGTTGAAATATGAATGGAGGAAGAGATTGTTTGCAGAACTAAATGAAGATTGAAAGTAACAGGAGGTAATGAAGGGGTGACGCTAGACATTCTCAGTGGAGGGAGGACAGCAATCCATAAGTGCACAAGATGGTCCAGATAAAGTGGAAGGAAACTGTGGAACTCAGGATCAAAGAGAACCGTAAACAAAGAGAGGAAGGAGGAAAGAAAAACCCTGGAAGTTACACAGCTAAGAGAGAGATGACTACTATTTTAATTCAGAAGGATCATAAAACACTTGAAGACAGGGAATTATCGTGTGGTGTTGATTTATCACAAGAGAGGAGGAAACTATATATGCTACTGAGACCATCTAGGTCGGTTTTTTTTATTGATATTAAGGTGATTCTCCTGGATGTAACACATTTTAAGGAATTCTCTCTTGGAAAGATTTTTAGAGAAATAAAGAATTTTATATTATATATATATATATATATATATATATATATATATATATATATATATATATATATAAAAGTCTCTCTGTCTGTCTGTCCGTTAGTGCGCTTATTACTTGAGAACCACTTATCCGATTTACGTGTTTTTATAAATTTATATATATGTTCTATATAATTCGATATAAGCCTAGATAATGGGAGATAAGCAGATATAAGTTTAGATAATGGGAGTTATTGGGAGATAATGGGAGATAAGGAGAAATAATGGGAGAAAAGGAAAAATATTGCGAGATAAGTCGAGATAAGCCTAGATAATAGGAGATAAGGTGAGATAATAGGAGATAAGGAGAACTAATGGGAGATAAGGAAAAATAATGGGAGATGAGCAGGTATCCCAGATAATGGAAATTATATAGAGATAATGGGAGATAAGGAGTAATAATGGGAGATAAGGGGGAATAATGGCAGATGTTTTATTGCGTTAGGTAACATAAGGAATAAGCAGTGACGATAAGAGTGAATGAAGTCCATGCGAGCGGAGCCGCGGGCACGGCTAGTACTAGATAAATGATCAAATGTAATGGACTCGTAATAATTTTCCTTTAATCTACACCTTATGGAGATTATTTCAGCAATTTTTCAAAAATAATAAGTTTGCGCATATATATTTTTAACTCGTGTTTTCACAAGCTTTCTTTTGACACCACACTTAAAAACTACACCGCTGTGTTTAGGCCATTAATTCCTATATTTGTGACAAATTTCAACTCTCTATATCGAATAGTTTCGAAGAAAATCGGCTGTGACAGAAACACGGACAGATACTGAAGCGATTCCATCAGTGTACCCGTTTTTCAATTTTGGTGCGGAACACTAAAAAGGCGTTTTTAGATTTCTAGTATAAAAATATTTTAACTAGTGTTCCGTACGGAACATTTATAAGATTACTTCGGTGTCTGTCTATCCGTCTGTCCGTCCGTCTGTCTGTCTGTTTGTCACACCCGATTTTCTCCGAAATTATTTGTCATAGAAAGTTGAAATTTGGTAATAAAAAGGAATTGATGGCATCGTCAAAGCCGTGTAGTTTTGAAAGTCAAATTTTGACTTAAGGGGCTAGTTTTGGGGGGTGAAATCGGAAGTGAAAAAAAAATTTTTTAGTTGGTCATCGGGTGTGGTGTTAAATGAAAGCTTGTAAAAACACGAGTTAAAAATATATCTATAATATATATAAAATGCAACGTCTCTCTGTCTGTCTGTCTGTCCGTCTGTTCGTTAGTGCGCTTATCACTGGAGAACCACTTATCCGATTTACGTACTTTTTTTTTTTAAACATGCATATGTTCTCTGGCCAAATTATAGGCTATATTTTATTACGATAGGTAGCATAAGGAATGAGCAGTGACGATAATAGTGAATGAAGTCGGAAAAAAGATTGCCGCGAGCGCTTTCCCTTGCAATACACAGCCTAAACCATTAAATATGGAACAATATTATGTAGCAGAGAATATCTATAATCTATAATATATATAAAATCCAATGTCTCTCTGCCTGTCTGTCTGTCCCTTAGTGCTTTTATCACGCGAGACCCACTTATCCGATTTACGTATCTTTTTTTAAATTCATACATATATTCTTTGGCCAGGCTATATAATAATAATAATAATCTATATCTATAATACATATAAAATGCAACGTCTCTCTGTCTGTCTGTCCGTTAGTGCGCTTATCCCTCGAGAACCACTTATCCGTTTTACGTGATTTTTTTAAATTCTTACATATGTTCTCTGACCAGGTTATAGATATATATTTTATTACATCTATAATATATATAAAATGCAACGTATCTCTGTCTGTCCGTCTGTCTGTCTGTCCGTTAGTGCATTTATTACTGGAGAACCACTTATCCGATTTATGTGCTTTTTTTTAAAACATCCATATGCTCTCTGGCCAGGTTATAGGATATATTTTATTGCGTTAGATAACATAAAGAATAAGCAGTGACAATAATAGTGAATCAAGTCGGAAAAAAGGTTGCCGTTAGCGCGTTCTCTTGCAATACACTGCCTAAACCATTAAATATGGAACAATATCATGTTGCAAAGAATATAATATATAAAAATGCAACGTCTCTCTGGGTGTCTGTCTGTCCGTTAGTGCGTGTATCACTTGAGAACCTCTTATCCGATTTACGTGTTTTTATAAATTTATACATATGTTCTATATAATTCGATATAAACCTAGATAATGGGAGATAAGGTGCGATAATGGGAGACAGGTATAAATAATGGGAGATAAGGGGAAATAATGGGAAATAAGCAGAGATAAGTCTAGATAATGGGAGTTATGGTGAGATAATGGGAGATAAGGAGAAATAATGGGAAATAAGGAGAAATATTGCGAGATAAGTCGAGATAAGCCTAGATAAGGTGAGATAATGGGAGATAAGGAGAAATAATGGGAGATAAGGAGAAGTAATGGGAGATGAGCAGAGAAAAGCCTAGATAATGGAAATTATGTAGAGATAATGGGAGATAAGGAGAAATAATGGGAGATAAGGGGAAATAATGGTAGATATTTTATTACGTTAGGTAACGTAAGGAATAAGCAGTGACGATAGTAGTGAATCAAGTCCACGCGAGCGGAGCCGCGGGCACGGCTAGTATATATATAATATAATACTTGCGCACACTTTTCTTCGTATTATTTTTAAAAAATCGCGAAAAATCACTGTCCCCCCACCTTATCTCGAAAAGTATTGATCAAAAAATTTTGAAAAAATTCTAGAATATTCTCCAAGAGGTGTAGATTGAACGAAAATTATCACGAGTGCATTACCTTTAATAAAAAACAAAAATTTCTAGGTCATCAATTTTCAGTAAAGATTGGAAACAAACTTTGTTGAAAACTCATTTGGGGTGTATATTGTATTTTAAAAGCAATCAACGTACGGAACACTAATTGTGCAAGTTCAACTTGCACTTGACCGGTTATTTTGTACTGAAATCTAACTTAGTTTTAAGCCTATTACACTATTAAAATATATCCCCAGTATATTTCCACAATAAATTAGAAAACATCACTTGTAGAACCAACTTAATTTCACAAATATTAACAGTACACAAGTTAGTTCTAAAATATGTTCGCTGTACAAAGAGATTTAGACTATAATACTTATATGTTTTACCACTGTTTAACATGAAAAATGATACATAACATGCTTGATATACGCCCTCCTATAATTGGTATTAACTTACTTTGAATAAGAATTTCTCAAAAAAATACAAATAAATATTTAAAAAATTTTAATTTGTGGACGCTTGAACCACTATCCAAATAGTGTGTTAGGTTTACGAGGCTGGTTTGAAAAGTCCGTGCAAAAATAAAAACTACTTATGTGTTTGGGGTAAACCTTTTTTATTTTTCGACATAGTCTCCTTTTAGGCTTATACACTTCGTCCAACGATGTTCTAGTTTGTTGATCCCTTCCGAATAATAGGATTTGTCCAAGTCTGCAAAATATCCATTAGTGTCTGCAATCGCCTCCTCGTTTGAATAAAATCTTTGTCCCGCCAGCCATTTCTTCAAATTGGGGAACAAATAGTAGTCCGAGGGAGCCAGGTCTGGAGAATAGGGGGATGTGAAACGAGTTGGAATCCTATTTCCATTAATTTTGCGACCACAACTGCTGAGGTGTGTGCTGGTGCGTTGTCGTGATGGAAAAGGACTTTCTTGTGGGCCAATCGCGGGCGTTTTTTCTTGCAGCTCGGTTTTCAAACGGTCCAATAACGATGAATAATATTCACCTGTAATAGTTTTACCCTTTTCCAGATAGTCGATGAGGATTATCCCTTGCGAATCCCAAAAGACAGTCGCCATAACCTTTCCGGCCGAAGGAACGGTCTTCGCCTTTTTTGGTGCAGATTCCCCCTTGGTAACCCATTGTTTAGATTGTTGTTTGGTCTCAGGAGTATAGTAATGTATCCACGTTTCATCCACAGTGACGAACCGACGCTTAAAGTCCTCCGGATTCTTCTGGAACAGCTGAAAACCATCCTTGCAACACTTCACACGATTCCGTTTTTGGTCAAGCGTGAGCAATCGCGGCACCCATCTTGCGGATAGGTTTCTCATGTCCAAATGTTTATGCAAAATATTATGTACCCGTTCAATCGAGATGCTCACAGCACTAGCAATCTCACGCACCTTAACTCTTCTGTCATCCATCACCATAACATGGATCTGATCAATGATTTCTGGAGTCGTAACCTCCACAGGCCGTCCAGAACGTTCAGCGTCACTTGTGCCCATATGGCCAGTCCGAAAATTTTGAAACCACTTATAAACTGTTCTAATCGAAGGTGCAGAGCCACCATAATGTTTATCAAGCTTCTCTTTAGTCTCTTGAGGCGTTTTGCCTTTCATAAAGTAATGTTTAATCACCACACGAAATTCTTTTTCGTCCATTTCTTGAAAATCACTCGACTTCCTTGATTCACACGAATGCCAAACACAAAGAAATAGACCAATATGGCTGAGACTTGGTGTGCGTTCATTCAAGAGATGCTACTAACTAAACATGACCTCGATACGCGCCGGTGGTGCCATCTTTCGGACTTTGCACGGACTTTTCAAACCAGCCTCGTAATGTACATACAGGGTTATTGATTACAACATGGATACCCTCTCTAACTCCCTTATTCGAAGAGTTACGCAAAATAGCCCAGTCGCCAGGGGTTTTGAACTCTCAATAAATGTTAATAGGTTCCATTTTGGTACACAGGTACCTTTATGGACGTAGAGTACGATAAAAAAAAGTTTGCTAAAGTTTAACGCCCGCAAAATCCAAAATAAAATAAAAAATTCGGTTTTTGAGTAATATCTCGAAAAATAAAAAAGAGATCGAAAAACTAATAGCACCGCGTGAAAGAGCGGGAAATTCTACGAAAAATAGTGTATAGATTTTTATTAGCGTGAGAATTTATTAAAAATTCGGATAGGTGATTCAAAAATTGTAACGCGCCAAACAGGTTAATTTGAAAGGCTACGCGCACCGTTTCGAAGGTTAATCGACATTACTTGTTTTCAGATTGTAAAAAAATAAAAGATAGTTTTTTGAAGAGGAGACTTTCAGATTTCCGACGATACTAATAGTTTTTATGTTTGTTACTTTATAATTTGTAAAACTTAAAACGAAATTTTTGTTTTTGTAAATTTAAAACGGGCATACAGTAAATTACAAATATTTAATAAAATATAGTATTGAAAAAAAAATTTTGTGCATTTATTATTATACCTTAAGTTTCAATATAAGAATAATTAAAAATACCTACATTGTCTGTGTTATTTAAAAATTAAACATGAAAATTTGCTGCTGTAGTGAGCCGCAGGCAAATTTTACGTTCAAAGAAGTACGAAATGGGCAAAAAAGTCGGACAATTTTTTTTTTAGTTACAGGTAAAAGTACACTTGATATTAGAAAATCATTAAAAACTTTAAAAAAAAAACTTTCCATGCTTTTGAAATTTTGCTCTTAAAAAAATGTTCATGATAAACGTTAATCATATAACTTAAACTTAAATTAAAAAAAAAATATATATATATATATATATATAATATATATATATATATATATATATATACATATATATATATATATATATATATATATATATATATATATATATATATATATATATATATATATATATATAACATATATATATATATATATATATATATATATATATATATATATATATATATATATATATATATTTAACGGTGGAAAATGAAAGATAAAAGTCTAAGCTCTAGATATAAAGTATTTATATTTCATTTAAATATCCATGTACAAAGAAAAACGGTATTGAAAACAAATAATGCTAAATTACGAGGCTGGTTTGAAAAGTCCGTGCAAAGTCCGAGAGATGGCACCACCGGCGCGTATCGAGGTCATATTTAGTTAGTAGCATCTCTTGAATGAACGCACACCAAGTTTCAGCCATATTGGTCTATTTCTTTGTGTTTGGCATTCGTGTGAATCAAGAAAGTCGAGTGATTTTCAAGAAATGGACGAAAAAGAATTTCGTGTGGTGATTAAACATTACTTTATGAAAGGCAAAACGCCTCAGGAGACTAAAGAGAAGCTTGATAAACATTATGGTGACTCTGCACCTTCGATTAGAACAGTTTATAAGTGGTTTCAAAATTTTCGGACTGGCCATATAAGCACAAGTGACGCTGAACGTTCTGGACGGCCTGTGGAGGTCACGACTCCAGAAATCATTGATCAAATCCATGATATGGTGATGGATGACAGAAGAGTTAAGGTGCGTGAGATTGCTAGTACTGTGGGCATCTCGACTGAATGGGTACATAATATTTTGCATAAACATTTGGACATGAGAAAGCTATCCGCAAGATGGGTTCCGCGATTGCTCACGCTTGACCAAAAACGGAATGGTGTGAAGTGTTGCAAGGATGGTTTGCAGCTGTTCCAGAAGAATCCGGAGGACTTTAAGCGTCTTTTCGTCACTGTGGATGAAACATGGATACATTACTATACTCCTGAGACCAAACAACAATCTAAACAATGGGTTACCAAGGGAGAATCTGCACCAAAAAAGGCGAAGACCGTTCCTTCGGCCGGAAAGGTTATGGCGACTGTCTTTTGGGATTCGCAAGGGATAATCCTCATCGACTATCTGGAAAAGGGTAAAACTATTACAGGTGAATATTATTCATCGTTATTGGACCGTTTGAAAACCGAGCTGCAAGAAAAACGCCCGCGATTGGCCCACAAGAAAGTCCTTTTCCAACACGACAACGCACCAGCACACACCTCAGCAGTTGTGGTCGCAAAATTAATGGAAATAGGATTCCAACTTGTTTCACATCCCCCCTATTCTCCAGACTTGGCTCCCTCCGACTACTATTTGTTCCCCAATTTGAAGAAATGGCTGGCGGGACAAAGATTTTATTCAAACGAGAAGGTGATTGCAGACACTAATGGATATTTTGCAGACTTGGACAAATCCTATTATTCGGAAGGGATCAACAAACTAGAACATCGTTGGACGAAGTGTATAAGCCTAAAAGGAGACTATGTCGAAAAATAAAAAAGGTTTACCCCAAACACATAAGTAGTTTTTATTTTTGCACGGACTTTTCAAACCAGCCTCGTACTTCAAGGAATTTTGTTAATGACGATCGGAGAACTGACTAAAAAATAATGTTTTTATTTTGTAAATTTTTCCGTTATACATTTTTTGCAATTTATTCTTTATTTTATTGTATTGTATTTATACAATTATTATTAAATATATTAATTTTTTATATAAATAAATATATTTTCTTTTTTTTTTTAAATACACTCTGTTTGGATCAGCCATTTTGAATTTTTGTCTTCAAATGCTTAATTAGCACTCCAAGAAACCCAGCAGTTGACACTTTTTTTTTATGTGTCTAGCACACGTGGTACAGGGAAGTCCCTAAAGCGCTACAGGAGCGACACGTGTGCGGAAAAAGCGATTCACGTTGTTGTTGAATCGCTGTAGATTGTACTCGTTGAGAAACATATTCCTAGGCAAATTATACCAAAGGGATGATGTTCTCCATATAAAAGACTGCTTGAAAAGCGTTGTACGAGGAGTATCAAGCTGAACCTTATACGGATGTGAAGTATTAGCGTGACGTGTACTTCTAACATGCACCGCTCTGGGAGGAATTAAGCGGGCCACATCCTTCGAACACTTTCCATGAAAATACTTGTAGAATAGGCTGAAGTCGCCAACCGTTCTTCGATGTTCCAACGAATCAAGGCCGCCCATCAGTTCCGGGTCTCCAATCAGATGAACAGCTCTTCTGTGAATAGAATCCAACAAATGCAGTGTATGTTTGGGAGCGGAGCTCCAAACATGAGAGCAGTATTCCATAGTTGGTAGAATTTGAGCTTTGTAAAGAATTAACAGTTGTTGTTGTGGAGTGTAAAGCTTTCTGGTTCGAAATAATATTCCCAACTTTTGAGAAGCTCTCCTTGCTATGCCTGCAACATGTTCATGCCAGGACATATTTGCTCCCAAATTAACGCCCAACAAATTGAGTGACGATGTTAGAGGAATGGAGTGCCCCTACATAATTATGTCGGGTTCAGCAACGTAAACTTTTTTAGAAAAAAACTGCCGCCTGGGTTTTTGTAGCGTTAAATTCTACTTGATTACTGTCACCCCAAGATAAAATTTCTTCTAGGTCTTTGTTAAGTTGAATGACTTCCTGCTGTCTGCGGATATTCGTCTGAGTAGCCAATGTCTGAGCGTTCAAAGTGAATGAAGAGATAAGTGTACTGTCATGTTCAAAGCTGTAGATTGAATTCTCGGTCTTTTTCCAGCAGATCGTTAATATAAATGAGAAAGAGAGTAGGAGACAGTATGGAGCCCTGTGGTACGGCGTTGATAGTGAAGATGTTACAAAGAAATCCGTGGACTGCCACTCGTAAAGAACGCTCTCTGAGGAAACATGAGAGCCACAAACAGAACTTTTCAGACATACCATAAGAACGTAGCTTAGTCAGCAGCCCATCGTGCCAAACACGGTCGAATGCCTTGGATATGTCAAGAGCAACCGCTCGAGATTCTCCAAAGTGTTCAATTGCGTTGTTCCAAACATGTGTTACATAAGACAGAAGATCTCCTGTTGATCTATTTTTACGAAAGCCATATTGGTGATCGCTAATAATGTTGAATCCTTCAAGATATTTTAGAAGATGCTGATTGATAGCCTTTTCCATGACTTTCGACTTCACAAAGAAAACTGGAAAATTAAATGAATCTGGCCGCCATATTGGATCCGCCATTTTAATTTTTTTAAGTCTCTCATCGGATTCTTAATCAGCACCCCAAAATATTTAACGGTATACAGAAACGTTAATTTAATCATAAATGAGGTTGGAAGCATGATTTCCACACAAATGAGGGGGTTAAACTAGACATTTTTTAAATATTTTTTTTAAATTACGGTAAAACTAAAAAAAAATAATTCATATACTATTTTTTTGTGAAATTTCTCATTCTTTCACGTGATGCTCTTAGTTTTTCGATATCTTTTTTATTTTTCGGGATATTTGCGAAAAACCGAATTTTTCATTTTATTTTCGATTTTGTAGGCTTAGCGTACACTTTAGAGCAGCAAACTTTTTTTTATCGTATTCTACATCCAAATAACCGGTCAACTTGCACAATTAGTGTTTCGTACGTTGATTGCTTTTAAAATAAAAAATGTTGTTACGGTTTTTTTTTCTCTTTTATATAGGTAAAGCACTCGTGATAATTTTCGTTCAATCTACACCCCGTGGAGAATATTCCAGGATTTTTTCAAAATTTTTGATCAGTACTTTTCGAGATAAGGTGGGTGGACAGCGATTTTTCGCGATTTTTAAAAATAATACAGAGAAAAATGTGCGCAAGTATTACACTATATATATAATTTTTACTCGTGTTTTCACAAGCTTTCATTTGACACTACACTAGATGACCTAGTAAAAAAAATTTTTTTCACTTCCGATTTCACCCCCAAAACTAACCCCCTTAAGTCAAAATTTAACGTTCAAAACTACACGGCTCTGATGAGGCCATCAATTCCTATATTATTACCAAATTTCATCTTTCTATGACAAATAGTTTTCGGAGAAAATCAGGTGTGACAGACAGACAGACAGACACCGAAGTCATCTTACAAGTGTTCCGTACAGAACACTAAAAAACTACCTTTATGCCAAAATGCAGCCTATTAATATTTAATGGGAGCTATTCGTCAAAATTTGCCTCTGGCGACTGGTCTAAAAATGTTAAATACAGAAAGTTGTAGCGTTTGCAAAGATTTTTTTTACATTTATATTGTATTATTATTATGTAATATGCAAATTTTATTTAAATTTAATATCGTCGCTATTGACCCATATATTTTCAAAATGTTCCAAAAGTAGACATGATTAACAATGATTTATTTACGTGTTTTTATTTTTAGCATCGCGATAATTGACTTCGTTATTAATGAAATGATATTTTCTTAATGATTCTGAAAAAGAACTACATTCTATTAGTCTTGGTATTTATGTAGTCGTTACATTTGAATAATAACACAATTAACACAGTCATTCAAAAAGAAAGAACTATGTTGGGAGTTTGGAATTTTTGACACAAGGACACTACACAACAGCTATTGTCAAACCTCCGCTTAATTACATATAAACCCGACCCAAGATTAATAGTGTACTCACAAAAGGGCGAGTAGAAACGATGAGCTACAATTGGTTGAATGTAAGTGTTGTCAGATTTCTAAAATTTCAAATATTCAATAGTGCATCGGCTTTCGCTATAATATTAAAAGTCTAATCTAATGAAGTAAAATTATCATGCATAGCTTCAGCTAATAGAGAAGAAGGTTTAAAATATTATACTTGTAAATAACTGGTCAAGTGCAAGTGGGACTAGCGCAATTAGTGTTCCGTACGTTGATTGCTTGGAAAATAAAAAAAATATTACGGAGGTATAAAAAGATCAACGATTTCACAAAACACAGCCCAAATGAATTCTTAACAAGTTTTTTCCGATCTTTACTGAAAATTGATGACCTTGAAATTTTTGATTTTTGGGGGGGGGTGACAGCGAGTTGTGATTTTTTTTTAAATTAATACAAAGAAAAGTGTGCGCAAGTATTACATTTTATATGTATATATATATATATATATACATATATATATATATATATATATATATATATATATATATATATATATATATATACATATATTTATATATATATATATATATATAATATATACATATATATATATATATATATATATATATATATATATATATATATATATATATATATATATATATATATATATACATATATTGATAACGCCAGTCCAAATTTAACTTTTCAAACTACACGGCTCTGATGATGCCATCAATGCCTATATTAGTACCAAATTTCAACTTTCTATGTCAAATAGTTTCGGAGAAAATCGGGTGTGACAGACAGACGTACAGACACCGAAGTCATCTTATAAGTGTTCCGTACGGAATACTAAAAACAGCTGAATATTTTCTAAATCTGTAATTTAATGAATTATACAAAACCACATATAACATACTATTAAAATTAACAAATATAAGTGACAGCACCGACACCGGTTTTATGCGACGCTGCACGGATGCGGGTTATGGTAATTTTATGCATAAAACAGCATTGCCATTCCATCCAGTGTTCTCTACTTGTCTTTATTGCACTCAATGTAGTTTCTAATGGGTCATTGATTTTGAGGAAAACGATGTGTTACGATGTGTCGGGTGTTATCATCATTACACCAAATGCTTTATTTTTGTCCTCGAAGCGCATTTCGCTAACGATGTTAGCATTATCAAGAGCGATGATTGACTACCAAGGAAGAAGCTGCGTCCTATATAAAATGGGATTTTCAGGGATCATAAACAACTAATTATGGGCAGGGAAATCCCTAGATTGCAACAGAAACCTTGTCACTAAATAATATTTATGTCATATATAACATACTCTCTTCTAGATCAAGCCTCATAAATTCTTAGCGTGAATCGATTAAGGGTTAAGACTCAATATGAGAGCTCCATTATTGGTTTAATTTTAGCTCTGTCCATACGGAACGGAACATAATTTTGCTCAATATATATAGAGCATATACGATTTTACCTGCAAATTTGGTTTACATCTTTATAGGGGGATATAAAAAACCTTGAATACAAATAATAGTATACCTACAGTTCTGTAATAATCGTATGTAACTTTATTTGTAAACAATTAAAAAAATAAACAAGTTTAATTAACTTATGCCATAATCAAGCATATAAAATTCAATCTAAAGTGCATGAGAAATAATATCTCCATCCTACACGGACTGTTTTATTGACTACACCCAAATAACAATGATTTTTAATAGTCCTTATCCAATTGGAATCAGTAAGGCGTCAAGTGGTTCGACAGAAAAGGTCAGACCCCTAGTGTTCAAATAAATAAATGGGCTGGTCGATATGTTTGCGAAAATTTAAACTCTCCATTTTTTAGTTTGTAAATTTAAGGAAAATATTTTTCTATGGCGTTATGATTCAACTCTCTCTCTTTGGGCTAATGTCGACAGTCTCGACGTTATTTAGTTGGCTATTGGTTGCGTTGGGGCCCTTGTGTTATTACGGATTTTTATGCAGCTGGTAGGTTGAGGGCATCATCTCCCTTGTTTAATTAAGGTGCCATTCTTCTTAATTTTGATGCCATCTCGGTTGTTTTTTTTTTTTGTAGTATTACTACGGAGGTGTTTGTTAGCAATTGTTTAAATAGATTTTGCGACCTGTCGATAACTGGTAGTCTGTGTTCTGTATTCCTTTTGTTTAAATGGGTCTTGCCGTACTGTTTATCTCTTCTTGCGTTATCAGTTCACAAATCTTCCTTTTAAGGCATCGGCTATTGTTTGTAATTGTTGAAATACTTATTGGTGTGTACGGATTTTCTATATGCCGTATGCATCTAAGGTCCCTCTACTATTTTCTGTATTAGCACGTATACGAAGAGAAGTCGATTATTTTTTTCTAGTTTCAATACAAACTGGATTCTCTGGTATGCGGGGTTTGGGAAATCTAAGAATTCATGAGGTTTATCGCTTCCAAAGGACCATACGATAAATATGTCATCTACTTAACCAACCGAAGTTTTGGCTTTAGGATAGCTTCGTTTTAACGGCTTTCGTTCAGGGTGGGTCATAAAAAGATTGGTTGTTGTTCGACATAGGATTCAACTAATGGATGCGTCGTCCATTTGCCTATATAGTTTGGTTGTCAAAGCTTCCTTGCCATTTATTGGAGAGGTTCATCTATTGCGCTGCTAGGAAGTATCCAGAAATTGTCCTTGTTCTTTCTTCAACAAATAGTATTAACAAAATTGTAGCGTTAGATATTAACTACAGCTGTTCCAGCTGATTAAATGCTGACCGGTAAGCAATGGGTTAATTTTATACAGAAGTTTATTAATGTTAACTCTTTGAAGTACGTACCATACACACAAATTTAAAAATAAAATATGAATAAACAATATATTCTTAAAAGTAAAAGAACTTTGTGCATGATAAGATTGAAAACAGGTTTTTGTTTTTCCTAAGCATAATGGCATTTGGCAAATACTGCATTGCCAATTGGTACGAATATATTTTTTTTCGAGCTACAGTAAGCACACCTTCTACGAGTGGCTGGTGTGCACTTTCTGCTCTTCTTACAGCAGTTGATACTGTGGGCTTATGAGAACTAATGATCACTGATAATAATTCCGTGGACATGGCGATTTTGTCTATCCTTAGTACCAATGCTTTGGCAACTAAGCCTTCTGAAACCTGTCTTCGGAAATCCTTCAAAGAAAGCTTAGCATTTTCTTTATGGTATAGCTTATATAATATAAATGCATTTGTTATTGTTGTATCCAAAAAGAAAAAAAAAATACGTTGCCACCACTTGTGACTTTTTCGATCAAGCCCATAATATGATCGCATTTGGTCGAATTTGTCAACGAAATTCATGTGTCTATTATAGTCATTAAGTAGAAAAGGGCAAGGAATGAGCAGTACACTGCTATCTTTCTCTTTTCTTTTTACTTCTGTAACAATTGTAGGGACATGATAATTAGACAACATATGCACGGATTTCTTGTCGCGCCATTTCACAGCAGTCAATCCACTATCGCTTGTATACCATTCATATTCCCCCCTTTTTAGATCTTTATCATTAGTGAAATAGGGCAAATTTTTTCTTGATACGTTTATTGTTCCACAAGCATAAATTTTCGAATCTAAAAGATCCTCCATTAGCTTTATGGATGAGAAGAAATTGTCAAAATATATTTTGTGATTTTTGTTTGTAAGTGGAGCAGCTAAACTCTTAACAACTCGAGCGCCCAAATTTTTTTCTGTTTGATCTCCAGTCTTCCCTGTATATATATCAAAATTCCAGCAATACCCTGTTTCATCCGCTAAAACCGACACTTTGTATCCCCTTTTTATGGGTTTTTTTGGTAAGTACTGTTTGAGCGAAGATCGCCCTTTGAACTTGATCATTGATTCGTCGACAGCTATCTTCTCATGAGGCTGTAGGCATGACTGAAAATTGGTTTTAAGTTGATCAAGAAGGGGTCGCACTTTATAAAGTTTATCAAAATTAGCGGAGCCATGTACTGGCATTATGCTGTTATTATTCAGGTGAAGGTTCGAAAGAATCCAACCAAATCTATGCACTCTCATTAGCTTGCTTATATAGGGATCGTGAAGGTCTGGTACAGAACTCCAGTGATCTCGGTAACTTGGGTAATTTTTTATGCCCATAAGAATGTTTATACCTAAAAAGGTCTTGAGTTCGTCAACATTTGTTTGTGAATATGCTTTACCCCTTGGCTTGAAATGTTTGCTCTGCATAGAGATTGGTTTGAAACACAATATCACTCAAAAGTTCATCAGTAAATAAAAGATTAAATGCTTCATAAGGACTTAGGCTGGCACGATGTCGAATAAAATTGGGTAGACCAATATCCGCAGTAAATGGGTCCGGAGTCTTTATATTAGAAACGCATTTATTCCAAGTAGGTACCAAATTGCTTTTTCATCTCTGTGGTAGAGTAAATAGCGGTACTGTATCTTCTGCATCCCATTCATCCGAAGAGGAAGGCTCATCTTCACCATAATCAGACACCACAATTTCGGCAACGTCAAGATGATTAAACAAAGCAGCCGGAGCATCTCCTGCAGAAGAACCTTTACTTTCTGACTCGTCACCATCAGCCTCTGAGTCGCAGTCAGAAGGAATTAAGATACAACTGTTTTCAATTCGATCTATTTCATCATAGAGTTCATTTTCTGTCATGCCTATCAAATTGAAACTGAATGCTTCACGCCGGCGGCTCATGTTTCTAACAGTACGGTGGTACAATTTTTAAACACTAAAAAAAATAACAAAATTCAGGTTTCAAACTTCACGAACATTAAAAATGGATATTAATCTACCTTTATTATGTGTTTTTATATGAAATTCATAAAGTAATGCACCAGATGAATAAAAACAACACTTTTCTTTTAAAAACAATAACCTCAAATCACAGCAGGGCACGCGAGAAGTAAATAAATACCTAAAACCGTAAAAATAAACGCCAGCGTTCGACGAATTTGTATCACCCAACTAATCATAGGCCAATGAGATGTTTCGCTATGGGGGGACGATTATTAAACCGACGTACGCAATAAAAATAATTTTGATTTAAGTGGTACGTTTTATGGACCACCATACAGAAAAGGTCAGCAAAAAAGTGGTTCAATTTGTCAACCAAGGTACTGCAAAGAGTTAAACATAAGTGTTGCACAGGTTTCTGTTAAATTGAACGATTTCCTATATTCCAGCGTTTAAAATAAATGACGACATGCTGTCATCTGCAAAGCAGTAAATTGGATTCCGGGTCCTTTCTAGCAGATCGTTTGTGGGAATGAGAAAGATAGTAGGAGACAGTATGAAGCCTTGGGGCACACCTGAGTTGACAGGGACGGTTTTAGAAAGAACTCCGTCTACTTTCACTCGTAAAGGACGCTATCTGAGGAAACACGAGAGCCACAAACAGAACTTTTCAGACATACTATAAGAACGTAGCTTAGTCAACAATCTATCGTACCAAACACGGTCTAATGCATTGGTTATATCAAGTGCACCAACTCGAGATTCTCCAAAGTATTTCATTGCGTTATTCCAGCTGGTTGGGCAATGATCTTTCTAACATAGTACTTAAACATTATCATCAATAGAGGAACGCCTTCACAATTTTCCAATTTAAAAACAAACGACATTATTAAAAGTTTATAATTTGATTAATTTTATTATTTAAATTATTATTGACAGCTTAAGGTGTTGAAAGGTTCATTTATAAAGATTATATTCGTTAAGTATGCCGGCATGATTGTTCTTTTTTTGTAGTAAGTATTAATGAGGTTCTAATGAGTTTTTTTTTTAATAAAAAAAATAAAACAATTCTTTATTTATTTGTCGTACATAATAAATTGAATAGATTTGTTTACCTGTCTGTTGTTACCAAGTAACATAGTTATTAATGTTCCGTGATACTCTATCCTGTGCTGGTTCATACATACGTGACATGTGATTTTTGTTCCGTAATAAATCGCGATTTCTTGGAAGTTTAAGGGTGATAAAATTGAGAAAAGCAACTTAAAAGTGATTAAAGGCACAGGAGAAGCGATAAAGAAGAGTTAGATGCACAGCCCTAATAAATACCAGGTAATTATTTCAACCTAACACTACTAAGGAATATAAATCAGGGTTCAATACGAACAAGAGGCAGCTAGGTACTGGCGTAAGCGGGCGATGTAGTAATTATTGCAAAGAACCAGAAAATAATGAAGGAACTGGTGAGAGAAATAAGCGTAGAAGGAGCAAAAATGGGGTTGAAGATAAATAAAGAGAAAACCAAAATAACGAAAAATGGAAAACAGAATGATCAGGAAATGGAAAGGATTAGAATATACGAATATACCTTCGAAAGGGTAGAGAAGATTAAATATTTGGGTGTGACGCTGTATTGGGATGGAAACAAGGAAATGGAAGTAAAGGAAAGATTAATAATAGCAAACAAGTTGTTCTATAGCAATAAGAAATTGTTAAGTAGTAAGATAATAGGAAGACACAGTAAGATGAGGATATACAAGACAATAATACTCCCAAAACTAATGTATGCTACCGAAGTTATAAGCATGACAAAGAAACAAGAGGAAGACATGAGAAGGATGGAACGAAAGATATTAAGAGCAATCCTAGAGCCAATAAGAATAAGTGAAGGAGTCTACAGAAGGAGGACTAATCAAGAAATTTTGGAAGAAGTGGAAGAGGACATAGTCAAAAAAATAAAACAGAAGAGATGTAATTGGCTAGGGTACACATGGAGAGCAGGCCCAGGAGCACCAATATATGAAATACTTCAATGGAAACCGGGACGTAGAAGGAGAGGTAGACCGAGAATAGGATGGCTGCAGCAAGTTAAGAAAGACATGGAGGCGGCAGGGATTACGAACTGGAAGGAGAAGACGTCTAACAGAAAACTTTGTAAACATCTAAGCAGAGAAATATAACAACAAGAAAAACGGGTCTGATCAACCCATAAACTAGATCTAGAGAACCCAAAGGGTGTCCCTACCCGAAGAGGTGTGTTTCCAGGCCATTTATTATTGTTATTATTACAAAAACGTTCTTCTTTCTCACATTTGGTCAATGTGGTTCCATGTTTGGCTGACGGGCGCAAACCAAGTCAGCACAAACGCATTACCATTGTGTATTAAGGAATGACCTGACAATGTTACATGTTTTCAAAATCACTGACTTCTGAATGTTTTTGTGTATGTCTGCGTTTAGTCTTAATAGTACCAAGTGTGGTGTGAATGTTGTTGGCGTAAGGCCTGTGGCTGATATAATGAGGGGGACAATGATGACTTTTTCTTGTTTCCAGAGCCTTTTTATTTCCGTTGCAAGGTCTGTGTATTTGGAAATTTTTTCTGTGTATTTCGTTTGGATGTTTGCGTCGTTGGGGACGGCTATGTCAATTAGATAGGTGACTTTTTCTTTTTTGCACTGGAAAGTAATATCGGGTCTATTGGCGGAGACTGTTTTATCTGTATGGATACTGATGTCCCAGTAGAGTTTCTAATCTTTATTTTCAAGTACGGATGTTGGTGTGTATTTGTAGTAGGGATCTGTGTTTTCTATAAGCTTGTATGTTGTGGCTAGTGCTTGGTGAACCACTTTTTCCGCCGAGTCATGTCTGGCTGAGTATTCCGTTCCGGCTAATATTTTACATCCGCTTGTTATGTGTTCGATCGTTTCTTTCTGCTGGTGGCGTTTCCTACATCTGTCCTCTGCAATAGTCGGGTCTTTGATGATGTGCTTTTGGTAGTTTCTGGTTAATATGACTTTATCCTGGATGGCAAGTAAGAAGCCTTCTGTTTCAGGGAATAGCTGCCCATCCTGTAACCAGGTGAATGATTGTTTTTTATTTACGTGGTCTTGTTCTATGTGGTATCTGTGTTTTCCGTGGAGTGTTTTCTCTGACCACGTTTTCATCTTTTCCTGTTGTAATTGGGTGTGACTGTGTGTGTCTGCTGAGTGGTCTGCCTGGGCTAAGTCGAGAGGTGTGTAGCTTTTGTCTGCTTTCACTGTCGCTGTGTGGAGGCTGGTTTGCTTGCTGTGAAAGAATTTCCTAAGTGCTTGTATTTGTTTTGTGTGTAATGATCTGATGTCTATAATTCCTCTTCCTCCTGCCTTCCTCTCGATGGTAAGTCTTTCTTTGCATGCGTTGGGGTGTAATTTCCTGTATTTGGTGAATTGAGATCGTGTAAGGATGTGAATATTTTCTATGTCTGTTTTTGACCATTTGATGATACCAAATGAATATGTGAGTATAGGGATAGCGAACGTGTTGATGGCTTTAGTGAGATTTTTAGAGTTGAGTTTTGTTTGCAAAAGTTTCGTCAGTCTGTTTTTGAATTCGGTTCTGAGCTCTGTTTTGATGTGAGTGTGGTTGAGTTTGGTGCTTTGTTGGAAGCCTAGATATTTGTATGTTTCTTTGTCGAACATGTTATCGAGTGTTTTTCACTGTTGATGGTTTCTGTCTCATGGTGGCACTTCCATTGGCCTTTGTTGATGTGAAGCACTTTGCATTTACTTATACCAAATTCCATATTGACATCTAAGGTGAATATTTCTGTGATTTTGAGGAGTTCTTTCAGCTGTGTTTGTGTGGCAGCGTAGAGTTTTATGTCGTCCATATATAGGAGGTGGTTTATTTTATGTTGATTCACTTTTTGGTGTCTGATATTGAAGCCATGCTCTGTTCTGTTTAGTATATTTGAGAGTGGATTGAGACAGAGGCAAAACCATAGAGCACTGAGCGAGTCTCCCTGAAATATACCCCGTCTGATGTACAGCTCTTCTGTTTGGATCCGTTCGGTTTGTGTTTCTAGGCGTATTTTGGTTTTCCATGTTTTCATAATTTGCGCGAGAAACTGCCTGAGGTGTTGGTTGATTTTATAGATTTCTAGGGCTCTGATTAACCAGCTGTGGGGTATGGAGTCGAAGGCTTTTTTATAGTCTATGTAACCGATGTGAAGGTTTCTGTGTTCTTTTCTGGTTTGTCCCATAATCACGCTATCTATAATCAGCTGCTCTTTGCATCCTCGACTATTTTTCCTGCATCCCTTCTGCTCTTCTGTGAGAATATTGTTGTCTGTTAGGTGTTGTTCTATTTTCTTCGAAATTGTGGCTGTGATGATCTTGTACAGGGTTGGAAGACAGGTGATAGGTCGGTAGTTTGACGGGTTTGTGGTGTCTGAGTTTTTGGGTTTAACGTATGTTATTCCTTGTGTGAGGAAAGTGGGAAATGTGTGTGGTTGTAGAATGGCTTTGTTGATTTGGTGTGTGAGTGCTTCGTGTGTGGTGGTAAACTGTTTGTACCAGAAGTTTTGTATATTGTCTATTCCAGGACATTTCCAGTTGTGTGTGTGTTTGATAGTTTCTGTAATTTCTTGTGTATTTAATGTGGTATTTTCTTGTTCTGTCACATGTTTATATTTGTCTTCTTCGGCTTTGATCCAGGGGGTGTTATTATTGTGTAGTTTGGGTTCTGACCAGATACTTTTCCAATAATCTGTGAGTTCTTGTTTGTTTGGTGGTTCAGTCACTGCTATCTGTTTGTTGTACATAGTTTTCCGGTAGAACTGTTTTTTTCGCTTCTTCGGAAGAGGTTGTTGGTGTCTTTCCTCTCATTTGATTCTTTGTATCTACGGAGTCTTGCGGCATATACAGATAGTTTTTGTTTCAAGGTATCGAGGATTTCTGGCAGTGTTCTGTTGGGAGACTTAGATTTGATCTTGTTTGCCCCCTGTGTGACACGTTTGGACGCGTTCCCGCTTATAAACTGGGTAAGATGTCCTAGATCTCTCCTGATGTTGTTGATTTTGTTTTCTATTCTTATTTGCCATTTGAATTTTGGTTTTGTCCTGTTGGGGTTTCCTTGTCGTTGAGGGAGTTTTTGATTATTTTGTGTTAGAGTGGTGATTGCTGCTGCGTATATTATTGTGTGAATGTCTTCGATTGTGCTTAAGTCTGTTATAAACTGAGGTATTATGTGCTTGTTTAGTGTGTCGAGGATTGGTTGCGTGCTCTGTCTGAAGATTAAACGAGGGATGGGATTTCTTGTTGTGGGGTCAGTGCCTGACCATCGAGCTAGATGTGACTCCATTTTTGCTTTAAGTGTTTGTATGAGAGGTGATTCTGGGTAATGTTGTGTGGATGTTGTTGAGAGTGGCGAGTGATTCATGTTGTTGTCTGTGATATGGTGTTGCGCGGTACTCGCAATATTATTTTGCGTTATGCTCCTACTGGATGGTGGGTCTTATTGTGTTCGACTGGGTGGTTGTGTGTGTGAGGCTGGTTCGTAATCTGCTTTATTGTTTCTATTGTTTGGTTGGTCTGTGTTCAGTTCAACAGCCACTGTGTCCTTGATGGTTTGCAATTCGAGAGGTGTGAGACGATTGTTCTTGGTAATAACTCTTTTTTGGTCTATTACTCTCTGTTCTGAAACAAGTAATTGCAGATGTGGATATTCGGTCAAGAAAAGTCTGTGCAGTTCCGGTCTGTAGCCCGATGTTATTGTTTCGAGTTTGGTGGCGGTGTAGTAACAGCGCATCACCGTCCTATTCATCTCATCCGTCCACTTTAACCGCTGTCTTGGTTTGCCAGCCTTGGTAGTTGCGTGTTGTCCTTGCAAAACATACGGGCCCTGGCCTGGCTTTGGTGGTTGTGTTTGTCCCGTATCTACGTCGGTTGAGCTTGGGATTGATGTTGGTGGGTCCAAGCGGCGAGTGATTCTCTTCTCGGTGATTTCTTTGTCAGGTTTTGTGTTTTCATTACAGCAACGCATGGCGTGTTCGTTGATTCCTGTGGTGCAACTCATGCGCTGCTGTGATTTTCCCGCCTTGGTGGGTGTCGGCTTAGTCGCCGACACAACACTTTTGGCAGGTCCATTTTCGGTTGCCTGGTCTTCATCGTTTTGGTCGAGCTGCCATTTCCCGCGACGTCCTCGACCGTTACGTCGCTCACCCGATGCTTCTTTTATTGGTCTGTTGTTCTCTGGAATGTTTTCAATGTTTTGTGGTGTCAGAAGCTCAAAGTGTCCCGACATTGGGTTGCCTGTTAGTAGAAGGTAAATGGTTTTGTTGTATTTTCCCGTGCTTATTATTGTTGGTCTGTCCGTAAAAGTTATTTTTGTATGTCTTGTTCTTCGTTGTTTTGAGAAGATATAAAAGTTGCTATTTTGTGTTTCCGAGAGGGCAAGTATCTCTAGGCTCGTTCCATAGGTGCCATTTTTCCTCATATAATTATAATAGTTATTGAAGTAATTTATATCGTCGACTTCAATTAATGAAAATGTGTGAAGTTCTGACCAGTTTTGTTGTAAATATCTTAGAGCAACCTCTCGGAGTTTCTCATGATGGTTTATTATTATTATTATTATTATTAGATAGATCGTAATACATTATTTTACATATATTATTATTAGATAGATCGTAATACATTACTCTTTTGTCTCTTTCTTCTTTTTCTGCCCATTCATTCATTTTTTCCGCGTTTTTTCTTTCGACTTTTTGTTTTAATTGTACGGCTACCATTGTCTTTACTATTGAATACCTAATTTTCATGAGGTTGTGTCTTTGATGTGTAGGTCCAATTTCAGTTATATCGGTCATCAATGATCTTATGTAATGTGTATATTTCTACCTTTGGTAGTATTATTAGTCCCTCTCTACCGGGTACCTCACCTTTCTTTCCGATTTTCTATGGTTCATTTTTAGTTTCAAGAACCTCTATACAAAGGATTCTGTATTTTGGTCTGTATGACGGTGGTCTCCGTTAGTAAATTCATGCGCAGCCGTACCTCACTGAGGGAGTTTACCGTTTCCACATGGTTAGTCTACCCTGCAACGATGGCGGTGAGTAATGGATTCAGGTATCTAAAGTGTGGGTTTTCCGACGGCTGATCATCATTAGACAGATCGTAATACATTACTCTTTTGTCTGTTTCTTCTTCTTTTTCTGCCCATTCATTCATTTTTTCCGCTTTTTTTCTTTCGACTTTTTGTTTTAATTATACGGCTATCATTGTCTTTACTATTGAATACCTACTTTTCATGAGGTTGTGTCTTTGATGTGTAAGTCCAATTTCAGTTATATCGGTCATCAATGATCTTATGTAATATGTATATTTCAACCTTAGGTAATATTATTATTCCCTCTCCACCGGGTACCTCACCTTTCTTTCCGATTTTCTATGATTCACTTTTAGTTTCAAGAACCTCTATACAAAGGATTCTGTATTTGGGTCTGTATGACGGTGGTCTCCGTTAGTAAATTCATGCGCAGCCGTACCTCACTGAGGGAGTTTACCGTTTCCACATGGTTAGTCTACCCTGCAACGGTGGCGGTGAGTAATGGATTCAGGTATCTAAAGTGTGGGTTTTCCGACGGCTGATCATCATTAGACAGATCGTAATACATTACTCTTTTGTCTGTTTCTTCTTTTTCTGCCCATTCATTCATTTTTTTTCTGTGTTTTTTTCTTTCGACTTTTTATTTTAATTGTACGGCTATCATTGTCTTTACTATTGAATACCTAATTTTCATGAGGTTGTCTTTGATGTGTAGGTCCAATTTCAGTTTTATCGGACATCAATGATCTTATGTAATGTGTATATTTCTACCTTTGGTAGTATTATTAGTCCCTCTTTACCGGGTACCTCACCTCTCCTTCCAAGTTTCTATGGTTCATTTTTAGTTTCAAGAACCTCTATACAAAGGATTCTGTATTTTGGTCTGTATGACGGTGGTCTCCGTTAGTAAATTCATGCGCAGCCGTACCTCACTGAGGGAGTTTACCGTTTCCACATGGTTAGTCTACCCTGCAACGGTGGCGGTGAGTAATGGATTCAGGTATCTAAAGTGTGGGTTTTCCGACGGCTGATCATCATTAGATAGATCGTAATACATTACTCTTTTGTCCCTTTCTTCTCTTTCTGCCCATTCATTTATTTTTTTCCGCGTTTTTTTCTTTCGACTTTTTGTTTTAATTGTACGGCTACCATTGTCTTTACTATTGAATACCTAATTTTCATGAGGTTGTGTCTTTGATGTGTAGGTCCAATTTCAGTTATATCGGTCATCAATGATCTTATGTAATGTGTATATTTCTACCTTTGGTAGTATTATTAGTCCCTCTCTACCGGGTACCTCACCTTTCTTTCCGATTTTCTATGGTTCATTTTTAGTTTCAAGAACCTCTATACAAAGGATTCTGTATTTTGGTCTGTATGACGGTGGTCTCCGTTAGTAAATTCATGCGCAGCCGTACCTCACTGAGGGAGTTTACCGTTTCCACATGGTTAGTCTACCCTGCAACGGTGGCGGTGAGTAATGGATTCAGGTATCTAAAGTGTGGGTTTTCCGACGGCTGATCATCATTAGACAGATCGTAATACATTACTCTTTTGTCTGTTTCTTCTTTTTCTGCCCATTCATTCATTTTTTCCGCTTTTTTTTCTTTCGACTTTTTGTTTTAATTGTACGGCTATCATTGTCTTTACTATTGAATACCTACTTTTCATGAGGTTGTGTCTTTGATGTGTAGGTCCAATTTCAGTTATATCGGTCATCAATGATCTTATGTAATGTGTATATTTCTACCTTTGGTAGTATTATTAGTCCCTCTCTACCGGGTACCTCACCTTTCTTTCCGATTTTCTATGATTCACTTTTAGTTTCAAGAACCTCTATACAAAGGATTCTGTATTTGGGTCTGTATGACGGTGGTCTCCGTTAGTAAATTCATGCGCAGCCGTACCTCACTGAGGGAGTTTACCGTTTCCACATGGTTAGTCTACCCTGCAACGGTGGCGGTGAGTAATGGATTCAGGTATCTAAAGTGTGGGTTTTCCGACGGCTGATCATCATTAGACAGATCGTAATACATTACTCTTTTGTCTGTTTCTTCTTTTTCTGCCCATTCATTCATTTTTTTTCCGCTTTTTTTTTTCGACTTTTTGTTTTAATTGTACGGCTATCATTGCCTTTACTATTGAATACCTACTTTTCATGAGGTTGTGTCTTTGACGTGTAGGTCCAATTTCAGTTATATCGGTCATCAATGATCTTATGTAATGTGTATATTTCTACCTTTGGTAGTATTATTAGTCCCTCTCTACCGGGTACCTCACCTTCCTTTCCGATTTTCTATGATTCACTTTTAGTTTCAAGAACCTCTATACAAAGATTCTGTATTTGGGTCTGTATGACGGTGGTCTCCGTTAGTAAATTCATGCGCAGCCGTACCTCACTGAGGGAGTTTACCGTTTCCACATGGTTAGTCTACCCTGCAACGGTGGCGGTGAGTAATGGATTCAGGTATCTAAAGTGTGGGTTTTCCGACGGCTGATCATCATTAGACAGATCGTAATACATTACTCTTTTGTCTGTTTCTTCTTTTTCTGCCCATTCATTCATTTTTTCCGCTTTTTTTCTTTCGACTTTTTGTTTTAATTGTACGGCTATCATTGTCTTTACTATTGAATACCTACTTTTCATGAGGTTGTGTCTTTGATGTGTAGGTCCAATTTCAGTTATATCGGTCATCAATGATCTTATGTAATGTGTATATTTCTACCTTTGGTAGTATTATTAGTCCCTCTCTACCGGGTACCTCACCTTTCTTTCCGATTTTCTATGATTCACTTTTAGTTTCAAGAACCTCTATACAAAGGATTCTGTATTTGGATCTGTATGACGGTGGTCTCCGTTAGTAAATTCATGCGCAGCCGTACCTCACTGAGGGAGTTTACCGTTTCCACATGGTTAGTCTACCCTGCAACGGTGGCGGTGAGTAATGGATTCAGGTATCTAAAGTGTGGGTTTTCCGACGGCTGATCATCATTAGACAGATCGTAATACATTACTCTTTTGTCTGTTTCTTCTTTTTCTGCCCATTCATTCATTTTTTTCCGTGTTTTTTCTTTCGACTTTTTATTTTAATTGTACGGCTATCATTGTCTTTACTATTGAATAACTAATTTTCATGAGGTTGTGTCTTTGATGTGTAGGTCCAATTTCAGTTATATCGGTTACCAATGATCTTATGTAATGTGTATATTTCTACCTTTGGTAGTATTATTAGTCCCTCTCTGCCGGGTACCTCACCTTCCTTTCCGATTTTCTATGATTCATTTTTAGTTTCAAGAACCTCTATACAAAGATTCTGTATTTGGGTCTGTATGACGGTGGTCTCCGTTAGTAAATTCATGCGCAGCCGTACCTCACTGAGGGAGTTTACCGTTTCCACATGGTTAGTCTACCCTGCAACGGTGGCGGTGAGTAATGGATTCAGGTATCTAAAGTGTGGGTTTTCCGACGGCTGATCATCATTAGACAGATTTATTATTATTATTACACAAAAGTTCTTCTTTCTCACATTTGGTCAATGTGGTTCCATGTTTGGCTAACGGGCGCAAACCAAGTCAGCACAAACGCATTACCATTGTGTATTAAGGAATAACCTGACAATGTTACATGTTTTCAAAATCACTGACTTCTGAATGTTTTTGTGTATGTTTGTGTTGAGTCCTAATTGTACTAAGTGTGGTGTGAATGTTGTTGGTGTAAGGCCTGTGGCTGATATAATGAGGGGGACAAGGATGACTTTTTCTTGTTTCCATAGCCTTTTTATTTACGTTGCAAGGTCTGTGTATTTGGAAATTTTTTTCTGTGTATTTCGTTTGGATGTTTGTGTCGTTGGGGACAGCTATGTCAATTAGATAGGTGACTTTTTCTTTTTTGCACTGAAAAGTAATATCGGGTCTATTGGCGGAGGCTGTTTTATCTGTATGGATACTGATGTCCCAGTAGAGTTTGTAATCTTTATTTTCAAATACGGATATTGGTGTGTATTTGTAGTATGGATCTGTGTTTTCTATGAGCTTGTATGTTGTGGCTAGTGCTTGGTGAACTACTTTTGCCGCTGAGTCATGTCTGGCTGTGTATTCCGTTCCGGCTAATATTTTACATCCGCTTGTTATGTGTTCGATCGTTTCTTTCTGCTGGTGGCA
This sequence comes from Pachyrhynchus sulphureomaculatus, assembly GCA_019049505.1. Lineage (NCBI taxonomy): Eukaryota > Metazoa > Arthropoda > Insecta > Coleoptera > Curculionidae > Pachyrhynchus > Pachyrhynchus sulphureomaculatus. Next base: position 112,396,653 of record CM032452.1, on the reverse strand, counting down.
TTTTCTGCATCTGTCTTCTGTAATAGTTGGGTCTTTGATGATATGCTTTTGGTAGTTTCTGGTTAATATGACTTTATCCTGGATGGCAAGTAAGAAGTCTTCTGTTTCCGGGAATAGCTGCCCATCCCGTAACCAGGTATATGATTGTTTTTTATTTACATGGTCTTGTTCTATGTGATATCTGTGTTTTCCGTGGAGTGTTTTTTTCTGACCACGTTTTCATCTTTTCCTGTTGTAATTGGGTGTGACTGTGTGTATCTGCTGGGTGGTCTACCCGGGATAAGTCGAGTGGTGTATAGTTTTTGTCTGCTTTGACTGTTGCTGTGTGGAGGCTGGTTTGCTTGGTGTGAAAGAATTTCCTAAGTGCTTGTATTTGTTTTGTGTGTAATGATCTGATGTCTATAATTCCTCTTCCTCCTGCCTTCCTCTCGATGGTAAGTCTTTCTTTGCATGCGTTGGGGTGTAATTTCCTGTATTTGGTGAATTGAGATCGTATAAGGATGTGAATATTTTCTATGTCTGTTTGTGACCATTTGATGATACCAAATGAATATGTGAGTATAGGTATAGCGAACGTGTTGATGGCTTTAGTGAGATTCTTAGAGTTGAGTTTTGTTTGTAAAAGTTTCGTCAGTCTGTTTTTGAATTCGGTTCTGAGCTCTGTTTTGATGTGAGTGTGGTTGAGTTTGGTGCTTTGTTGAAAGCCTAGATATTTATATGTTTCTTTGTCGAACATGTTATCGAGTGTTTCATTGTTGATGGTTTCTGTCTCATGGTGGTACTTCCATTGGCCTTTGTTGATGTGGAGCACTTTGCATTTACTTATACCAAATTCCATATTGACATCTAAGGTGAATATTTCTGTGATTTTGAGGAGTTCTTTCAGCTGTGTTTTTGTGGCAGCGTAGAGTTTTATGTCATCCATATATAGGAGGTGGTTTATTTTATGTTGATTCACTTTTTGGTGTCTGATATTGAAGCCATGCTCTGTTCTGTTTAGTATATTTGAGAGTGGATTGAGACAGAGGCAAAACCATAGAGCGCTGAGCGAGTCTCCCTGAAATATACCCCGTCTGATGTACAGCTCTTCTGTTTGGATGCGTTCGGTTTGTGTTTCTAGGCGTATTTTTGGTTTTCCATGTTTTCATAATTTGCGCGAGAAATTGCCTGAGGTGTTGGTTGATTTTATAGATTTCTAGGGCTCTGATTAACCAGCTGTGGGGTATGGAGTCGAAGGCTTTTTTATAGTCTATGTAACCGATGTGAAGATTTCTGTGTTCTTTTCTGGTTTGTCCCATAATCACGCTATCTATGATCAGCTGTTCTTTGCATCCTCGACTATTTTTCCTGCATCCCTTCTGCTCTTCTGTGAGAATATTGTTGTATATTAGGTGTTGTTCTATTTTCTTGGAAATTGTGGCTGTGATGATCTTGTATAGGGTTGGAAGACAGGTGATAGGTCGGTAGTTTGACGGGTTTGTGGTGTCTGAACTTTTGGGTTTGATGTATGTTATTCCTTGTGTAAGAAAAGTGGGGAATGTGTGTGGTTGTAGAATGGCTTTGTTGATTTGGTGTGTGAGTGCTTCGTGTGTGGTGGTAAACTGTTTGTACCAGAAGTTTTGTATATTGTCTATCCCAGGGCATTTCCAGTTGTGTGTGTGTTTGATTGTTTCTGTAATTTCTTCCGTAGTTAGTGTGGAATTTTCTTGTTCTGTCACACATTTGTGTTTATCTTCTTCGGCTTTGATCCAGGGGGTGTTATTATTATGCAGTTTGGGTTCTGACCAGACAGTTTTCCAATAATCTGCGAGTTCTTGTTTGTTTGGTGGTTCAGTTACTACTGTCTGCTCGTTGTACATAGTTTTTCGGTAGAACTGTTTTTCGCTTCTTCGGAATAGGTTGTTGGTGTCTTTCCTCTCGTTTGATTCTTTGTATCTACGGAGTCTTGCAGCATATACGGATAGTTTTTTATTTCAAAGTATCAACGATTTCTGGCAGTGTTCGGTTGAGAGATTTAGATTTGATCTTGTCTACACCCTGTGTGACACGTTTGGATGCGTTCCCGTTCATAAACTGGGTAAGGTGTCCCATATCTCTTCTGATGTTGCTGATTTTGTTTTCTATTCTTATTTGCCATTTAAATTTAGGTTTTCTGCTGTTGGGGTCTCTTTGTCGTTGCGGGAGTTTTTGATTATTTTGTGTTATAGTGGTGATTGCTGCTGCATATATTATTGTGTGAATGTCTTCGATCGTGCCTAAGTCTGTTATGTACTGTGGTATTATGTGCTTGTTTATTGTGTTGAGGATTATTTGTGTGCTCTGTTTGAAGATTAAACGAGGGATGGGATTTCTTGTTGTAGGGTCGGTGCCTGACCATCGAGCTAGATGTGACTGCATTTCTGCTTTGAGTGTTTGTATGAGAGGTGATTCGGGGTGATGTTGTGTAGATATTGTTGAGGGTGGTGAGTCATTCATTTTGTCGTCTGTGATATGGTGTCGTGTGGTGCTTGCTATTTGCATTGAAATATTATTTTGAGTTATGCTCCTGCTGGGTGGTGGGTCTTGTTGTTTTCGACTGGGTGGTTGTGTATGTGAGACTGGTTCGGTATCTGCTCTACTGTTTCTATTGTTTGGTTGGTCTGTGTTCAGTTCAGCAGCTACTTGGTCTGTGTTCAGTTCAGCAGCTACTGTATCTTTGATGGTTTGCAATTCGAAAGGTGTGAGGCGATTGTTCTTGGTTTATTATTATTATTACAAAAAGTTCATCTTTCTCACATTTGATCAATGTGGTTCCATGTTTGGCTGACGGGCCAAAACCAAGTCAGCTCAAACGCTATTACCATTCCGTATTAAGGAATGACCTGACAATGTTACATGTTTTCAAAATCACTGACTTCTGAATGTTTCTGTGTATGTCTGTGTTGAGTCCCAATTGCACTAAATGTGGTGTGAATGTTATTGGTGTAAGGCCTGTGGCTGATATAATGAGGGGGACAATGATGACTTTTTCCTGTCTCCATAGCCTTTTTATTTCCGTTGCAAGGTCTGTGTATTTGGAAATTTTTTCTGTGTATTTCGCTTGGATGTTTGTGTCATTGGGTACAGCTATGTCAATCAGATAAGTGACTTTTCCTTTTTTGCACTGAAAAGTAATATCGGGTCTATTGGCGGAGACTGTTTTATCTGTATGGATACCGATGTCCCAGTAGAGCTTGTAATCTTCATTTTCAAGTATGGATGTTGGCGTGTATTTGTAGTAGGGATCTGTGTTTTCTATGAGTTTGTATGTTGTGGCTAGTGCTTGGTGAACCACTTTGGCAGCTGAATCATGCCTGGCTGTGTACTCCGTTCCGGCCAATATTTTACATCCGCTTGTTATGTGTTCGATCGTTTCTTTCTGCTGGTGGCATTTCCTACATCTATCCTCTGCAATAGTCGGGTCTTTGATGATATGCTTTTGGTAGTTTCTGGTTAATATGACTTTATCCTGGATGGCAAGTAAGAAGCCTTCAGTCTCAGGGAATAGCTGCCCATCCCGTAACCAGGTGTATGATTGTTTTTTATTTACGTGATCTTGTTCTATGTGGTATCTGTGTTTTCCGTGGAGTGTTTTCTCTGACCACGTTTTCATCTTTTCCTGTTGTAATTGGGTGTGACTGTGTGTGTCTGCTGAGTGGTCTGCCCGGCTAAGTCGAGAGGTGTGTAGTTTTTGTCTGCTTTCACTGTCGCTGTGTGGAGGCTGGTTTGCTTGCTGTGAAAGAATTTTCTAAATGTTTGTATTTGTTTTGTGTGTAATGATCTGATGTCTATAATTCCTCTTCCTCCTGCCTTCCTCTCGATGGTAAGTCTTTCTTTGCATGCGTTGGGGTGTAATTTCCTGTATTTTTATTATTATTATTATTATTACAAAAGTTCTTCTTTCTCACATTTGGTCAATGTGGTTCCATGTTTGGCTGACGGGCCAAAACCAAGTCAGTACAAACGCTATTACCATTCCGTGTTAAGGAATGACCTGACAATGTTACATGTTTTCAAAATCACTGACTTCTGAATGTTTCTGTGTATGTCTGTGTTGAGTCCTAATTGCACTAAATGTGGTGTGAATGTTATTGGTGTAAGGCCTGTGGCTGATATAATGAGAGGGACAATGATGACTTTTTCTTGTCTCCATAGCCTTTTTATTTCCGTTGCAAGGTCTGTGTATTTGGAAATTTTTTCTGTGTATTTCGTTTGGATGTTTGTGTCGTTGGGGACAGCTATGTCAATCAGATAGGTGACCTTTCCTTTTTTGCACTGAAAAGTAATATCGGGTCTATTGGCGGAGACTGTTTTATCTGTATGGATACCGATGTCCCAGTAGAGCTTGTAATCTTCATTTTCAAGTATTGATGTTGGCGTGTATTTGTAGTAGGGATCTGTGTTTTCTATGAGTTTGTATGTTGTGGCTAGTGCTTGGTGAACTACTTTGACAGCTGAATCATGCCTGGCTGTGTACTCTGTTCCGGCCAATATTTTACATCCGCTCGTTATGTGTTCGATCGTTTCTTTCTGCTGGTGGCATTTCCTACATCTGTCCTATTCTATCTATCTATTATTATTATTATTAGTGTTCAGTATGGAATAGTTATAAGATCACTTCGGTGTATGTCTGTCCGTCTGTTACAGCCGATTGTCTCCGAACCTATTTGACATAGAAAGTTGAAATTTGCCACTAATATAGGAATTGATGGCCTTATCAGAGCCGTGTCGTTTTGAAAATTAAATTTTATCTTAAGGGGTTAGTTTTGGGGTGTGAAATCTGAAAAATTTTACCAAGTCATCGAGTGAGGTGTCAAATGAAAGATCGTAAAAACACTAGTTCAAAAATATATGTAATTGTATTATTTTTAAAAAATTGTGGAAAATCATTATATAGAGAAATAAAAGTAAAGTCTTGGAATATTAAAGTCCTTTTATTTGGCTGTAGCTAATGTGTCCAGATTGTCTTCGTATTTTTTTTTTAAGACACATGAATAAAATCAAATTAAAAACAATCATAGACTTTCTGATAATTAATATACCTTTTTAGGGTTCCGTACGGAACACTTATATGATCACTTCGGTGTCTGTCTACCCGACTGTCTGTTTGTCACACCCGCTTTTGTCCGAAACTATTTGACATATAAAGTTGAAATTTGGTACTAATATAAGAATTGATGGCCTCATCGGAGCCGTGTAGTTTTGAAAGCTAACTTTTGACTTAAGGGGTTAATTTTGGAGGATGAAATCGGAAGTGAAAAAAAAAATTTACCAGGTCATTAAGTGGGGTGTCAAATAAGAGTATGTAAAAACACGAGTTCAAAAACTATATATAATGGCATACTTGAGCACACTTTTCTTTGTAATATTTTTAAAAAATCGTGAAAAAAAATCGCTGCCCCTTCTTTATCTCGAAAAGTACTGATCAAAAAATCTTGAAAAAATTCTGGAATATTCTCCATAGGGTATAAAATGAACCAAAATTACCACGAGGGCATTACCTTTCTCTCCGTAACAAAAAATTTTATTTTAAAAGCAGCGTATGGAACACTAATTGCCTAAATCAGACTTGCACTTGACCGGGTATTTTATTAATTAGAAATAGTGGGGTCAATGGAGGGAGTCTGTATTTTTAACACACCCAAAATTCTGCTTAATGTAAAGCTGTAAGACACACAGCCATTAGAAAAGTATATATTTTCATAAAGGCATTAACGTTAACTTTCTAATGTAATTAGCCTTAGAGAAGAAATAAACAGTTGTCAACAAGCATATTTATTAGTTTACTCCCGCATGATCTGCCCATATCTGAAGACCACATGTTCGTTTATACGGTTGACAGTTAATGATTAAGTTTTTGACGCAATTTAGTTATATATCGAGTTACATATTCTTGTAATTACACATCTATTCTTTAAATTAATAACATCCCGTATGATGATATAGTAAGTCATGGGCGCAGAAAAAAACAAAATATTCTTTTACTAAAAACGTCAAAAAATTACAATGTTTGCGTGATAATGACAGCGTGCAAAGTGACATATTTTTTAACGTTGAGAACCAATTTGGTATTTAAATAGCCGTTATGATTCCATTAAATTTTACTCATGAAATTGAGAACAAAGAACAATTACCATTTCTAGATATTTTATTAATTAAAAATAATAATAAGTTAGAATTTGATATCTATAGAAAAGACATAGAAGAGATATTTCTAATGATTCATTTCATTGCAAACAGCATAAATTAGCCGCATTTCATTTTTTAGTTCCTCGTTTGGTCTCTTTTCCTCTTAATGGAGTAAACTTCAATAATGGATGGAATCGGAATCGGAATATAACTGGAGTTATATGGTTATGACGATGAGTTAATAAACAAATTAATAAATAGACATAAGTTCAGGTTAAATATTCAGAATTACATTTTTTTACACGTGAAGCAAATAAGACCAAGTATGTCTCCTTACCATATAATCCGAAATATAACAGGGGACTTAATAAGGTAGGCCTCACCTTAGTCTATAAGTCATCAGACAATTTGAGGAATATCTTAGGAAACCATAAAGACAGGATTCCTAATTATCAGAAACCTGGAATTTATGACATAAGTTGTAATGATTGCGACAAAAAGTATGTTAGGCAAACGAGAAGGTCAATTAAAACACGATTTAAAGAATATTTAGCCCATTTCAAATACGGTGGAACAGAAAAGTCTCGCATTGCCGAACACGCCCTTGAAGCTAATCATACTGTAACATTAGATAATCTAAGATTAATTAAAAATGTATCTGGTAGGAGATTGTCGAACGGATACGAAAGTATGGCAATTATAAAATGTAAAAGTAGTTTAAATAAAGATAGTCAATAATCGCTCCTGATGAAGCTAACATGGTTAGCGAAACACGCGTCCAGCGCAAAAATAAAGTGTTTGGTGTAGTGGTGATATATACTGAGTAGTAACTACATGGAGTGACAAGTCCCGAGACTTTCCGAGAGATGGCAAAAAAAATACGATTAGTGAAGATTTGCGTACAATTTTCTCGACATTTTGTCTATTAGTTTGCTAGTTACAGATGTTTTTAATATCAACAGATCCCGTGAGGTACATTTTGCATAAATATATGCATATGAATATATACCAGATGGGTGTCGCGCACTCTCACGATTAATCAAAAACAGCAACGTGTCGAAGATTCAGAACAGTTTTTTGGCGTAATTTAAAAGAGTTTTTTGCATCGATCTGTTACTATACGCCAGAGTTAAACAGGTAGTCCGCAGAGTGGCTGGAACTGCATAAAAACCGACCTAAGCTAGAAAGGTTTTAGCGAGTATTTTTTTTGGGATGCGCACGGAATCATTGGAGACTATTATTTTGACTGATTGGATTGTTCGAATGTTGAAATCAAGAAACAATGGCAGCATTTAGCGAAGAAAAAAGCGTTGTTTCATCAAGGTAACGCGTCAGCTCACATCTCTGTAAAATCGATGGTGAAATGAATTGCTTCTTCATTCACCGTACTCAGCCCCGGCGATTATTACCTCTTTCCAAATTTGAAAAGGTGCAGGGAAAGAGATTTGACTCAAATAAAGAAATCGAGTGTGAAACTGAGGCTTTTTTTTGGAGAGCTCGAGAAGTCGTACTGTATGGAAGGTACCCAAATGTTAGAAGATCGCTGGAATTGGTGTAACACTCTTGAAGGAAACTATGTTGAAGACTAAAATGGATTTTTGGCAAAAACATTCACTCGGGACCTTTCACCCCATGTAGAAAAACATTATCAGAAGTGTCCCTAGTTTTATTATCATACTATTCTTTGAAATGCTCATTTGTATTTTCATAATGCTGCTTGGTCCGATTTAAAATGACACAATGGTTGTAGAAATAATACTGTTTGCAACTCAGCCGAAATATATTTGGTTTTCTTGAATTATTTTTTTGACGCGGTTACGTCTTATCAAAAATGTATCATTTTCGGCTACCAAAAGAACCAAAAATAACTTTTTTTGCGTTCTTCTATAAAGTCCACAAAACGTTAGTGAGATACATAATGTTTAGACCGACGCACAGTAGGACAAAACACCTGAAAAATTGAAAAAAAAACTAAAGTATTTTAGTAATATAAGTTAATTATTTATAGTGCCAATTCCAATGTATTTTTTCGTGCTGAATCGAATAGAATGATTTTCAAGTCTATAGGACCAACTGACTGCATGCTATGCCAATTTATTCAATGTTATTACCCATAAAACGTGGTTTTTCTGAATAATTTCAAAATTAGAGCAATTTTTAATGTATTTTCTTGCTTAATCGAACTATTTTAGTGTCACTAGGATGAACTAATGTGAAAATATATTAATAATGCCATTTCAAAACTAGACATTTTATTTAGGTAGGAACCCGAGATCGCTGCTTATACGAGGCTGGTTTGAAAAGTCCGTGCAAAAATAAAAACTACTTATGTGTTTGGGGTAAACCTTTTTTATTTTTCGACATAGTCTCCTTTTAGGCTTATAGACTTCGTCCAACGATGTTCTAGTTTGTTGATCCCTTCCGAATAATAGGATTTGTCCAAGTCTGCAAAATATCCATTAGTGTCTGCAATCACCTCCTCGTTTGAATAAAATCTTTGTCCCGCCAGCCATTTCTTCAAATTGGGGAACAAATAGTAGTCCGACGGAGCCAAGTCTGGAAAAATAGGGGGGATGTGAAACGAGTTGGAATCCTATTTTCATTAATTTTGCGACCACAACTGCTGAGGTGTGTGCTGGTGCGTTGTCGTGATGGAAAAGGACTTTCTTGTGGGCCAATCGCGGGCGTTTTTCTTGCAGCTCGGTTTTCAAACGGTCCAATAACGATGAATAATATTCACCTTTAATAGTTTTTAACCCTTTTCCAGACAGTCGATGAGGATTATCCCTTGCGAATCCCTTTTTGGGGGCAGATTCCCCCTTGGTAACCCATTGTTTAGATTGTTGTTTGGTCTCAGGAGTATAGTAATGTATCCATGTTTCATCCACAGTGACGAAACGAGGCTTAAAGTCCTCGGATTCTTCTGGAACAGCTGCAAACCATCCTTGCAACACTTCACACGATTCCGTTTTTGGTCAAGCGTGAGCAATCGCGGCACCCATCTTGCGGATAGCTTTCTCATGTCCAAATATTTATGCAAAATATTTTTTCCCCCGTTCAGTCGAGATGCCCACAGCACTAGCAATCTCACGCACCTTAACTCTTCTGTTATCCATCACCATATCATGGATTTGATCAATGATTTCTGGAGTCGTAACCTCCACAGGCCATTCAGAACGTTCAGCGTCACTTGTGCCCATATGGCCAGTCCGAAAATTTTGAAACCACTTATAAACTGTTCTAATCGAAGGTGCAGAGTTACCATAATGTTTATCAAACTTCTCTTTAGTCTCCTGAAGCGTTTTGCCTTTCATAAAGTAATGTTTAATCACCACAACGAAAATTCTTTTTTCGTCCATTTCTTGAAAATCACTCGACTTCCTTGATTCACACGAATGCCAAACACAAAGAAATAGACCAATATGGCTGAAACTTGGTGTGCGTTCATTCAAGAGATGCTACTAACTAAACATGACCTCGATACGCGCCGGTGGTGCGGACTTTGCACGGACTTTTCACACCAGCCTCGTATACGATTTTTGTATGGAAATGTTCTTTAGAGATAGTAAACTCTAAATTGATTATGAATTGATTATAACATTTTTTAATGGTTTTTATTCTTCAAGGAACTCGTCAAAATTAAGCAGTCATGCAGCGAACATGAGTACATTACCGTATATATTATATTATCGATTTTTCATCATCATCATTAGCTTATTCCACCCATAGTCGGATTTAGGCCTCCCCAAGTTGTCTCCAACGAGTTTTGTTATTTGCTTTTTGCATCCAATCGTGTCCTGCTAATCTTTTTTATGTCGTCCGCCCATCTTGTCTATGGTTTACCTCTGTTTTCTTTGTGTTCTCTAGGCCTCCATTCAACTATACAGCGCATCCATCTGTTATCATTCTCCATTGCTCTTTGGGTTACCTGGAGTTTTTATTTATTATACTTTTATTTAAAGTCCACGTTTCAGACCAACGTAACGAGACTCTTGCGTCTAAGTCAGCCTTGAAATTATTTTTTAATATTTCGATTTTTTGTCCTAAATATATGCATGTTTGTACCTTTCCTATTATTTCACCTTCTATTAATAGTTCCTGGCTGTCATCTTCACTTTCGTTGTTCAAATATTTGGTTTTAGTGAAGTTTATTTTCAGACCTATTTCTCGAGACTTGATCACTATCCATTTTTACTTCTACGAAAATAGAAGTATGATGATAGTTTTTTGTTTGCCTTGAGTTTTGAAGATTAGCTCCACTCACCTCCCAAGAACCTCTTATTTGCTTAGATAGTAAGTACTTGATTATCGATAATATAATATAAAAATTAAATACGAAATTGAAGAAAAACGGAAAAGCTATCACAAATACTTAAGTTCAAAGAGCACAAACGACAAAGTAAAATACAAAGAATCCCAAGCTAGAGTACGGAAAATGATTAGTGACAAAAAGAACAACCAATGGGAAAAGATATGCTCAAGACTCAACACTTACATAGGAGGAAGAAAAAGCACAGAAAGCTGGAGACTTCTTAAAATTATGAGAGCAGAACGGAAAAGAGAAATCTTCTCACCAATAACACCAGAAAAATGGAACTAATATTTTACAAATATGCTAACAGAAGATAGACCAGAGTTCAAAAGTACCCAACATGGAAACCCAAATATAGTTATACGAGGATCCCCAATAAGGATAACAACATCAGAAGTTAAAGAAGTATGTAAAACGCTAAAAAATGGTAGAGCTCCAGGACCAGGAAACATCCCAGGAGAGATAGTAAAATACGGAACCGAAAAGCTATTTAGCGCTTTGAGGAACTTATTCCAAAGATGCATTAACACATCAGAAGTACCCGAGGAATGGAAAATATCATACATATCAACAATTCATAAGAAAGGAGACAAAAATAATTGCGATAAGGGGAATAACGGTTACAGGATCTATTAGCAGAATATACGGAAAAATACTTAAAAATAGAATAGAAACGGAATACGCGGACGTAGAAGCTCAAGAACAGGCAGGCTTTAGAGCAGGAAGATCCACAATAGACCATCTCTTCTTACTGACACAAATCCTAGAAAAGAAAACCGCATTTGATCAGGAAGTCCATGTCTTGTTTGTTGATCTAAAAAAGGCCTACGACAGCGTGCCCCTAATGAGATTGTGGGAAACACTACAACAGAGTAATGTAAGCACCGAAATAATTAAAGCCGTAAAATCCTTATACCAAGACGCAAGAAGTAGTGTGAAAACCAAATATGGTATAACAACAGGGTTCCCGGTCACAAAGGGTCTCAAACAGGGCTGCTGTATATCCCCAACGCTATTTAAAATCTATTTGGAGAGTGCACTGAAGAACTGGAAAAGGAAATGCAGCAGTATGGGATTACTACTGGATGACGATACTACATTGTACACGCTATCATTCGCAGATGACCAGGTAGTAGTCGCTCAGGACATCGATGATGTGGAATATATGACACGAAAACTTATGGATGAATATGAAAAATGGGGCCTAGAAGTCAATATTAAAAAGACCGAGTACATGTGCGTCGGAGGACAACAGCAGGACTTGAAACTGGCCACAGGACACACCATCAAACACTGTGCCAGTTATAAGTATTTGGGAACGAGAATATCTAGGGACGGAACACTGGAAGAAGCAATATTCGAGAGGAATATCCAAGGAAGAAAAGCGATTGCAATGCTTAATAGTATACTATGGGACAAAAACATAACCATTGAAAATAAGAAGAGAATTTACAACTCAATAGTGAAAAGTATAATAACTTACAGCTCCCAGGTGTGGCCATTAAAGGAAAGAACAGAAAAAATACTAAAAGCTACAGAAATGGATTTCTGGAGACGAGCAGCCAGAAAATCCAGAAAAGACCGCATACCAAATGACACGATAAGGCGAGCTTTAGAAATAAAGCACGATATAGTGGACGAAATCAGAACCCAACAGTTGGTATGGTACGGACATGTATAGAGAATGTCACAAGACCGACTGCCTAAAAAGTGAAGTGAAGTGAAATTTCGGACATAGCGTTAAGTTAAGAGCAACTCCCTCGTTTCTCATTCAGAGCACTATTTTCTGGTCACAAATGTAGGTTAATAATTTTACTAAATATCAACTAATTAAATTATTTTAAATAAGGATATCGTGAAAATAGGGCTTCGAGCGAGAAATGAGGGAGTGCTCTGGGCTTAACGAAGTCCGAAATTCATTAGATTTCAAGGTGCTCTTGCGCATGTGCTCTAAACCGTTCATCTAACAGAAAATACCCATAGAACATAATTTGTTAGAAATTTATGTACGAGGCTGGTTTGAAAAGTCCGTGCAAAGTCCGAGCACCACCGGCGCGTATCGAGGTCATGTTTAGCTAGTAGCATCTCTTGAATGAACGCACACCAAGTTTCAGCCATATTGGTCTATTTCTTTGTGTTTGGCATTCGTGTAAATCAAGGAAGTCGAGTGATTTTTCAAGAAATGGACGAAAAAGAATTTCGTGTGGTGATTAAACATTACTTTATGAAAGGCAAAACGCCTCAGGAGACTAAAGAGAAGCTTGATAAACATTATGGTAACTCTGCACCTTCGATTAGAACAGTTTATAAGTGGTTTCAAAATTTTCGGACTGACCATATGGGCACAAGTGACGCTGAACATTCTGGACGGCCTGTGGAGGTTACGACTCCAGAAATCATTGATCAAATCCATGATATGGTGATGGATGACAGAAGAGTTAGGTGCGTGAGATTGCTAGTGCTGTGGGCATCTCGACTGAACGGGTACATAATATTTTGCATAAACATTTGGACATGAGAAAGCTATCCGCAAGATGGGTGCCGCGATTGCTCACGCTTGACCAAAAACGGAATCGTGTGAAGTGTTGCAAGGATGGTTTGCAGCTGTTCCAGAAGAATCCGGAGGACTTTAAGCGTCGTTTCGTCACTGTGGATGAAACATGGATACATTACTATACTCCTGAGACCAAACAACAATCTAAACAATGGGTTACCAAGGGGGAATCTACACCAAAAAAGGCGAAGACCGTTCCTTCGGCCGGAAAGGTTATGGCGACTGTCTTTTGGGATTCGCAAGGGATAATCCTCATCGACTATCTGGAAAAGGGTAAAACTATTACAGGTGAATATTATTCATCGTTACTGGACCGTTTGAAAACCGAGCTGCAAGAAAAACGCCCGCAATTGGCCCACAAGAAAGTCCTTTTCCATCACGAGAACGCACCAGCACACACCTCAGCAGTTGTGGTCGCAAAATTAATGGAAATAGGATTCCAACTCGTTTCACATCCCCCCTATTCTCCAGACTTGGCTCCCTCGGACTACTATTTGTTCCCCAATTTGAAGAAATGGCTGGCGGGACAAAGATTTTATTCAAACGAGGAGGTGATTGCAGACACTAATGGATATTTTGCAGACTTGGACAAATCCTATTATTCGGAAGGGATCAACAAACTAGAACATCGTTGGACGAAGTGTGTAAGCCTAAAAGGAGACTATGTCGAAAAAATAAAAAAGGTTTACCCCAAACACATAAGTAGTTTTTATTTTTGCATGGACTTTTCAAACCAGCCTCGTAATTAAATTATTTTAAATAAGGATATCGTGAAAAATAGGGCTTTCGAGCGAGAATGAGGGAGTGCTCTGGGTTTAACGAAGTCCGAAATTCATTAGATTTCAAGGTGCTCTTGCGCATGTGCTCTAAACCGTTCATCTAACAGAAAATACCCATAGAACATAATTTGTTAGAAATTTATGTATATATGTTATTTGTAGTTTATTTTTGTATGGGAGTGCTTTTATAGAAGAATGTGTAGTTTTTAAGTTATAAGCGAAAAATTGAAAAAAGAGCTTTTCCTTCGCCGTTTCCTGCATTTTGCTCAAAACTCACAATATTTAAGAGGTAACAAAGTTAAAATTTGGATTCAGCACGCCAAAAAACATAAAGAATAGTTGACAAAAAACTTCGATATTTTTTTCCTGAAATAACCACTTTTCGCTCCCTGTTTACTGGACTATCAACTGTAGTCGCATTCGATGGTATTCGGTGGCGTTCCTTGCGGGAAATCGAACCTCATAGTAATCTAGTATCTAAGCAAACAAGAGGTTCTTGGGAAGCGAGTGGAGCTACTCTTCAAAACTCAAGGAAAGCAAAAACTATAACCATACTTTTTTACTTTCATGAAAGTAAAAATCGGTAATCTATAATCTATAATATATGTATATAAAATTCAATGTCCCCTGTCTGTCTGTCCGTTAGTGCGCTTATCAGTCGAGAACCATCTATCCGATTTACGTGCTTTTTTTTAAACATACATATGTTCTCTGGCCAAGTTATAGGCTATATTTTATTACGTTAGGTAACATAAGGAATAAGTAGTGTTGATAATAGTGAATCAAGTCGGAAAAAAGTTTACCGCTAGCGCGTTCTCTTGCAGTCTACTGCCTAAAACAATAATAACAGGGAACAATATCATGTAACAAAGAATATAATATATATAAAATGCAACGTCTCTCTATCTGTCCGTTAGTGCTCTCATGATTTGTGAATCACTTATCCGATTTTCATGTTTTTTTTTTTTAATTCATACATTTGTTCTCTGACCAGGTTATCTATAATCTTCTATAATATATATATATATATATATATATATATATATATATATATATATATATATATATATATGAAACGTCTCTCTGTCTGTCTATCTGTTTGTCCGTTAGTGCGCTTATCACTTGAGAGCCACTTATTCGGTTTAAGTGTTTTTTTTAATTCATATATTTGTTCTCTGGCTAGGTTATCTATAATGTTCTATAATATATACAAAATGTTATGTCTCTCCGTCTGTCTGTCTGTTTGTCTGTTAGTGCGCTTATCACTCGAGAAACACTTATACGATTTACTTGTTTTTTTTTTTTTAAATTCATATATTTGATCTCTGGCCAAGTTATCTATAATCTTCTATAATATATATAAAATGCAACGTTTCACTG